>BLBF01000052.1:12428194-12444093 GCA_015471245.1 Laticauda colubrina | reverse complement strand
GTGTGTGTGTGTGTGTGTGTGTGTGTGTGTGTGTGTGTGTGTGTGTGTGTGTGTGTGTGAAGCTATTATCCAAAACACCAGAAGACAGGACAAAAAGCATTGGATAGAAACTAATCAAGGAGAGATGCAACCTAGAACTAAGGACAAATTTCCTGACAGTGAGAAGAATTAACCAGTGAAACGGTTTGCATTCAGAAGTTGTGGGTGCTTCATCACTGGAGACTTTTAAGAAGAGCCTGATAGACTGCCACTTGTCTAAAATGGTACAGGGTCTCCTGCTTGAGCAGGGAATTAGACTAGAAGACCTCCAAGGTATCTTCCAACTCTGTTATTCTATCCAGTGCAAGAGAGATATTACGTATTTTCATTGGAAATGCAATATTATAGAAACTGTTATTTCTCATTACTTTTTAAATTACTTTTTTAAAATTTATGTCATAGGTTTTTAAATTCTCTTTTCTGATTTTTGTAATTATGTTGATAAAAGGTAACATATTGACTAAAATGGCACACATCTTTTTTATGCTTTTTTGTTCTTGCAAGCCACTGTGAAATAACTGTTACTGAGAAATCAACATGGAAATGCTAAATTAAATCAGAAAGAATCCAAGAATTCTTTCTAAATAACATGATCCAGAACATACAAATAGAAAAGACACCTAGATAAGCAGAAATTAACCCCAAGACTAATACTAGACCAACAAACAAGTTGTAAGCAAAGCTCAGTCAAGGAATTACCAGACAAACAATCAAACAGTATAAACAACAGCCTAATCAAGGAACGACTAAGAACACTCTCACCAATGTTGAATGGGCATGCTATTTGTGTACAAACAAAGAGCAAACTTTACTCTCTTCTAGAAATGATGGTATTATTACCTAGTTGGCTTATGAAACACCTGCAAGAAAACAATCAAGTTCAGAGACTTCAAGGACATCACAAGAACATACAATTATAGATCCAGGAATTTGCAAACTTCTCTTCTGCCTTGGCTCTGCATGATTACCACACTGGGCTTGAAAGTAGGACAATATCAAACCATGTAGCAAATCACTTATTCCAACAAGAGCACATTCTTCTTCTTTTTAAATATCTCCCTTATATTTTATAAAGAAGCCCAATAAAATAGCCTGTAGCTCATTTCAGACAAATTTAGAAAACTATTGAGCACAATGCTGCTTTTTTTTAATAAGGTAAACTAGAAAATGCAAAATGCATCGCATTTGCAATTCAAGGCACAATAAAAGATATAAATTGTGTATAAAATGGATCTTGTCAGTTGGTTAGCTTTCTTCCAAAGAATGCCATGATGAAAATAGTCAATAATGCTGACAAGTCAAAGGCTTCTTCATATTTTCTACCACAGTAACAATGTCAAAGGAATGAGCATCTACTGCAGTTCCTCACTCAACTGCAGTCACAGAGGCTAAATATAGAGCAGCTGAGATATGTCCAATGTTTAATTTGGAAATGGAGAAAAATATCTAAGACACTATATCTGCACATTAGTGACAGAAAAAAAATCCCTCACTGACCCATAAAAAGATACTTGATTTAAAAATAATGATGGCTTGATCCTGATAGAAAAGGATCCACAAGCAGCCTGCAGATTTTCCATCTATTCATCAAGAGATCATCATTCATACTGTCTTAATTCACTGGCATACTGAATTTAAAATCTTAGACTTTATGTTCAAAGTTTTTTTTTTCAGTTTCCCCCTGTACCTGTAGTGATGATAATGATGATTGTCTTATAGTTATTATAGTTATTTTGTTGTTGTGAACCACCCAAAATTCCTTAAGAAGGGTGGCCACATAAATCTTTTAAATGCATAAACAAAATTACCATCATCATAATATCTTCAGCCTCCTGGCCCTGCAACTTTTAGAACTTACTAGACATCCTATACCTTATTGGGTTATTACTTCAGACTCAGAGATATTTCTTTGTCTAAACAGGAAAACTATCAGAGATTGTTGAAAATGAAATCATGTGATTGCAACAGCACAGCAGCAGCCAGTAATACTGAAGCAGCCACAATATTCCCAGATTTCATTCCCTCATGAGTCATGGGTTCTGGATTTTGGGCACTTTCTCTAAGTTACCCCATTTGAAATACTCTGATTCAAAAATTCTTGTCCTATAAATGCACTGTTTTGTCCACTTAAAAGATCATGATAATGAGAGTTTTAGTAATATACGGATTTCTAGGGAAATCAACCTCTTTTCCCTTTAGAAATTACATACAGAACACAATCCATAATTCAAATCAATTTAATTGAAAATAAAATAAAAGGAAAATATGACACTTCCTTTTAGTTTAAGGTAGTGATACAAAAAAAACCCAGTACAGATAAAATGACAAATCTGTTAAAATCAATTCCCAAAACATCTCCAACAAAGAGGCATCTAAGAACATTTTAAGATCTGTTCTTGAATGTAGGGATCTGAGGGCAGTGCACACTGTGTTCATTTTCCTATTTTTCTCTGCCACCCAAAACTGCTTGCTTATTTACGGAAATTCTTTTTTGCAATTAGTTTTGCGTAGATAGAGTACATTGGAGAGAATAGCATTGCTACTTGCTACAAACACATACATCCATGTAATTAGAATGTTTTCATTTTCTGGTCATAGACAGTGGGCTCGATACTCACAAGATACAGTCTATTGGCATTGGCTGTACCATTCACAATCTGCTTCTGATTGTATGTGGAGGTCTCAATTGGGGAGGATCGAGCATCAGGATTACCCCAACTAGTATAATTTTGATGTAAGAGAAGAGATGCTTATGAAGAATCAAAGAATGCACTTTGATGAAGAATCACTACAGGAAGAACTGAGATCTATTGACTAGCCTATTTACATTTCACTAATGGTTAAGCTGTAGACCTTAGATGAAATTGGTGGTGGATGTGGCACCCCAGCTGGTCCTGAGAGTATTAGTAGGGTAAACTCAAAAACAGTACAAGTGGTATAAGAACTGCTGATAATTTTCAAAAAGGAGGCAGATGTTACTGTGATGAACCAGAGTATCTCAGAAATATAACAAAAACCAAGACGTAAATAAAAGTCCTTTAATGCCTTCAACTTGGCTTCACTGTTTAATTGTTCACAGTGGAGGAGTAAACTATTTTCAAAATAACATTTCAAAGGAAAGAAACACAGTTCAAATTCAAAGAGCCAGTGACAAAGCAAAAAACAAAAACAAACTGCACTGAATAAAGACTAACCTGGATAGATAATTGCCAACTTCAGGAAGATAACCAGGTACAGTCTGTTGAAAGAATGCCAACCAAGATAAACCTTCTTTAGGAATAAAACACTAATTTGTCTCCAGTGACTGTTAGCACACAGGCCCAAACCCTTATGCAGATCTCACATCTGCAACCCATGAAGAGGATCATGGCCCTCTCCTCCCAAGTAGACCACATTTTACCCTGATCCTCTCCTCCTTGTGTGCCCTAGGATGGATAAGGGATGGGCCTGGATCCTCCTCTGACTTCTCAGAGGAGGGCAGGGGCATGACAACTACCTTGGATGTACTGATCTACATTGGATATATCTTTCACTTTAAATTTTTGAATATTTTACCTTCATTGAACCTATAGGATGTCTACAAGCAGGAGTTATATTCATCAGAGGTCCCCCAACCCCTGGTCCATAGACTAGTACCAGTCCATGGTCTGTTAAGAACCAGATAGGCAAGCAAGCAAAACTTCATGCACAGGATATAGGTTGCACAGGAAATCACCACTAGCCCAGTCCATAGAAAAATCATCTTCCACCAAACCGATCCCTGATGCCAGAAAGCTTGGGTACCACTGAAATACAAGGACATGCCAGAACATTCAAACATTAGTTGACTCCCAGAAAATGAGAACTGTAAAAGTCATTGTATGCAAATTCATCATATCTGGGAGCCAGGTGATCCACAGGCACCAGGGAGATGACAATTAGTCCACTCTAAGCACTAAGATTCACCAGATGACTTGGAAACAGTCACCTTTTCTTGGCCAATCCAGCTCACAATTTTTCAACATATGAAAATATAGGAGATGGAAGTAATCTCTATGTACTTTGAACTTTGGAACAAAAGGTTGAATATAATCTAACAAATAAAATGAAAAATAATGAAACAAATATTACACCTGCCAAAATATTAATAAATGAAAAGTAAATTCTCTATTTTCTCCATCTTGTTCTGGTATTGGGCTGATCAACATCAAAGATTATTTCTCAGGAGAAATTGGCACCCAACTTTTTAAACAGAAGAACTAAGAATTCTTTCCTCTTGGTCAACATATTAAAAATCTGATTTCTCTTTCCTTAGAAATATATTTTCCCCAGCACTAATATTAATTATGAACAAGCCTGAATGAGTTTCCCCATGGTATAATGGAATGCTTCACTGAGGCAGATAAATCAAAGTTCTGTATTTCTATATTTAAATGACAGCAATATAATTTGACTGATGTCACAATTAAACGCTCAAGCCCTTCAGGTTGCTCGTAGTATCTGCATGAAGAAAGATAACTCCTGACTGTCATCAATAAGTGGATGTTTCTATCTTCTTAATCTAGCCGTAATCCTTAGACTTTCTAAGGCTGTTGCAGCTGCAATGAAAGTTGAGATTTTCTGGTTTCAATTGGGGAGGAGGTTGCCATTATGCTCTTAATGACATAATTTGAAGGGCTGTTGATCTGTAAAAGTAGGGTCTCTTGACATTGCCCATGAAGGCAGAACTTTGAACAGATGTCTAGAGCATCACTGAGCAAAACAGGCAGGATGTCCATAAATACTCCAGGGCTGGCTTATCACATTTCAAAATAAGTAAAGGAATACATATTGCCATTGTGTGCTGCCTTTAACATTATCCTTTAATGAGAATCACAGTAGCAAAGAGAGCACTTACCCAGTGGGAAGCTCTTTCCAACATGTGCCTCCTGGTAATCTGCTGCCTAGTGACAGTTTGGGGAGAGTTAATGCATGAATAAGAGTCTCTGGAGACTTTGGGGGTCAAGACCTCATTCTGTTGCTGAAGGATAGTTTGAATGAGATTATACCACAAATGAGTGTGGGCACCACTTCTGTAACAAAAGGGCATCATGATATGTCTGTTAGTCTGGTTGGCTCAGCTGGATTGGGGACTGGTTTCTGCTGCAGATACATTCCCTGTTTGCTACTTATTTGATACATTTTACTGCTTAGGATGAGGTGCTAAAGGGATATGTTAGTGTAGGCCCAGTACTAATATGCCTAGCTCTCTGGAGAAGTTGATACTATTAAGTAAAGTGGAAGGAAAGATAAAAGAGGACAACCAAGACAGCTAGACTTGATTACAGTGGCAATGAGTATACCATTCAAAAATCAAAAGGACCATCTTGGAGACAGATCATCCTGAAGGGGAAAAATATCCCTTTATGTCATCAGTATTAGTTAACATCAATTTGATGGCACATAATCAAAAAACAGTTCAGCCCAGAATTTAAATCTTAAATCGTAGCAGTCATTAAGCTGATCACCACATGACCTGACCGGACGATGACAGCATCCTGGCTTTCCCAGGCATGATCATAAAGTAACCATATAGGTCATAAAGTGGACAGAGAGAAAACTGCCTGCTGAAAGGTTTCATTATTAAGAACCAAAGGAGAGTATTGATCCTGGACTGGTCACAGATAAAGATCAGAGTGATTTGTGGTAATAAGACACTGTGTATAGTTTCTAGGAGTAAATTACAAAAAACAGGCTGTTGACAGTGTGCTTTGAAGTAATTTTGCTGTTGTTTAATCTGTTAACTATATTTTTTCATATATGTATGACAGATCAATTGGGTTGTAAATAGATGTAGTGTTGCGACTATGCAACACACACATTTTGTTGAGGTAATTCCCCATTAGGAGAATGAGTGCATACAGGGAGACGTATAGAGAGTAGTGTTGGAATAATACACACACAGTACACAGATACACTGTACAGTAAATGTAGGTTTTTACTGCCAGAAAGGTTTAAACAAAGTCCAAAATAAGCAATGCAAAATCATTCACAAGTTAAATCAGTCAGTTTGCAATCCAGGGATAATCCATATGTCAAAGTCCAGTGTCAAAAACAGTTCAGGAGCAGACTTACATTAAATCCAGTAATATCAGTCAATTAGGAAAAATGGAGCAACGGCAATACTTTCCAACAGAAGGAAACAAAGATACACTCACACTCTCTTCTGAGACTCAGACTAAGACAACCCAGGTTTCTGGCTCCATCTTATGGCTGCTTGAGAAACCACACCCAATTGAATGCTCTTGCATTCCCTTAAAGAGACAGTACTAAAATGTCTTTCCTGGTTTATATATTTCTAACCCAAATACCTGTTAGGTGACTTATATTCCTAACACATTTGCATCAAAGCCACAGCAACCTGAAGGATGGCATTCCTCTTCATCAGAATAAACTCTGTATCAGCAGGCTTCTGGTTTGAGTTCGTTTGGTGACAGACAGAAATCTGTGATCGTGCACGGTTTTGGTCTGGGCTTGCCACTGGAGCGCCCTGAGCCATATGGTTTCAGGGCTAAGCCACCCCATAGAGGTGGTGAAGAGGGGGGAGACTGCCAGCAGGGTTGAGGAGAGCTGCATCTTTCCTCCTCAGCTGGCTATTACTCCCTTTCCTGAAGGCGGTTGCAGCGGTGGTCAGAAATGGCCACCTCAAAGAACTCAACCAGAAAAGAATGTGCAGGAGGAAGATAAGAAGTGAAAGTTTTGGCTGACCGGATTGAATTGCAAAAGCAACAACTAAGGTACCCTGGAATTTAAACTTACAAAAAAATAACATCGTTCCCAAAGAAGAGTTGGAAGCAGCAAAGGAAAGTGAAAAGGGAAAGGTTTGGGGTTTTTTTCTTCTCTCCCTTTTCCTATACTGACAACTGAGAGACTTAAATAAAAAATTGGAAAAATCTGCTTTGGCATCAACAGGTAATTAAGCTGAAAATAAAACAAAATGTCAAAGGGATAATAAAGATTTCTGGACACTTAATTTTTTTTCATAAGCTGGAAGGGAGAGAAAAGAATAAAAGGGCAGAATTTGGAAAGAGGAGGAGACTGCCTAGAATTAAAAAGAATCTACAGTAAAACTTCAACAAGACTTCTAAAAGATACATTTTAACTGAAACTTTGTAACTAAACAGTAGAACCCCAGGAAGAGAAAGTGAAACAAAAGAGCAAAAAGAAACAGCTTGTGTGTATTTGGATTACTTGGTGATCTTTGGATTCTTGGTTATTGTATTTGAATGACTAAAATTAATCAGGTGGTTGTTTAAAAATTTATGCAATGGCACTACTTCTGAATGAATTGAAAATGGAACTTAAAAAGTATAAAGAAGGTGCACAAGAAGGGAGGGGTTCTTTTGGCTTCATTTTTTAATTCTTGGAAATGGAGAATTGGAACTATGAGGAACAAGAAACGTCTGCAAAACAAAAAGCCTGGGACAAAGAAGAAGCCATCTTTAATGAACAAGTAATTCTGTATGGGGAAGAAAAAGGAAAGGGGGGAAAGAGAATGGAGAATTTAAGACTTAAAAAAACAACTGAAGAAAAGAAAAATAATTCAAAAAATAAGTATAATACTGGAAAGCAACAGAAGAGGGGAATACAGAAGAGAAAAATAGAGGAAGAGAGACAAGGGGGTAAAAAGGGGAGAGAGAAGAAGAGAGGGAAGAAGGAAAGGAAAAGAAGTTACAAAGGACCAGAACAACATATAGAGAAACAGGACCTATTTAGAGATAATGGGTGAAAATTTAACTGAAAAAGGGATTCTGTAAAGGTACATAAGATTGTATTGTTATATTAATAATCAAAATAACTTTAGAAAATTGGAAACAACATATGATTAAAATGAGGGATAAAATAGTGTAATTTAGTGAAATGTTTGTTAATCAAATAAGTGAAATAAAATAAATGAGAAAATTGAATTAGGAAGGGACGGGATCATTTTAATTAATTAATGTTTTATAAAATATAAGTGAAGAGGAGGGGAGAATTAATTATGGAAAGCTTATAACTGTTCCCATAGAAATATTATATTTAATTGAAAAGTAATATTAAAGAAGTTAAGATTTTAATGAATATTAATATTAATGATAGAATTGAATTGGAATGGAATGTGTTGTTTTAATTACATATATTTATATTTTTTTCTTTTTTAAAGAATATAGTGTGTATTTTAAGAATGTACCAAGCAGAATCCGAATGGAAGTTATGTATTATATTGAATGTTATAACTTTCGGGTATACATTGAAGCCTAAATAAGAGTTAAATGGATAAACTTAAAATATATAAAGGTGTCATACTCCAATCAGCAACTACAGGAGAAACTTTGTTTAATGAGAAAAGATAATAGATAATTGAAACACGACAGACAAAAAATATAAATATAATGATTTGAATTGAAATGAGATAATTAAAATTGAGAAAAATAAAAGAGGGAAGAAGCTATGTATAGAAAATGTAAAACAGTAATAAGATATGGAACATAAAAATTATCATGAAACTGAATTTGTGTCCATAGAAAGAAATATAACCCAGGATTACGCTACTTTCAAAAAAGATGTCTTATTTGTATTTTTTTTGTGAAAAATAAAATTTACAAAAAAAAAAGAATAAACTCCGTATCATAATAATATGTGTGGTCTGTGTAAAATGCTCTGTGCATTAACCATGATTCATGTGATTAAGTTCATACGAATAATTATCATTAAAAACAGCAATCATGGGTAATAAAGGTAATCAGGGGTAATGAAGGGTAATGAGGGGAAATCATTATAAATATTGAGTCCCAGGAAACTCAGGTTAAATCCAACTTTATCTTGTTTGCTTAGCTATTATCTCAGACTCCTTGCGGAGGAAGGAATAAACAATAAGCTTTCGTGTTACAAAATACTGAAACAAAAAGTGTCTTATTTTCTCCCTTCATTTGTGCCAAAGAGTAGCTGAGAAGAAAGTTGGATAGCCCACCTGCGTTCTGTGATTGTAAATTTCCATGTTGTATATGCACATGGCTGTAATTGTCCATCAATGTTATACTGTAAGAGGACAGCCCCCACAGCCACATCACTTGCATCAGCTTGTACTACAAAACTTTTAGTTGTATCAGGGTGTTTTAAAATGGGCTCTTGAGCAAATAAAGTTTTCAGGTCATTAAACGCTCACTGACACTCCTGTGACCATACAATGGATTGACTAGGTCTGGGTTTTGGTGCTTGATGTTTAGTTTTTAACAATTCTGTTAGTGGTAAAGCAATTTGCATGAATTCAGGAACAAACTGCCAGTAAAAGTTCGCAAATCCTAAAAACTTTGCAATTGCTTTTGTGTTTTTGGCTCTTTCCAATCAACTACAGCTCTGACTTTATTGGGATCCATTTCTATTCCTTTATTGTATATTCTGTACCCTAAATAATCCAACAACATACAGTGAAACTCGCACGTTGAAAGTTTCACATATAATTTGGCGTCAAGTAATTTTCAAAAATTTCCTCGCTAAAGTCACATGTTCCTCCGTTGTTTTGATACAAATTAAAATATCATCTAAATATACTAGTACGCCACAATATAAATGTTCTTGGAATACTTCATTTATACGTTGCATGAAGACAGCGGGTGCCCCTTGCAATCCAAATGGCATAACGTTAAACTGAAAACTTCCAAGGGGGCAATTAAAAGTAGTTTTCCATTGGTCCCCCTCTCGTATTTGAACTCTATAGCAGGCTTCTCATAAGCCCAATTTCGTAAAATACCTGCCAGTCGCAAACGTTGCTAACAAATCATTGATCAGTGGTAAAGGATATACATTGTCTATACAAATAGCATTGAGCCTGTGGAAATCAACACAAAGACATAATCCACCATCTTTTTTCTTGTGAAATAAAACAGGGGCAGCTATATGTGATTTCCCGGGTTGAATAAATCCATGCACCAATTTTTTAGTGATATATTGTCTCATTTCCTCCATCTCTTTTGGAGTCATGGCATATATTTGTGGTTTTGGAAACTTCGCTCCAGGAATTAAATCAATTGCACAATCAGTTATTCTGTGTGGTGGTAATGTTTCACAGTCCTTTTCACTAAACACATCTGCTAGGTCTTTGTATTCCTCTGGATAACGTAGTTCTTCAGAATCATCTACAGCTGTTACAACTTCCCGATTATTTACATATGGAGGGGACATAGGGCCAACTGCAATTCGTAACTTCCTAAAACCATCTTCCCACCATAACGTGGGCTTCCATTTGTCTAACCATACTAGACTTAAAATTAGTGCCTCCCTCATCTATGGTATTACAATAAATCGTAAAGACTCCCAATGACTGCCTATCTCTAGTTTGATAGGGATTGTCATTATTGGAGCAGGACTCCCACCGAATAATGAACCATCCACTTGTTCAAAACACATAGGTTTGGGCAGTTCTTCCACTGCGAACTGTAATTCAGCGACCACTTTTTTACTAATTAAACATCTAGTACATCCAGTGTCGATTCATGCTCCATACTGACCCCTCAATTTGTTTGTTCGATTTTCCAAAACTATTGGTATAACAAATGATCATACAGGATTACTCACAAAATCATCCTCATCCAGACTGTCATCTCCACTATTGTATAACCCCGAGACTACCTCAATACAATGTGTCTAGAGACAAAGTTATTAAGCCCATGATCTCTGTAGGACTGTTAACTGAACAAATTCAGATGTTGACCATGAAAGATAACCAAAAAGGATTAGAAAAGGTTACAAAAATGGATGTATGTATAAAAACAAAAAATAGTGCTGTTTACATAAAGATGGATTGTATTGGAGAGGGGATAAAATATATGTTCCATCAAATTGTAGGAAGAAAATATTATCCCAATGTCATGATGCAAGGCAGGCTAGACACTTTGGATTTTTAAAAACATTACATTTGGTAGGGTGGCAGTTTTGGTGGCCACATATGAGATCAGACATTGAACAATACCTTAAAAAATACCACATTTGTGCTACTACGAAACCTCGAGTAGAAAAACCTATTACAGACTGTATCGGATCCAAACCGGTCATGGCAAGATATAGCCATGGACTTTATTGTGGAGTTGCCCAGCAATAGCGGATATACAGTAATCGGGACTATTATAGACTTGTTTTCAAAACAAGCTCACTTTATACCATGTAAAGGATTACCTTCGGCAACAAAATTAGCCAACCTGTTTATAAAACATGCATATAGATTACATGGCACACCTAGGAGGATAATTTTGGATAGAGATGTGTAATTCACAGCATGATTTTGGAGAGCATTTGTACACCTTTTAGGATGCTCCCAAGGTCTTAGCTCTGCATACCATCCCAGCACCAATGGTGCTGCTGAAAGAGCTAATGCGATGATTGAAAGGTATTTGAGATCATATACATCTTATCAACAGTGAGAATGGGCTGATTTACTTCCATTTGTTGAAGTAGCATATAATAATGCTATACATGAAATCACAGGATATAGCCCATTCCAGGTAGTAAATGGGATAGAATTTGTGCCAATCCCTGATTTACAATGTGATGAACAACCCATAAATGTCCAAATGTGAAAAAAGGTCAAAAAAAGTTCAGGATAGTTGGGATAAAATAAAAGAGACTCTCAATAAAACAGCACTAGAATATAAACATCAAGCAGACAAGAAAAAAGTATAAAGCATTCAAACCTGGAGATCATGTTTACCTATCAACTAAACATATAAAATTACACCTAAATAGTTGAAAATTGGGACCAAAATATATTGGACCTTTTCAAATTATGAAAGTGACAAACCCTGTAACTGTAAAACTTAAATTGCCACCACGGTTATATTGAATACATCCTGTATTTCATGCTAGTTTACTTAAGCCTATAGAACACATTGATGTACCTCAACCTGAGGAATCTGTAATAGCTAAAGATGTAACCCATGGTGAAATTGATAAAATTCTAGATTTGAGGATATGTAGAAAAGTGTTACAATACTTAGTAAGATGGAAAGGATATCCTGAAACAGAAGCAACCTGGGTGAAAGTAGCAGATGTGTGTGTAAATAGACTGATAAGGCAATTTCATACCAAATATCCCGATAAACCTGGACCACAAATAGAGACATAATTAGTGATATAATGTATATTGTTTTATAGACTGGTTCCTGGTAGAGGGAGATGCATGTCGCGACTATGCAACACACGCATTTGCATCGAAGCCACAGCGACCTGAAGGATGGCATTCCTCTTCATCAGAATAAACTCTGCATCATAATAATATGCGCGGTCTATGTAAAATGCTGTGAGGTGAAGCTCTATACATTAACCATGATTCATGTGATTGAGTTCATATAAATAATTATCACTAAAAACAGTAATCATGGATAATAAGGGTAATCAGGGGTAACGAAGGGAAATCATTATAAATATCAAATCCCAGGAAACTTGGGTTAGATCCAACTTTATTTTGTTGGCTTAGCTATTATCTCGGACTCCATGCAGAGGAAAGAATAAACAATAAGCTTTTGTGTTACAAAATACTGAAGCGAAGAGTGTCTTATTTTCTCCCTGCATTTGTGCCAAAGAGTAGCTGAGATGTAGCTTATACATTTTGGACTTGCTTTGCAAGGGGGGAAGCTATTATTGTTGCAATAAGTTTGTCAGTGTTCAACTAGGGGGGTTAATCTATGTTTTTGTATTTTTTTAAGTCACATTTTAAAAGTATTTTTGGTTTAGTTTTGTTTTGTCTGTTTTTTATTTTGTATTTTAATCTTTTGAATAAAAAAAAAGCTGCCTGCTGAAGGGCCGCAGGCAGCACCCCTCTCAATGCAGAAGGGAGCTGCAACTCTGAGAAAAGACTCAAATCATCAGACAGTGCTTTTACTTTCAGAGTGGCTGGTAAAGTATTCCCTTCATGAAGGATCGTTTTCACTGAGCCTTCTTGACAGCAAAAATACTGCTGCCGGAGAGGTTCTACCCAATGCTGGTCATATGTTTGGACATGGGTCATAAGTCCCTTCGTCCAGTGCCATAATTTTAAATAGTTGTTAAACCAGGACTGTCCTATGTTATTTAAGTGTAAACTACTGTATTTTCCGGACTATAAGCACTACTTTTTTCCCACACTTTGAAACCTGCAGCTTGTACAGCATTGAGGCTTATCTATAGATTTTTCTTCGCTGACTGCCATCGGGGAGAGCAAAAACGTGACAGACGCAAGAGGTCAATGCAAAGAAGATGCTACCGGTAGTTTTTGGGGCGCTCGATGAAAGCAGCACAACATGCATGAACGCAAAATATTTTTCACACCCTCATCATGGAAAGTACATGAAGCAAAGTATATGATGCAGCTTTTAAGTTGAAAGCAATCAATCTGTCTATCCAGGAAGGAAATAGAGCTGCTGCACATAAGCTTGGCGTTAATGAATCAATGGTGAGACGTTGGAGACAGCAGCGTGAAGAACTGATTCAATGCCAAAGGACAACAAAGGTTTTCAGAGGTCATAAAATCAGATGGCCTAAACTTGAAAATGTTCTTGAGGACTGGGTGAACACATAGAGAGCAGAGGGCCAAGGTGTATCCACCGTGCAGATCCGACTGAAAGCTAAAACAATTGCCAGTGAAATGGGTATTGAAGATTTTAAAGGTGGACTGTCATGGTGTTGTAGATTTATGAGATAAAAAGATCTGTCCATCAGGGTGCGGACGACTGTCTGTCAGCAACTCCCTTCTGACTACGAGGAAAAAGTTGCAAACTTCCACAAATTTATTGAAACAAAACTAGCCGAGAATTCCATCGAACCATATGACATCATAAATATGAAGTCCCCTTAACATTTGACCTCCTCTAACTAGAACTGTTAACAAGACAGGAGCGTTATCCATTATGGTGAAAACAATTGGCCACAAGAGAACGCATTTCACGTGTGTTTTGAGCTGCACCGCATCCAAACAGAAGCTTACACTGATGTTGATTTTTAAGCGGATGACTATGCCAAAAGAAAAACTCCCGAAAGGCATAGTCGTTAAAGTTAACAAAAAAGGGTGGATGACAGAAAGCCTAATGACTTAATGGCTGACGGAGTGCTACAGTAAGTGCCCGGGAGGATTTTTTAACCAGAAAAAAATCATTGCTTGTTTTGGACAGTATGAGGGCCCATATAACAGATTCTGTGAAAGCAGCCAACAGGAGAACAAACTCAATTCCAGCTGTGATTCTTAGAGGTAAAACTAAGTTTTTGCAGCCACTTGACATAAGTGTGAATTGTGCATTTAAAGTGGCACTCCGAGGTGAGTGGGAGGCTTGGATGACCAGCGATGAAAAACCATTCACAAAAACTGGCTGCATGCAAAGAGCATTCTTTTCTGAGATCTGCCAATAGATCCTAACAGCGTGGAGCTGTGAAAGAATCCATGATCACCAAGGGATTTTGAAAGGCTGGACTGCTGTCTAGAGAGAACAGCACAACTTCAATGGTAACTGTGCCTCGAGATGAAAGTGACACTGAGAGCGACACCGACAGAGAGACTGAAAAGGTGTGTGATGGAGATGTTCTGAGGCTCTTCAACTCCGACACTGAAGAAGATGACTTTAGTGGTTTCAGTGCACAGGAGGAGGATGAATAAAAACATTGATGACTTTTCTGTTTTGTTCGTTTAGCCGTTTTACTGTCATGTTACAGGCACTGTTTGGAAACAATTAAGTATGTAAATAAACATTTACAAAATCTTTCTGTGTAAATATCTCATTTCATAATGTATATATCTGCAGCTTATAGTCTGGTATGGCTAATATATGTAAAAATATTTTTTTCTTTTAAAATTTAGTGGGTGCGGCTTATATTCTGATGCACTCTATAGTCCGGGAAATACGGTAATCTTTCTAAGAAGCTGCAAAGGAAGTGATTTCTATATTAAACTTGGAGGCTTTTTAATAATAAATTATGTACAGATTTGGCTTGGGAAATTTATATCGAGGCATATCAGTTCACTGGATGGTTTTGTAAGCATATTTTTTGATTATGTTGCTATGAAGGCTTTAATGATGGACTGAGTTAACATAGTGAAATTCCCTGACATTTATATAATTTACAACTTGTTCTGAAAATAGGAATGCTGTCACATTTTACCACTATTTTATTTCAGTAATATGTAACATTTTGTAAACATTTTAATCCAATACATATACAAAAGAATTCATATGTATATTTGTTTTCTGAGGTTTTTGCGGGTATTTTTAAGTGGATCTTTGGTTATTCGGGTTTTCTCCCATGTAAAATTGGAAGTATCTAGGTGACATTTCGATAAAGTCTCATTCATCATCTTCAGGCTTGTTTCTTTGGCTCTCTGCTTCTCAGAGTAATTATTCTGAGAAGCAGAGAGCCGAAGAAACAAGCCTGAAGATGATGAATGAGACTTCATCAAAACATTGCCTTGTAGTTCTGTTAAAGTTGTAGCAACGTTTCAGCAGAATCTCATCTGCCATCATCAGGCTTCTGTATGGATATGGGTCTTACAGCTCCTGGTTTTAAATTTGAGGCTGGTCCATTCTGATTGTTTGGGAGCCTGGACCTGTGTTCATTGGACTTGGAGTTTGATTGATTGGTGTTTCTGGTTTCTTCTGTCTGTTTTGTGGCTTTGATTGGCTGGCAACACTCTGTTCTTGTGTTGGAGGCTTTTAGTGCAGCTTGGCTCTTGAAATCATCAAATCATCAAATCATTTCAAACTCTTGAAATCATCAAAAATAAATACCAACCAGCAAAAGACCTCATGGAACTAACAGAACACTGCCTAACCAACACATATTTCATATACAAAGGACAAAGATACAAGCAAATTGAAGGAGCCCCTATGGGATCACCACTGTCACCC
>BLBF01000052.1:12363054-12413194 GCA_015471245.1 Laticauda colubrina | reverse complement strand
GCATTCTTAGGATTAATTAATTTCTATAATGTATTCCTGCCAAACAAAGCCACTATAGCAGAACCGCTACACCGCCTGCTAGACAAAAAGGCTACTTGGACTTGGGGTTACAAAGAAAAAAAAGCCTTCCAAAATATTAAAGTGTGTTTTCCGAACAAAACAGGGTGAACCAGTAATTTAAACAGAATGTATCTGCTCATATATCATACAAAATCCCACAGCCCCAATTTATTTATATGTTCAATTAAATTTAATCTATTTGTTATCCCCTTAAATCACTATATATTTTTGCTATTCTTTTTAAATGGCAGGCTACAACCAGGATTTGGTGAAAAAGACATACGCATGTACATTTTTTAATAGCAATAAAATGTAATGAAGGAATATTTTGAGGACCCTCTGCCATTGAACTAAGATGGCCAACCATGAAAAATATGTGAAAAGGCCTATTATTATTGCTTAAGAGATTCAACAGTATTTCTTGAGGATTTTCCCCACACTGGACATTGGTGAATTACCTCCTGAAGAATCTGGATGACTTCAATGTTTTTGTTCAAGCGGCTTGTTCCCCAGCTTCCTAGGATACAGGTCACTAGATACTTAGGGAAGTTGTGGCCAAGAAGTTCTTCTATGCCAAGGAAAACTTTTGTGGTGAGCAAAGTTCTGCTGCTTCCCTCAAACAGAGGCAAGAGTCCCCAGTTCTCCAACCTGCATTACTAAGATCACGGTTCCAAATATCACCACACCCGCTCTATTGAAATGTCTTTGATCTGTCTGAAATATTGAAAGGATATGGCTTCCATTGCTATGGCTCTTCACAGCAATCTTGCCATCACAAATCATGGAGCAACCCAGGCTCATTTATGCTCTAACCTCTACTGATTATGTCCCCTTCTGGGCATTCAAATGTATTACAGGTAGGCCTGACAACCACAATTGGTACCAGAATTTCCATTGCTAAGCAGGGCAGTTAAGTGAGCCGTGCCCAATTTTATGACCATTTTTGCCATGGTTAAGCTGATCACCAGAGTTGTTAAATGAATCATGCAGTTGTTAAGCAAATATGGCTTATCTCATTGACTTTGCTTTTTGAAAGACAGCTCGGAAGGTCGCAAATGGCAAACACATGATCCTGGGATGCTGCAACCATTGTAAATATGTTAGTTTGCCAAGTGCCTTAATTCTGATCATGTGACATTGGGAATACCATGACGATTAGATGTGTAAGGACTCGTTGCAAGTCACCTTTTTCAGTGCCATTCTTAACTTCAAACGGCTGCTAAACCAATGATGCAAACTGAGGACTGTAGTGTTTTTTACTTGTATGACAGTATAACCCCTTTTAAAAATATTCAGTATTTTAACTTTTGTGAGCCATGGTGGGGCAGTGCTTAGAATGCAGTATTGCAAGCGACTTCTGCGGACTGCAATTTGGCAGATCGAATCCCACCAGGCTCAAGATTGACTCTGCCTTCCATCCTTCCGAAGCCAGTAAAATGAGGACCCAGATTGTTGAGGGCAATATTGCTGACTCTGTAAAACTGCTTGGGGCTGTAAAGCAGTATATAAATCTCAGTGCTATTGCTTTGTAACCAGCATCTGTGAGATAGGCAGCTGCATACATTTGACAAATAACGGGGGGGGGGGGGGGGTACTATAAGGTAATTTCTTCCCTCCCATAGAATGTACAGCATGAAAGGATGCTGTGAACTTCAATCACTCAAGGAAGCTGTTTTCCTGTCTAAAAAGTCTATTTTTATAGCAGGCCCTTTAGCTGGATCATCCGCTTCAATTTTTCGTTCCTTAGTGGGATGGGAAGCTTTTTCCTCTTCGTTGACATTTCTTCAAGGACCGACAGGAACACCGTTCAGTTACAGTCCTACTCCATTTCACCACGGCGGACCTGCACCGCTTCCCCAACTCAGCCCGTTTCTATGGAAACCGACCAACTTCTCCCCACCTTCCATCACACCACTGGAGGAAGGCAGGCGCGCCCATGACCCCGCCCAAGAGTTCTGCGCATGAGCCACGGGGGACCCTATCAGGGTGGGGTTGAAATGGCTGCTCTGAAGGCGCGCCCAGTACTGTTCGCCCAGAACCCAAAAGCCGTACTGCGCGTGCGCAACAGCTACACTTTAAAAAAAAAAAAATCAGTAAACGAAACCAAAAAATAAAATAAAAAATGGAGTAACCAATAAGGCGTCAAAAAAAAAAACAAAAAAAAAAACAAAACCCAACCCTCTTAAAGTTGCGTTCTCCGCTTGCCGTACAAGGCGAGGAACGACGCAGGCGAAGCGTTGCGCAGGCGCGCTGCCGGCGTACGCGGTTCCGCTCCTTCCTTCTTCCGCTTTGGGTGGGAGTTGTGTGCTGTGGGTGCCGCTCGTTTGCCGGACGGAGGTGGATGCGGTGATGGCGAAGCACACGGTCTCCTCCGCGCGCTTCCGCCGCGTCGATGTGGACGAGTACGACGAGAACAAGTTCGTGGATGAGGAGGACGGCGGGGATGGGCAGGTGGGGCCGGACGAGGGCGAGGTGGACTCGTGCCTAAGGCAATATCCTTCTGCTGCCTGGGCGGGCGGGCGGGCAGGCGGGGCACGTCGTTCTCGGTGGGCTCTCCGCGAAAGATCACGGGCTGCGAGTGCAGATCCCCACAGCACTGGCAGTGGCGTCCCGGGTTTACGGCGACCCCATGTGCACGACCCTCTGGAGAGCAGCAAAGAAGCGCAGACATGGCTGGGTCTTTGCTGCACTCCAGGGACCCTCCGGATTTTGGCAGTCCGATGGAGGTGGTCCCAGTAGCGTCACGACGATCGTTGGGTGGTGTTTTTTTATTTATTTATTTATTGATTAATTAATTAATTAAAAGAGTTCCTTATTTAAAATCTGTTTCGGTTTTATTCCTGAAATCTGAACTCTCAAAACGGACTGGAAAAGTTCGCTCAGTCCTTGCCTCGCCCTTGCAATGTGAATGGGGCCGATGACTGAACCAGAGAGCAAGGATATCGCGGCTTGGAGCTTTGAATTTCGAGGCTACTTCAGAGGACGCTGAATGAATTTACTTGGGATGAGTAACTTGGGGATTGCAAAGTCTTTTGGATACTCTGCCTTATCATTGGCCTGGAGATGCTGCGTCTGGGCTAGAGAGCAGTTCGTTCTTTTAACCCCAACTTCGATCGCCTGCAAACGTTTTGCAAAAGAAGAAAAGAAAGCTGTAATTAGAAAGTCAAAAAAGCTGTAACTGTGTTTTAAATTACTGCAGCCTCTAATTTTAACGACAGGTTTAGTGTAAATAAGGCTGCAGTAATTTAAATTAGATGTGGGTTGCTTCTAACATCCTCCCAAGAAGTCCTGGAGTAAAGCCATTTTTGATTCTTTTTAAAAATGAAAAATCAGGCTGTTATTGGGAAGCATTTTTAAATCAGGTTGATGTTTGCATAAACCTCAATGTGGAATTTTGCTTGCCGCTTTCTGATAAGTTTCCCTACTGCTTGAGAAATAAATAATTGCTTAATATGACATGAATTTTCAAATCTGATCTCAAATTGTTGAATTTGGATTTTTTCTTGGAGCTTACTATTGCACACATTTAATAGATTTAAGGTAATGAAATTGAGAGGAGTCTTGATGATAGTTCACCCATTTCCTCTTCTCAGAAAAGGAAGTATATGGTTTCTGCAGGGGTTTCCTTTTTATAGAAACAGTTACATCTACAGTGCTTCTTAATACTAAAAGAGATGTGACAAGTATATGTAGCAATAGAACTACTTGGTATGTTATTTGAAAGTATGGTTCTCATATTTTGTGTCTTCAGTTATTTTCTTTTCTCAGCTTATTAAGGCTAGTTTTTAATCATACTACCAACTTTTCCTATGTTTGTACATATTACATGGTTTCATGAGTCTAGGTAACGGTACATATTACATGGTTTCATAAGTCTAGGTAACAAAAGGTATTGAAAAAATATTTTCTAGTATCGACATGTTTCATTGTTTAATAATTGAGTTGTAGTTCAGTGGTATTTTGCTAGTTCAGATCTATGGATCTTGTTGCACTTTCAGTTAAAAACTGATAAGCCACCAAAATTTGTTTTGACATCTCAGTAATATACTGTTGATTCATTATTCTGATACACTTGCCTAAATATGATGCTCAATTAATGCTCCTTTTAGAATGGACAATAGAGCATTTTTCAAAGTACATCAACTTGCAATTTGAACCGAAAGCCGCAATTTGAACTGAAAGCCATAAATTGACAAAAGAGCATTTGGCAAGCGGCTTTTCTATTAATTCCTGTCTCTTCTGTAACATGAAATTTTTAATAAATATAAGATAATTTGTTATATTTATCTTCTGCCTTTTCAATAAAGAAAAATGCAATTCATGATGGCCAACAAGTAATATTGGCTTGACTTTAATATGAAATGATATTTTCTAGGAAATTAATATAATTTGTGCAGGAATTGGAACAGAATTTCTATTTTGGAAAAACGTAATCACTCACCTCACATGGCTCTTGCAGAAATTCCAGTTAATATGTCTGAAGCACTTCTCATGCTTTAAATGTGATATATTATTAGTAATAACATTGATTCTAAAGACTGGCAAGTTTCCCTTAACTGCTCTTCACAGGAAACATGATGGCAGCCTTACAGGCAGCTCTGAAGAATCCTCCAATTAATACAAAGAATCAAGCTGTAAAGGTATGGTAACTGGATTATTTTTTAAACTACAAAAATAGTCATTGGTAAACCAGTTCTTCAGAATATTTTCATAAAGCATCCAAAGAAAACAGAGTTGACTTGTGGTTTTGCAGCCTTAATTTTAAGAAGAAAACTGAAAAACAAGCAGATTTAATGAGGCAGTCCTTGATTTAAAAGCACAATAGGAACTAGAAAATTGGTTGTTAAATAGTATGATCATTAAGTGAAGCATCACATGACCACAACCATTATATGACCTTTTACATTAATGAGATATGCAACTGTACCTTGAGGTTGCAGTCTTCCTTTTCCCCATTGATTTTGCTTGTTAGAAGCTGTCTGGGAAGGTTGGAAATGGTGATCATGGGATGCTTGTAACTGTTTTCTAAATGCACAGTGGTTGCTGAATATGCAGATCACAGTTAAGTCACTATGGCAATTGTAAATGTGAGGACCAGTTGTAAGTCACTTTTTTTGGCACCATTGTAACCTTAAATTGATGCTAAAGGTATGATTGTAAGTGGACCATCTGTACTAAGTCTATTTGAATCTAATTTAATGTAACATGACCATTAAAATTTTTTTTAGCATGAGCAGAAAACAGATATAGGTTCTTGTTTGTCTGTTTCTTAATTGTGTGTTGAGGTTCTCTGTTTTTAATCTTTATGTTTATTAAATTTAAATATAATTTAAATATTAAATAAAATAAATTTAAGTAGTTTTAAATTTTGTATTCTTTAAGTTAATATGATCTTGTTTTGCTTTATTTAAAAATACCTTCCACCTTTGTGAATTGATTTATGTGGAAGGATCGTAGTCTTGCTGATATGACACTAATATGAATTGAATGTGTAATTTTCCTAGAATTACACATGTTGCTGATGTTGCTAACAATACCGACAGTGGGGATATGAACATTTTTAGCATTATAAATAATTTATAATAAAACACATTAAAAATATAAGGGCCATAGTTAAGTGCAATAAAGGTATTACATGATAAATATATGCTTCCAGTTTGGAAATATAAATGATACTACACTGTTCATTGCCAAGTAGGAAATAACTGCTTTCCCATTCTTGCTGCAAGGCCCATCTTAAGGAAGGAAGGGCCTCTCTGCCTGTATGCAATCTATGAACATGGGATTTCATACTGCAATCCTGTGCGTACTTAGTGAAAGTCAATTAGATTATTACAATGGTATAATTTGGATTATGGTTCAATATACCATGGAATGCCTTTACAGTATTTTTTTTTCTGCCAGCCACACATCATAATCAGAAGTCTAGCTTTATATGTTCTTGAATGATTCCTAAATATTAGTTATTTCTGCCTTAATAAGCCATATTTTTGCTTGCTGCTTGTTGAATATATTTGACATTTTAGGATAAACATTAATAGCATATCTTAATGGATTTCTGTGTTGGAGCTCAGTGTATCTTAATTTCAAATAAATGTGTACTAGTTTGTAATCTACATTTCCAGACAGAGTCAATTTTGGCTCTTGGTGCCTTCTGTATGACTCTTTCTTTCTGTCTCCAGGATCGTGCAGAGAGCATTGTCCTGAAAGTGCTCATCTCTTTCAAAGCCAGTGATATTGAAAAAGCTGTGCAATCTTTGGATAAAAATGGAGTTGATCTATTAATGAAATATATCTACAAAGGTTTTGAGAGTCCCTCTGACAACAGCAGTGCTGTCTTGCTGCAATGGCATGAAAAGGTATGTTAACACAGACGACAGATTTCTCTACTCTTATTAATGAGCCTCCTAAACTACTTTCTTGAGTTGGTAAGTATAATATACATTTTCAGCTTGTTCATATTCAGAAAGACTTATGTTCAACATTGGAAAAACAGATTTGGAATATGTGAGGTTGGAAATGAGGTTTTCATCTCATTGTTTGCTGTTTTGTTTCTAAGTTCACATGTTATATTCTGTTACTTTGGATTTCCCTAAGACACACACACACACACACACACACACACAGACACCAGTGATATCCAAAGGAAACAGCTGGAAAAGTCACATAGAAGAACTAGAAAAACATGTGCCCAGAACTTCAAAAAGAAAATATGTGTAAAGGTTGAAGAGCTTTAAAAAAATATAATTATACATAGGCTGGAAAAAATCTAGGAACAGTCCTAGATTTACCAATGAAAAGAAATGTAAAATAATGTACATTTATTACAGATAATAAATTTTCAGCTTTTAAAAAATGAAGGAGAGGGAATTTAAGGAGAATGGAAATGCTTCCTCTGGTTGTTAAAAACTATCATATTCATTCGTAGGACATTAAGAGTTATTTGAATAAAAGTGACAGGAACAATAAAGAAAGTAAAATAAACTTTTCAATTAAGCCATTGAACATGTTCTGTGCTTTTTAAATATTGCTGGTATACCTCCAATTAGTAATTTATGCAGTGAACTAAGACCATGTACATTACAGCCAGAGATTTAATTGCAAATATAAGCAAAGGGAACGAGATTCTGTCAGTGATTGCTATTGTAATGCAAGCTGTTTTTGTAGCCATGTCTCCCCCCCCCCCCAATATGATACGAGATTTCTTGTGTGAAATGCTTGTATTTCTAATTTTCTAAACCCCTTTGTATTAAACATTTCATAAACATCCATAATTAAATTTACTCTGTATGATGGTTTTTCTGTTTTGCAGGCTCTTGCTGCTGGAGGTGTAGGTTCCATTGTCCGCGTCTTAACTGCCAGGAAAACAGTTTAAGTCCAGCAAAAAATCCCCTTCTGCCATGGGTGTGGGAAATGCTGGGTACAAGACCAAAAAAACCCCAAAACCAATTGCCATCACTGCCCTGTGGGTAGCATCTGTCTTTCTTGGCTTGCCTTTTTGCTTTTTCATAATCTGTGGCTTAATAGACATATCAAACTTTTTGTGAAATGTTGGATAAATGTAAAAAAAAATGAAAAAAATTGTTTTTAAGAAGATACCTAACAGAGGATTTTAATAACAAATGCAAATTTTTGCATTGGAGCTACATTTTCAAAAAATCATGACAAGACACTGCCTTCCCTCTTCAGAAAGATGTTCTGAGCAGGGATTGACATCAATATTTTAAATTCCTCAACTAGTCAGGCAGCATTCCATGTAGTCTGTCGCAGGTGGGATTGCTTTTTAAAATTGGAAAAGGGGGGAGAGAAGCAGGACCTTGCATTTTTTAAAATCAAATGCTAAAATGCCACCTGGCAAAAGTCCATGGAAAGGTTTATGCATTGTTGTGTAAATGTTTTACATAACAATTGAATGCAACATTTGTAATGAATTCATTACAATCGCACACTGTTAATTATTTAAGGAAAGGAACAGATCATTTGGGGGAATTCAGTTTAACAGTTGCCTCTTGATAGTGTGATATGTGTAAAGAAGGATTAGGACAAAATTACACACTGCATTTGACTGGGGCTGATGCCAAAGAATTTTTCTTTGGGGTGACATATTCCCTTAATTTCTAACTTCCAGTTACCTCTTCCAGCATTCTCTGAAACTGTTTTCCTATGTACATAACTCATAAAATGTGCAATTAACATAAAAATTAGTCATGATACCAGAATGTGGGACCACAGATTCTATACGTTATACTGGAACAATGAGAGAAACGTCACACAAGGTTGCGAAGTTGGTATTGTCCCCCTAGCAATTTAATGTATAGTTTTATCTGAAAATGCAGACATTCCTTGATCAGTATTCAGGTACTGTGACCTAGAGGATCTTGAATTTTGCTCTTATGGTCATGTTCCAAATTGTATTAAGTAAGATGATGTTGATCAGGGAGAAAAAAAAAATCACCTATAATACACTAAGGCATGAATTTCCTAAAAAATGGAGAGAGGGGTGTCAAACTCGTGGCCCATGTGCCAGATGCATCACACGCTGGCCACAGCCACCCCCTTTTTAGCAAAGGCGGGGAAAGTTGTGATCCATCATGTGACAACGTGACACCACGAGTTTGACACCCCTGATGGAGAGCATTCCCGAATGAAAGCAGCTTGAATGTGACTTTGGAGCAAAGCTCACTAGTATATTCCATTTACATTTAATGGAATTAGGAAGATTTTGCTCATTTTTATATCTGCTTTTTTTGTAAAAGGAAAAATAATAAAATGGTCACTGTTAAATATTAATCTCCAAAGTGTGGTTTTTATTGCCTGTTGCTAAAGTATACTTAAGAGAAAGAGAAATGGAGTCATGAAAAAGAGTAGTAAGAGTCATGAAACACTAATAAGTGATAGGAATATGCAATAATCCTATGAGCAAAATATGATTCAGTGTGGGTTGTCCGTATCTGGCATTTACAAGGGACACCTTAACATGCATCCTTCCAGAGATTACGCAGGAGCTGCAGAGTCAGAAAATGCCAATGTTTTAAAATGTTCCTCACATATGCTTAGTGCCTGCTTACATACCCTGCAGATCAAATATTGCTGCTTGAATACAGACTCTTGCAAAGCTCTATTCAATGAACTTTCAAGGAAAGACAATAAAGGTTTTGCAAAGTGTAAACCACAAGAAGCTTTTCCTTGTGCAGATGTGAATTAAAAATCTGCCATTGCAGACAAGTCTAAGCATGTTGATCCAATGGGTGCTTGTCCACCTGTCCTCAGTAAAGTTTACATCCTACGTAACAAAGCAAGGACCTCCATGAAATAGAATTCTATAAGCATATGAGCATTTTAATAGCTGCCATGGAAGGTAGTTTTCTCATAGCCGGTCACAAAGTCCTTGTATATCTACAGGGGTGTCTCACTTCTAGTTTATCTTTCTCCTTTTTCTGAGTAATTGATGCATTGAATTGAATTGAATATTTTAGTGGCCAAGTGTGATTAGACACACACAAAAAAACTACATGCAAAGCAACAGAATAATGTGATAAAAGAGGGAATAAAGAAACACGAAAGAAATAATACTACAGCCACACTACATGGGTTAACAGACTGAGAGAAGTGTTCAGTAGAGTGATGGCATAAGGAAAAAAAAACTATCCCAGTGTCTAGTTTTGCCATACAATGTCCTATAGCACCGTCCTAAGGGAATTAGTTAAAACAGTTCATGTCCAATATGTGAAGGGTCTATGAATATTTTACTTGGCTCTCCTTACGACTTGCACAATGTACAGGTCTATGAAAGGCAGGCTAGTTGCAATTGCTGTTTCTGCAGTCTCAGCTGTTGGGAGTCTGTACCTGTACCAAACTAGACAGTTATAGAAGTACAAATAGATTCAGTAATTCCTCTGTAAAACAGCTCCTGGGGCAATCAACTTCCAGCAGGAAGAACATTCTTTGTTGTATCTTTTGAATTATGATTCTAACATTGAACATCTATTTCAAGTCCTTGAAGATTATAGAATGCAAAAATTCTGCTGATCCTCTGCTGTCAAATATAGTAAGAGGCAGTTGAATAGAAGGGCTCCTAAAATCTACTCTACAGTTTTAAGCATGGTCAGATCCAGATTGTTACCGTATATATGTACCACAGGGCCAATTTTTGTTTAACCTCCCATCTATATGCAGACTCCTCAGTGTCTCAAATGAGACCTATAATTGTTATATTGTCTTCAAACTTCAGAACTTTAACAGGGTTCACTTGAGGTGCAGTATCTAAAGAAAGAGGCTGCACCACTCAACTATTCTATATTTTCTAATAATGCATTTAAGGCATTTGTGGGGTCTGGTTGTATTTGGGAAACTAAAAATAATGGATGCTGATGCTTTGCACTATGCTGGATTCTCATTAAAAAAATTAAATCAAATTGTCAAACAGAAGTAGAACACAGAGCCAGATAGGCATTAGTCAAAGTATCTGGAAGAATATTGATTCCCCATGGGACTTCCAGTTTGGACTTCTTCGGTGACGGACCGAAATCACGATCGTCCACGGTTTTGATCCGTGCTCGCCACTGGAGCACCCCGAGCCGCTCAGATTCGGGGCTGAAGCCACCCCATAGAGGTGGTGAAGATGGAGTAGCCATCAGCGGTGTTGAGAGCCGCATCTCTCCTCCTCGGCTGGCCATTACTCCCTTTCCCAAAGGCGGTTGCAGTGGTGGTCAGATATGGCCACCTCAAAGAAGAACCCAACCAGACAAGATTGTGCAGGAGGAAGTTTAAAGGAGAAAGTTTGACTGACCGGGTTGAAAGGAGAACATCTATTTAAGCTACCTGGAACCTGAATTTTAAAGAGTAATGCTATTCCTAAAAAGGATTTTAAGCTGCGAAAGAGAAAAGAAACATAATTGGCTTTTTTTCCTCTAATATGGACAGTTTTAACTGACTTGGAACATTAAGAAGAAGAGATTCGAACAGGAAATTGATACCAATCCACTTTGACATTAATAGGCTATTTCTAGCTGAAAATAAAGTATCAAAGGGATAACGATTCTTGGATAATTTAAAAACTTTCTTTAAAAAAAGAAAGAAAGTGGAGGGAAAAAGGAAAAAAGGGTGGAATCTGGAAAATGGAGGAGACCACCTGGAACTTAAAAAAAATTGATAGTGGAATTTTAACAAGTCTTGCAAATGATACATTGTAGCTGAAACTTTGTTATAAGATAACAAAACCCCTGGAAAAAGAAAGTGAGAAAAGAAGCAAGAAATAGTTTTGGATTATTGGATGATTCCTGGAACTTTGGATGGAGCATCCTAATGAAATAAAATAAAATCAATTGGGGGTTGTTTAAAATTTTTTAAAATGGCATCACTCCTTGAGTTAAAAATGAGGCTTAAAGAACAAAAAGAAGAAGCATAACACGGAAGAGGATCTTTTGGCTTCATATTTCAATTTTTAGAAATGGAGGTCTTGAACTATGAAAAACAACAAGAAACGTTGGCAGAACAAGAAAGGCGGGACAATGAAGAAGCCATCTTTAATGACCAAGCAATTTTAAGCGGGGTAAAAAAGGGAAAGAGGGGAAAGGGAGTTAAAAACTTAAGCACTGAAGCAACAACAACAAAAAGAATAATTTGAAAAGTAATCATAATATCAGGAAGAAGCAGAAGGGAGGATCACAGAAGGGAAAATCAGATAGAAAAGGGAATAAAAAGGGGAGGGAGAAGAAGAGAGGGAAGAGGGAAAGGAAAAGAAGCTACAAAAGACAGAAACAAGATATAGAGGTACAGGAAAAATGTACAAGAATTAAAGATATAAACCTATTTAAAAGACAGACAATAATTAAAATTTAACTTAAGGAGAGGATTCTGCAAGGGAGCATGGGATAGCATTGTTATATTAGAAATAGAAAAGGATTAGAAAATATGTTAGATGGTTAAAGTGATAGAAAAAAATTCTATTGATATGTAGTAGAATATTTGTAAAGAGAATAAATGATTCAATGATTTAAAAACATTTAAAAAAAACTGAAAAGAAACATGGAAGATTTTTATCAGTTGACAAGATGAACTTGAATAAGAATAACTTTATTGACTACTGTTAATAACTATTGTTTGATTTTTTACTTAAAGACAGTAATAAGTAATATATGAAATATAAATGATTAAAATGAAAAACAATTGAAATTACTAAGTAATGTTTGTTAAAAGAAATAGAAATGTAAAAAATTGTTATTAATAATGGCAGAGCTGTACTTGAATAGAATAATTATTCCATTTACTATTGTTATACATATATACATATATATATGTATATACCAGAAGAAAACACACACCAACCGCTACCTCAACGCCCAATCCCACCACCACCCAGCACAGATAAACTCCATGGCCAAAACACTAATTTCTAGAACCAAACGCCTGGCAGACAAGACACATATAAAGACTGAACTATGCACCCTGACTAAAGTACTGACAGCCAACGGCTTCCACAAAAACAAAATCACTAGCTTGATCCACAAAAACACACTAAGACATAATAGAGACCTAGAAGATCAACAGACCTATGGAACTGTCCTGCCCGACATAAGAGGTACTACAGATAAAATAAGTAAGATACTACACAGGCATCACATCAAGACTGCCTTCAAAACAGACAAAAAAATAGCAGCCATCCTTAGAAACCCCAAAGATAAAATTGACCTGGAAAACCAAGGCATATACGAAGTTCCCTGTGCATCATGCCCGGCCACATACATTGGACAGACCAATAGAAGAATAAGTACCCACCTGGATGAACACAAAAATGCAGTAAAAAAGCTGGAACACCCCTCCTCACTAGTCCAACACATGAAAACCACAGATCACAACATCAACTTCAATGGCACCAAAACCCTAGCCACTGTGGAAAACCCCAGCCACAGAATCATCAGAGAAGCCAAAGAGATTGAAAAAAGACCTGAAAGCATGAATAGAAGAGATGATTCCACCAGACTGTCAATCATTTGGAAGCCTGCACTCTCAAATAGAAAGATCTCCACATAAAAAGCAAGACAAACACCTGGGCACAAACAGACTCCCTCTGATACCTCCAGCTCAAACACACCCCAAGCAGGCACCCAGATGAAACCGAGCTTCCTAATAGATAATAGCCGTCCTTTCACGCGAAGCCAAGCTGCACTGAAAGCCTCCAATACAGGAACACAGTGTTGCCAGCCAATCAAAGCCACAAAACAGGCAGAAGAAACCAGAAACACCAATCAAACAAACTCCAAGACCAATAAACATAGACCAAGACTCCCAATCAATCAGGATGTTAAAAAAAAAACATCCTGGGACAGCAATAGGCTAGTCTCAAATTTAAAACTAACGGCTGTGATAACCTGACCCACATACAAACTCAATACAGAAACCTGATGATGACAGATGAGATTCTGCTGAAACGTTGCTACAACTTTAAAAGCACTACAATGACATGGGATAATACCCGAGGAAGCTGAACAGCACACATGTCAGTACCTGTGAAAACTTAAAAACTTAAAAAACACACACTTAAAAACTTAAAAACACACACACACACATATATATATTGTATATATACAAACTCAATACAGAAACCTGATGATGGCAGATGAGATTCTGCTGAAACATTGCTAAAACTTTAAAAGCACTACAATGACATGGGATAATACTCGAAGGAAGCTGAACAGCACACATGTAAGTACCCGTGAAAACTTAAGAAAACATATTTATATGTTTTCTTAAGTTTTCACGGGTACTTACATGGATGCTGTTCAGCTTCCTTCGGGTATTATCCCACGTCATTGTAATTGTAGCTTTTAAAGTTATAGCAACATTTCGACAGAATCACATCTGCCATCATCAGGCTTCTGTATTGAGTTCGTCTGTGAGTCAGGTCTGTATTGAGTTTGTCTGACTCAATGACTTGTGAGTCAGGTCTGTAATGAGTTCGTCTGCACTACAATGACGTGGGATAATACCCGAAGGAAGCTAAACAGCACACACGTAAGTACCCGCGAAAGCTTAAAAAAACAAACAAATATATATGTATGTATGTATGTATGTATGTATGTATGTATGTATGTATATCTTTGGTTATTCAGTATCTCGGCAACGTTTCGATGAAGTCTCATTCATCATCTTTAGGCTTGTTTCTTCAGCTCTGTGCTTCTCAGAGTAATGTGAGCTTGCAGCTGCTTCTTCCTTTTAACTGCTAGTGGGGGTGTGACTTGATTGGGTGGGGGCTTGGTTGTGTTCTGATTGGCTGGGGGTATGTTCTCATTGGTTGGGGGTTTGGCTGTGTTCTGATTGGTAGGGGGGTTGGCTGTGTTCTGATTGGCTGAGGGTGTGTTCTGTTCAGGTGGGGGCTTGGTTGTGCTCAGGTTAGTCTTAGTTGCTGGGGGATTTGAGCTGGTGAGCTGTGATCCTGTTGTTTGGTTTCACATTCGTGGTCATTCCACATCTTCATGGTGGGTGTCAGTTTGCTTCTTGTATGGGTCAGAGGGTTTGAAGTGGGTAGTGGTGCAGCTGCGGTACGGCTTCTGGTCCGTGGTCATGTCTCATCTTCTGTGTGAGTGTGAGTCTTTTTTCTATGTGGAAGTGTGGTGGTAGCATCTTGTGTGGCACTCGTGGGTCTGGGTCTGGTGTCATTCTTCATGTTAGGTACTCGTTTATTAATGAGGGCAGGTTTCCAAATGGTTGGTAGGCGGGAGGTATCATCTTGTTTATTCATGCTGTGTGGACGTTTTTCTATCTCTATGGCTTCTCTGATTATTCTGTTGTTGAAGTGTTCGGTATTGGTGATAGTTCTGGTATTTTAAACTCAATCTCATGTCCTGTGGCTTTGAAGTGTTGGACCAGGGAAGTGGTCAGTTCTTCTTTTTTGATTGAGTTCTTGTATTCTTCAATGTGTGCACTTATTCTTCTGTTATTTTGTCTGATGTATGTGGTGGGGCAGTCAGTGCAAGGGATTTCGTATACTCCTTGGTTTTCTAACTCGATTTTGTCTTTAGGGTTTCTTAGGATGGTGGATATTTTTCTGTTTGTGCAGAATGCTGTTTTAATGTGTTTTTGGAGGATCTTGCTGATTTTGTCTGAAGTGCTTTTTATATATGGGAGGAGGGCTTTGCCGTTCTCTTGTTCTCTGTCTTGACTTTTGGTTGGGGTTTCTTTTTGGATTAGGTGGGTAATCTTCTTTTTTTGGAATCCATTGGCTTTTAGTACATTAGTGAGAGTGTGTCGTTCGGTTTTTAAGTGTTATTCGTCGGCTAAGCATTTTATTCTGGAGATGAGTGTCTCGGCTACGGAATTGATCTGTGCTGGGTGGTGGTGTGAGAGTGCATGTAGATAGCGGTTTGTATGTGTTTTCTTCTGGTAGATGGTGTGTCCTAGGGAGCCATTGGATTTTTTGTATACTAAGACATCTAGGAAGGGAAGTTGATTGTTGGCTTCTGTTTCCATGGTGAATTGTATTTTGGGGTGTAGGCTGTTGAGGTGTGTGAGGAAGTTGTTCAGTTTTTCTTTCCCATGTGGCCAGATTATGAAGGTGTCATCTATGTATCTGAGCCAGAGTTTGGGTTTGTGATCATATTTTTCTAGAGCTTGTGTTTCAAAATGTTCCATGTAGAGGTTTGCAATGACAGGTGAGAGGGGTGATCCCATGGGTGCTCCTTCTATTTGTTTGTATTTTTGTAAGTTGTAGGTGAAGTATGTATTGGATAGGCAGAGGTTGGTAAGATCTAGTATGTACTTGGGGAGGTTGTATTTATTTTGGATGGCTGTCAAGGCTTCTTTTATAGGCACTTGGGTGAAGAGGGATATGACATCGAAGCTCACTCGTAGGTCATTGGGTTGTAAGTTTTGTTTCTTTATGATCTCAATGAACTGGAATGAGTTCCTTACATGTGAGTTGATGGATTCTGCATAGGGCTATAGTTGTTTGGTGAGAAATTTGGCTAAGTTTTGTAGAGATGAGCCTATGGAGCTGACTATTGGTCATAGTGGGGTTCCTTCTTTGTGTATCTTGGGGAGACCATAAAGCTTAGGGCATCTGGATGATTTTTCTCTGGGTATGATTCTTTGCTGGATTTCTTCGCTGATGGGGGAGGCTTTTATTTTGGTTCTGGTGGTTTTTTCTAGATTGGTGAAAGATTCAGATTCTGCTGAAATGTTGCTACAACTTTAAAAGCACTACAATGACGTGGGATAATATCCGAAGAAGCTGAACAGCACATCTATCTATCTATCTATCTATCTATCTGTCTATCTATCTATCTATCTATCTATCTAAATATCTATCTATATCTATCTATATGTTTTTTAAAGTTTTCGCGGGTACTTACATGTGTGTTATTCAGCTTGGTTCGGGTATTATCCCACGTCATTATAATTGAGCTTTTAAAGTCTTAAAAGAAAAAAGTATACATATATATGTATACTTTTTTTTTTAAAGAATTTCGTGTGTATTTTAAGGGAATGTACCAAGCAGAATTCGATTGAAAATAGGTATATGTTATAAAATTGAGGTTAGAAAATGAATGTTATAATTGTAAAGATGTAACTTAAATTTTTAAATAAGATTTGAAAAAAGATACAAAGATGTTACACTCCAGTCTAGTAATTACAGGGGAAATTTTGTTTTATGTGAAAAGATAATATGAAATTGTAAACAGGACAGATGAAACTATAAAAATATTGATTAGAAAGATTTTAAAAATTAGAAAAAGATATGTAATTGAATTAAGAAAGAAATGAGATAATTTAAAATAAGGTATAGGAAGTAAAGAAAGGGAAAAGCTATTGAAAAAAAATGTGAAAATAGTTATAAGATATGGATTAGAATGTATAAGATAAATACGTATTGAGTTTATGTCTGTATGGAGAAGTGATAACCCTGGACCACGCTGTTCTCAAAAACAGATATTTTATTTGTATTTATATGTTTTGTGAAAACTTAAATAAAACTTTTATTGAAAAAAAAAAGAATATTGATCCCCATGGATACTATGCTGCAGTTAGCTTCATATAATGAGAAAAAAAACACCCTAAGATAACTGTTTTATTGCTTTATAAAATAAGATTTAAACAAACTGAACATGCCCAGTTTCTCAGATATTCTGGATTGATTTTTAAAAAAAAATTGCTGCAGATGTGTTTTTCTTTTAACAGTTCTGTCCCTTCTAGGGTGACCTAAACTATTGAACGACTTGTCACGGAATTATTTCTTAAATTGTAATGATTTTTATTGTCAGGAACACTTATAAGCTGAAGTCTGGGCAGCGTTTAGCTGCTATATCCTGACTTGTTCTTAGAGAATTCTTACAGAATTCAAACAAGTTTCCAATATCCATGGGCAACTCCCCCTCTAATCTTCACAAAGCACTTTTCAGAAATTCTTTAAAAATGACAAGATTTGATTGTAGTCTGAATGAAAAAAAGTACCACTACGAAATTCTGGTGTTACTTTATCATTGCTTTGAAGGAGGAGAATATGCAGAATGTATATCATGGCAGATGACAAGTTGGATGTAATATGCATGTATTATTGCAGCATGGAAATAGGACACATACATTGGCTTAAAAGAATTGATGAACTAGAAATTCGAACTTGAAAGACTGATTAGGCTTCATTGTATTTAATATGCTTCGTTTGGCAGGTGGGAGACTGTACTTTGCCTTTCATTCCCAAAGGTGGATGAAGCTATCATAATTGCTACATTTAATTTACATGTAAATTACATGTAATTAGTTCTGTTCATATGATTATTTCTGATGTGTTAACAACTTTTTTCTTATACGTTAAAAATTATAACATCAGTGCAATTTTGGGAGGGGATTTGGCAGCAATGACAAATTGGCAGGTTGATCCCTAATTTTAAGGTATGGAAGAAATTAATGTAAAGTACAATCATTCTAAGTGATATGCATACACTGGACCACAATTTAGACTTGGAAATAGTCTAGCTGAGATACAAGTAAGTTGGTGAAACTACATCATTAAAACCGACTGTAAATAGTAACAATGTACCGGTATGTAAAAAATAAGAAGAAAGGACTCACTGGAAAAGACCATGATGTTGGAAACGACTAAAGACAAGGAGAAGGGGATAGCAGAGGATGCGATGGTTAGTGTCATCTGTGTCATGAACATGAATTGGGCAAACTTCAGGAGATGTGCATTGCAAGGAGTCTACAGTTATTTGACAGTAGAAAAATCAACTTTTACATTTCTGAAATGGGGAAGGGGTTGATAAATACAGAGTGCCTTTAATCAGCTTGGACTATTGGGCATGTAGATAGACAACATATCTTTCTAAATAAGCAGTAGGATCACCCCCTCTAATTAATCCCATCATGGGGAAGTTCGTGCATTTGGATAAAAAAAGTGAGTTACTTTTATCATAGCTTATTGGCAATGGAGAATGGTAAGGGTTTTTTCCCCAATTTGTTAGTTTGCTTGATTTTGGTCCTTTTGGGTCATTTTTTTGAGTTCTGACAACTTCCTGGACAAGCCCCAGCTGTTTTCATGGCCAGGTAGGTTTTTAGGGAAATGTTTTGCCGTTGCCTCCTTCCTAGGGCTGATTCTTCCTGTTGGCCTCATGCCAAAAGCAGGACTAGAATTCACAATCTCCCAGTTTGTAACTTAATGTCTTAACTGCTACACCAAGCTACTCTCTAATTGAGAAATTATCTAGTGTTAAGTCCCACTGATGAGTTGAAATAGCTATTGGAAAATGTCACAAAGCTATATATCTTTACCATCAACAGATGAACATAAATGCCTTGCAAATATGAAATATCTTTATAAAAAGATAAAGCAAGGTTTACCTTTCCCCCTTTCTTAAGACAATAGAAAATATATTTATCAGGGGAAAATCTACATTTTCTTTCTGCCAAGAAAGAGCAACTGCATATTCACACTTTCATAAGGTCTTCAAATATCAAACAGTAATTTCTATTCCATGCTGCCTTTTTCAGAACAGAGTCAAGATCTTGTCAATCTACACTTGCTATACATGGATTTTTTTTCTTCATGGGAAAGCAGAAAGATGAACATCCAAATTTGTGTGAATATGATTTTACAAATGACAGCCAATAATAATACCTACAAAATAGCCCAATCCACCATTCACATTGAAACTCCATTACAATAGAGTGGTTTTCACAACTTTTTCAAAGGCAGATAAGATGGGGATGGCTTCCCATGGTGATTAAATGAATCCATGGTTGTTAAGAGAATGGTACAGTTATCAAGATAACCTATTGCTTGCTATGGGGCATTTTTGCCAAAAATTGAAAGTAAACTCCAGCTATCAGCAAAAACATTGTAAATCGCAGTCATTAAATACAGGATGCAGGAAACGAATGTAAATGCAGACCAAAAATGGGCTAAACCACTGGAATTGAGTTGTAATTACTTTTAGGGTAGGCTTTGTAACTTTGAACTGTCACTAAGTGGCTGGCCGTAATTTGAGGACTATCCATAGATTGGTTTTCTTCTACCATGTAGATGTCAATAGAGCTCCGAAGCAACTGTCATATTCATATGGATTTTCCTTTAGTCCCCCTCTTCTTTCAGTTGCTCCATTCATCCTCAGTGTTGCACTTTCAACAGCCACTTGGGTTTGCCAACCTGCAGTTCCCTTTGAGTTGCTCAAAGCTGCTGTAGCAATCTTGGAGAAGAAAGCCTGTGGCTCATTTGCTTAAATAGATTCAGAACGGATTGTTTATAATGAGAGACTGACAGAATTCATGAGAAGTTGCATCTGGCTGGGGGGGAGGGGCGAGGTTAATGATGCATTATGCATCTTAGTTAAGGAAAAAAAAAAGATTTGCATCATAGGAAAAAAAGGGGTTTCTGTACACACAGGAGTTGTCCGTAATTAAGCCAAAGTTCCTTACTTTAGCCCTTGCATTAACTCAGCAAGAGGAAGGAAGCATTGCTTCATTTTAAAAGTTTTCTCTGCACAGATAAAGGAGCATTTGTCTCTGTTCAGGAGATTATGATGAGTCATAATTCTCCATCTTCTCTATTGCAGAGAAAGATGCACTATACAGAACCAGCTTTTTCTAAATAAAGAACTTGTGATTTTTTGGGGGGTGGGTGGGTCGTAAGAATGTATCCATCTTGTAGGCAAGAGGTCACTATATTTTCTTAAACAGTAAGATGAAAGCACGATGAATAAGGATTTGCCCACCCTTGAACCATCCATGACATTTTGGCAACATGATCTTGAGGCTACTGAAAGAAGGAACCGACCTATTGCCAGCTGCCTCTTGAAAAAAGCACTGTTGGGACAGCCATGACCTGGATGACTGAGAATCTCCATAGACAAAATAAAATGAGGCAAAACTCAACAACTGTCTTGCTTAGCAATGAAAAGTTGCCAGGCTCAGTGGTGGTCATAAGTTGAGGACTACCTGCATGTCTATTTTGTAGATTTTTACATGTGAAGAGCAAGATGTTTGGCACTTCTATTCTGTGCAGGCAATGACAGTTTTTGGCCTTCGATTTTTGTCATCTGCAGGGTCTTATTTTTTTTCAAATTGTGTGGCAATATTATCTACTTCACAATATCTCTGGCTTTCAACCATACTATACAGGGAGATAACCCACTATTTCTTAAATGTATTGGAGATTTACACAACTAAAATATCAGAAAATTTGTTGAACAGAAGAGACAAAGACCTAATTGCATACAGATTTCAGTTAGTTTCATCTTTCTAAATTGAAAATGAACAGTTGGATCATCCCTAAATAGCTTTGGCATGGAAACCTCTTCCATGACAGATTTCCCTCTTTTCAGTGGCATGGAGCTTCTTTGGGGAAAGAAATATGTCACTAGTGTCAGTCACACAGGGTTTGTGCTGCTTGTGGAAGCAATCAATAAAGGAAGAAAAGTTATTACTTTGTGAGAAAGGATTGCTTGAAATCAAATGAGGTTATGGGTCTGCATTTAGTGCGTGCAATGATGTATTAACCATTAAGCAAACTAAGCATGTGCTTAGGGCACCAGGCTGAAAGGGGGCACTGCAAAGTTGAGAATATAGCTTCATTTGTACAGTATATACAAGGAGGTGGGCACCAAGATTTGTCAGTGCTTAGGACACCAGTGAGCATTAATCCGACACTGAGTGTATGTTTCAGTCCTTGCTGTCAAAACCACAAGTTGTATAGAAATATGTGTATTGGTATAGATTATAAGTAGAGAAGGCTATTACCTCCCCCCCCCCCATTCAAATTTGATGTGAACTCACTAGGATGGAAATATTTGCCTGCTTGAAAGGGTTGTTTAAGGTAATTTAAGATAGTGGTTACCAACCAATGATCCGCAAGAAAATTTTGGTGGTCCGCAGAGAAATGTCACCTCCAAAGCACCCCCAAAACAATTAATCCATGCTGCATGGGAACACAAGGCTGTGCTGCCCACATGGCCCAGGGGAACACAAGGCTTACGTCACTTGCATTGTGAACAGCATGAAGTAGTGAGGGGAGGGGAGAAAGGGTGGAGGAGGTGAACTTGCCCTACTTACCCCACACGCCTCACCTGGCCACCGGGCTGCTTCTTTTTGCTTCTGCTTTTGACTGCATGCAAGGAAAGCAGCAAAAGTCTTTCTTTCTCTCCCCAAACTCTGCCAGAAATGAGTCTTTGGGACCCTGCAAGGCATCCTGCTCCAAGAGCCTGCGCCGGCAAAGACTCATTTCTAGTGGAGTTTGGGGGAGAGAAAGAAAGACTTCTGCTGCTTCTGCTGCTTTCCTTACCTGAAGCCAAAAGTCTCTCTCTCTCTCTCCCCTCTTGAGAATGGAGCTGGAGATAATATCCTGCGATCACAAATAATGAATGATCAATTGGTAGGAAAACGGGGTGGGGAATTTTGGGATTTTCCAAGGTTTCTGGTCCATGGGATTTAAAATTATGAGTTTGGTGGTCCCTGAGGTCCAAAAGGTTGGGGACCCCTGATTTAAGAGACAGCATGAATGATAGAATAAGAAGATTAGGTTAAAATTCATTCTCTGATCTAAAGCTTGCTGGTCTGACTTACTTTACCTCACTTAGTTGATTTGAGGCAAAAAAAGGAAGGAAACTAAAAGACATCTTGTGCCTCTGAGATGAAAGCTGTGATGCAAACATAATTTTGAATTAAGTGGGAGATACGGAGTATAAAGAACTACAGGAACTGTGATAAGTATAGAAGCCACTGTGGGTAGCCTAGGTTCAGTTCAGCTCCAGGTTAGTTGAAAAGGTGACAGGGATCCAATATCAGGGGTGGAAATCTTTTTTTCCCACTGCGTGGTGACTCAGTTCCTTTATTATTCTGAAGAATGTCTGAAGAATATTTTTTTGTCTGAAGCCATAAAGTATTACCTACAAATCGGAAAAACTAGGTTTATCAGCCCAAACTTACTAAAGACTATCATATGAAAGTGCCTTTAAGTTAGAAAAGTTCATTCTTTTTCAGAGAAATGAGGAGCTCTAGATTTTAGTTTTATTTTGGTTGAAATATAGTGGACATTTGTGGATACTTATTTATCCATCTAATTAACTGCAAAATGGAAACTCTGTTCCATGGGCAAAATTAAATCTTAATTCTTTCCTGCTACAGTGGGAATGCTATCAGCTTCCATCTCTTCATTTGTACATGGAGAATTAATATTTTTTTTTCTCATTCTCACTTGCACTCTTGTGCAAACCCAGGCACATACCACAATATTATGGCTTCAAAACTCAGAATATTGCCTGTTGTAGAGAATATGGAAGGTGAACTTGATAGAGATATGCATGATTCATTACCTAGGCAAAAGGGGCTAAAACATAGTTAATGTCCAAAATAAGGTAACATTTAAAAGTGGATCAGACATATACCTCCCTAATTCATTGATCTACAAATAGTCCTTGCTTTGTGACCACAATTTGGACCAGAATTTCCATTGTTAAGCAAGGCACTTGATAAGTTAGCCATGCCCAATTTTATAGCCTTTTTTACCATGGTTGTTAAATGAATTATTGCAGTTGTTTAGTGAAGTATGTGTTCTTGAAGTGAATCTACCTTCCTTCATTGACTTTGCTTGTCAGAAGCTGATGGGGAAAGTTGCAAATGGCAATCATATGACCCTTGGATGCTGCAACAATTATAAACGCTGGTTGCCAAGAGCCCAAATTTTGATGATGGACAATGGGGATACTGCAAAAATTGTAAGAGTGAGAACCAGTCTTAAGTAAAATTATTCAATATTGTAACTTTGAAAAGTCACCAAATGAAGTTGAATAAGTTGAAGTCTACCTGTATAAGGAGGAGGAGGAGGAGATGGTACAGAACTTGCAAGTTTTTATTATTATAGCCAACATCAATAAAATTCGTATTAACCTTCCAGTAGGGTTGATTTACTGGACTAGTCTACCTAATGGGGTTTACATTGATTCAGAAAGCATTGCCACATGTTCATTAAATAGAAGATTTACAGAACAATTTGCTCTGAACTGACACCACATAATAGTATTCTGAAAAAAATAGTAGCCAAGTGGTGAGACCTTCAATGGTACATCCCTGCTCTTAATGCTTTTTCTTGCTGGAGCTGAACAGCAAATGGTTCTAGTTAGAAGAACTAGGAAGGGCTCTGACAAGATACTTTTGGCATGTTGGAAATAATAAATCCAGCATATCATGGGGCTTCTTTTTGCCTAAATATTCTTTACTGTGTAAGAATTTCCTGAATGTAAGAATACTGCATGTTTTTTTTTAAAAAAAATGTAATTGTCCCCATTTGCCTGTTTACGAAAATCTAAAGGGAAGGACTCTCATTTTTAATTGATCTGTAAGTCATTCTTATAGATGAGTAAGTCTCTTGGAGCTTTTCCAGAAAAAGAATAGAATAAATGCTTTCAAAAATATGCAGTATACCTGGCCAGATTGCTGAAATGGCAGTATTTTACTTGCCTGTCCATGACAGAGCAATACTTTTTGAAAAATCTTATCAGATCCACAGCCAACTTTTAAATCTAGCCTATTGTTGAGGAATCCACATTTTCCCCACATAATTTTATCTTTCTCCATTCTCCACCCTTGACTCAAATTTTTCTGGTTTTTTTTTTTTTTTAAAAAACACACCCATCAACCCATTACAAAACAGATTTATGATGACATTACTGCTAAGGATCAGATGAAGCCACTTAATCTTCTAGATGAAAACCAATAGCAGTTAAAGAATTCTATTTGCTAGGAGGTAATTATTAAAATGGGGAAGTGGGGCTGATGGCCTCGCGGTTAAGATGTTGGGCTTGTCAACTGCAATGTCAACAATTAGAGATTCAAGCATTGCGTAACAGGGGAGAAGCTCCCATTCTCCCCTCCCCAGCTTCTGCCAACCTAACAGCTTGAAAGTATGCAAATGCAAGTAGATAAACAGGTACCACTTTGGTGTGAAGGTAACAATGCTTCATGTTCCTCGGCATATAGTCATGCTGGCCACATGACCACAAATGTCTCTTTAGACAACGCTGGCTCCCTTGGCTAAAAAATGGAGGTGAGCACTGTTCCCCAGAGTCACACATGAGTGGACAGGAGAAATCTTTATCTTTTTACTTTAATTATTAAAATAGATTAACAATTTGGACAGAATTAGATATAGTCAGGCAGTCAATGCAGCTTTCTAATCTTGACAGTTATTTTCCAGCAGAGAATTTTTAGAATGTCTTGCCCATCCATTTTCAAAATCAACAACCACAGATTTAATATTACCCAGAAAACAAAGAATTCTGCTAAGCCAGTTTTTTTTTAAAGGAGGAAATAAGTGCACCTGAATAAAGGGGTGTTAGATATAGTATCTTGTTTGAAACAATTAGACAAAGAATCCTCTGTTTAGAAAACAGTTTCACTTGACTCATTTTCAGTGATTTTACTTCCCTTTGAGAGCTTGCTATTTCAGTGAGGACTGAATACACTTCCTGATACGTTTGCGACATGTAAAGCTTTCTGAAAAAAATACCAAAACTAGAAGCAAAGAGACTTTTCCGGGTTGAATCCAAAAAAGACTGAACAAGTGAAGAGTGAAGGAGAGAAGTGTGATAAATCCAAGCTGCTCCTGAATCACCTCAGGATTTCTCTCTTGTCATGTCACTTGTAGAGACCATCCGGCTTTGGAGTGAAGGTGTATCTGCTGCCGATCGCAAGGAATGGGCAGCAGCCCTGGAAGCCTTCATGTCTGTTCAGAATCCTTCTTCCAAAATCTGCTTTAACATTGGCTGCATCCACCTGATCACGAGGAATTTGGAAGAGGCACAAAAGGTGAGTGGCTGGGTTTTAAAGTTGTTATTGTCAGTGACTGAAAAAAGCAATCTTGGCCACCTGTCAGATAAAATTACCAACTTCTGTTTTCAAAAATACTGTCCCTCTTCTAGTGGATGTCTGGCAGTCCAAGGGAGAAGGGAACAAAATACAAAAAGCTCAGAAAATTGTGAATATTGTCTTCCAGAAGTTGGAAAGTACTATCTTTGTCACTCCTGATACTGGTTGCATAACTGATCACTTTAAAAAATAATAATAACCAGTCTCCTAAAATAATGTCAGCCCAGAAATAAGAACTGCCAGTTATCTATCAATCCTTTTTTCTTTATTTGATAGCCAGGCAAACATTTTTTAAAAATGAAGTTAGATGAATCTTTGTTGGGCAACCAAGTCTAAGAGGATTCAAAATGATGAATTTATACATTATGTGGCGCAGGCCTGAACTAAATATACGACAAGACTTATTGGTGGCCTCATGAATATGTTGATCATAAACTTGCAATCCAGAAATCATAAGCTAAAATATATATAATGGATGTTATGGATGCACTTACATAACAGCAATTATATCTATGTATTATGTCTGTTTCCTCCAGGCCTTTATCAGAAGCACTGACCATGACAAGCACTTAGCGGTGGCCTATTTTCAGCGAGGAGCTGTGGCTTACCAGATGGAAAAGTGAGCTAGAATATTATAGTATCTTTCAAAAATGATGAGCTATTAGCTGGTTTATTATAGTAATCAGTTCTGCCATTTCCTGCTTGCCCAGCCTTTGTGTGATTTGGGCATACAAATTCATTTTTAGTTAAAAAATGAAAGAGATCTTGTAATTATGTATCAGTAAAAAAAAGAAAAGGTAGCCAATGGAATTTCCCCTCTTGCCACTAATTATATAGTGATAATCACATAGCACTTAATTATTTCCCATTAGTGAAAAAAATTACACACAAAAAGTTTAAGACCTAACAATTAGAGGACCTAGCAATTCACAAGGGAAGGATGCAAGCAATAGAAAAAACAAGAAGAAATGCATTTGTTTCTTAATTTAGTTACAATAAATTCAATCAGCATACATTAATGGATATTGCTTAAATTGGTGTTTTTTAAACTGGTTGGGGAATTTTGGGAGTTGAAATCTGGCTTCGGCACATCCAACTTATCTTCCTAATTGTAGGAACTAAAAACATGTTGTTTTTTCAAAATAAGATAATTTAAAAATCCAGCTAGTTCTGGCCCAAGGCCCATCTTCATCCAATATCTGGTTTCTCACAGTTGCCCAGAAGGAAGATAATGATCCTTATTTCCATGAGATTTAGCTGTGTATCCCCTTCCTGCAAATAGTTCCAGCAAGGCTGCCGCTTTCTGTGGGTGGCTTGGGCAAGATCAGCTGATGATATTTTGTTTCCCTGTGGGAAAATACCAAGTCAGCAATTTCCTCCCACGCTGGCCACATAGACAGTAGAATCTCTGGTCACTCTTTATGATCAGCTTCTACTTTTTGTGAATGAAATCAGCAGGCAAGTTCAAGGATTATAGGACAGGTCCCTGAAATATGCTATTTTTCCTCTAGCAGAAGAAAAAAAATGGATAGGCCCTCTGTCTCTCCTTAAAGATGCTTGCTACAACCCCGAAAACAGAGATGCTCAGTTTTCTAAGTTCTGAGGAAGAGAAGTCTATGTAAATATATGAACATATTTATAGGACTTGAATTTGTATTGTTTTACAATGGTGTAATTGTGTACATAGACACACAATTATATCCATGCCCTGTAAATAGGGTAATATCGAACCCAGATAATAAAACTTATTTGATCAGATTCTATAGCGTTTAGTATCCAACAGCATGCAGATTAAGCTGCTGGTTTTAAATAATATTGATGAACCACAAGCCACCATCATGTAAAATTATCAGGTTGACAATGCATGGCATTTCTCCTTTTAATCCAGGAAGCTTGCTAGTAAAAAGGAATCAATGTTGCTACTCTATTAAGAGAAATCAATGTTCTGTAGACTCTTGTGAATGAATGGAGGCTCATCTCGGGACTTGTAAGGAGTAAGGAAGATAATTTGGATGGAAATATTATGCAGGATGTATTGCCTTGGCGAAACAGGCTGAATCATTTTTAAATTCCAGAATGAGATAACATTTGGAAATGACTGAGGGAGATGACTCCCTAATTCACTCAACTGTAAGTAGAAGTGCAGCACAATCAGATAACAATTCTGTTGTTATAGACAGTCCCCAAAAAAGTAGTTTTAGTCTTCCTGTGAAATTTATTTCCCAGTCACTTTGAAGACTGACAGGACTGCCAATCTAGCTCTCAGGCTTTCCCTACCCTGCTACCTCTTAGATACGTTAGGTTATTATGCCTGTAATGCCCAGTTAACACGTCTTCCTGGAGGCATCAGCTTGACGAAAGCTGGCATTTTCACATTTCCCTTGTTCCAGGATCACATATTAACCATTCCTTTTTTATTTTCTTTTTTGCTTTCAGTTATGAATTAGCTATTACTAACTTAAAAGAGGCTTTGGCTCAACTACGGGGGAATGACCTTATAGATTACAAGATTCTAGGCCTGCAGTTTAAGTTGCTTGCTTGTGAGGTAAGTCTTTTTTGGAAATTGCAGCCTACTAGCAAGAGGTTGAAGATTGATGTTTAAATTCAAGATAGTTGTTCCAGGAATGGAGTATTGGACAGGGATTCAGTTCAACGCATAATACTGTACTCTTCTTATATCAGGGAGAAACCATGTTTTGGGGAACTATTAGAGATTTGGATTTTTGAGGACATATTGTATATATTCCCATTAAATAATTGCAACGGGGAAGATTTGCTTATTCATAAAGTGGTTGCCAAAAATCTCCATTTGGTATATGGCAAAATAGAAAGGAATGAGTGGAGGCTTATCTCAGGACTTCTACCTCAGTCCCTCCAGAATTTTACCTCATAATTTTTTTTTTCGGAGTAGGAACCAAAATTTCAAAGAGAACTGGAAACCACCCATTATCTCCTGTCTAAACATGTTTTTGGGGTCAGAATGTAGAAGGAGGGCAGAAGCAGTCTTGAGGAGATGCAACCACTACACAATTTGCTTTGTAACATGACAAGGTCATTAAAAAAATATCTAAAAATCAGGTGGGCAGAGAACATTTCCAAAGAGGTATAACTGGATATTTTGCAAACATTCCATATGCTTTAACTGCATATTTCAACCTTTACTGTATTTATGGTACATGGTTATGGTTTTCGTATTTGAAGTTCATCATGGAAGATCTCCAAGGACTTTTTCAGCTCTTACTGATGTCTTTCAATAAACTCAAAGTGACATAAAGAAGTGCCCAATTTGCTCTCACTGTTGCAATCTAATTGCTGCTACTTGATGCTTTATCTAAACTAATATTTTTGTATCACTGATTGCATGATCTCTGCAGATGCCTACACTGAATAAATACAATTTGCTCTTACAACAGTTCTGTGAAGTAGATAAGCTAAAGGAGCAAATTGAACTCACAATCAGCATTGAGTTTGGGGGAAGGTCTCTTTTCTGCAAATCTGCACTATTTATTATTTATTTTATTTATTAAACAAATTTATATAGCTGCCCAACTCACACATTGTTGACTCCAGACAACTTACGAAATGTATCATTCTGATAGATGATATCAGGTGCCCTCCAGAAAGATGGAGGCAGAAAAGCCCCTAGAAAGAGAAAAATCATGGAAGAGATCTGAAATAATCTCAAACGAAGGTCTGCAAATTGGGCGAAGAGGAACAGAAGAACACCTGTTTTAACAAGATTGGGATAGACAATGCAGTTCAGTTTTCCCTCATTAGATATTGGACTAAAATTCCCAGAATTCAAGGCTGCACTGTGATCAAATGCCTGTGGGAGGCATCAAGTTGGGAAAGGTTATATTATCTTATCCTGGTACTCCAAATCCATGAGATTTCTAAACAATTAGAGTTTGGTCCAGGCATATTTCTGACATTCCTACTCTTTTACGTGCAGGTGTTATACAACATTGCTCTTGCCTACGCTAAGCTGAAAGACTGGAAAAAGGCTGAGGAACATTTGACAAGAGCAGTAAAGCAGAGGATGGGCACCAGGCACAACAAGATAGATAAGGCTATGGAATCCATCTTGGTAAGAAAATGTAGAAAGGGTGCATGAATTCCACTCCTTGAATACTGTTATGCATGCTGGCTGCTGCCCCCATAGTTGCAAATTTGGTATCCTCGTGAAGGGGGTCTTTATTACAGATGTACAGTATGTGACTTGCCTGCACAGAGGATTAAAACTCTAAAGAAGGATGAGAAATATCTCTTCAAAACTTGGCACAGGGGACCAGCAGCTTGAATAAACCATGTAGAAAATGAAATTGTTTTTTTGCTTTGACTTCAATTCTTTGTTCTGGAGAGTCCAACAAAGAGTCCTATCAAGAGCTGAGCAGCCAAGGGTGCATTTTGGTATTCTCTTTGCCATGCAATCTTTAGTGTGCACCAGGAGACTTCAGTTTCACTGCCTCTGGTCGCTAGAATTCAATACTGTCAAACTTATTTCAAGAGAAAGCGGGATTCTCCCTAGGTTTAAAATGAGGAATATTAGCAGTGGCATAGTTTTTAAGACCCAATTTACTCCACAGTATAATTAAGAGACTTTGTTACTAAGGAAATGGGAGTTGTTCTTTCAACTTAAAGAGAAAAATGTCTAGATGGCCAGATATTTAATATAAAACATTAAAAATATGTAGATGCTTAATGCCCGGATGGTGGTTCTTTCTCATGTTCTGAACGCATCATTTGTTTCCATTTAAAATCTCTCTCTCTCTATTCTGGGATTCTCAGATTACATTAAACATGAATTCAGCCATCTGAGTATAAAAAGTGCCCTTCCTTCCTTCTGTCCTTCCTTCCCTCCTTCCCTCCTTCCTCTCTTTCTTGTCTTTTTCTTCTTTCTTTCTTTCTTTCTTTCTTTCTTTCTTTCTTTCTTTCTTTCTTTCTTTCTTTCTTTCTTTCTTTCTTTCCTTCCTTCCTTCCTTCCTTCCTTCCTTCCTTCCTTCCTTCCTTCCTTCCTTATCCCTCTGTGTGTGAGAGAAAAAAGAAAGAATGAAAGAAAGAAAGGAAAGAAAGAACTCTCTCTTGGGAGAGTGGAGATTGAAGAGCAGCCTCTTATGAGGTTCTCAATTAAGAATTTTGAGCAAGATGGCAGAATTGTTTTTTTGTTTTGTTTTTTTTGTGGGAAATCACATTCTATCAGGAGTAATCTCTTAAGGGTGTCTACTAATGACAGTGATATCTACAGGGAGAATTTAAAAAAAATCAAGATGGTGGCCCTGGCAACATAATTGAAACACTGAGTTTTTGTACATGTATATGACAATACAAAAGAAGTGGGCCTTTGATCATTGCTACTGCAATCATTATTTTGTTGTTTTATCTTTCCTGCTCCCCACCACTAGTGATCGTGGATGGATCAGAAATACTGGTTGGCAGATCCAGACCCAAAGATGGCCAAAATTTGCTGCCTTGCTGGATTCTCTAGCTTTCTCTCCACTTCTGTCTCTGCCATCTCAGTATACAATTTAGACGATGCATTGTAGATTCTCCCTACCTGTTTTATTATAAAAAGCATGATAAAGGATGTTGAAAGAAATTATGTTTTCACCTATTGGGTCAGGGAAACTGGCTGATTTTTGTTCTTTATTTTTTGTTTTTGATATGTGCAGAAGCAAAGATTGTTTGAACCCATAGTGATCCCTGAAGGAAAGATATTTCGACCAAATGAAAAACAAGTGGCACAGTTGGAGAAGAAAGATTATTTAGGGAAAGCCACGGTATGAATTTAATCTGCCACAAATACAGTATTATTCAGATAATTTTGTTCCTGGTGTTTTCTTTGGAAAGGCTATTCAGGTCATATTATAATAGTTCTGCCACCTGATTGGAAATCACTGTCCTCGTTTGCCTTTGCACCATTAACATTTTTAAATCTAGTACATAGAAAGTGATATCTTGTGTAGCACAGAGATTATTATTCTCATCTTCTGTCAAAAACTGTTATTAATATTTATAAATAAATATATAAAGCAAACAAACTGAATAATTAAGTGGAAAGAGACTGTGCCTGGAATCAATGATAATTTACTTTCATGGTTAGGGTAAAGATTAGGATTGCAAATAAAGTACACAATTTAAAGTGTACACAAAAGCCAAGTAAAAGGAATGATAAAACACTTTCAGACACAAGTTGCTGTTACATTTATATGGTACCCTGACCAAATTATATGTTTCAATGGTTCCCTAAGTGAAAAAATTTGCAAATGCCATTTTCAAATGCAATTATTTTTATTTTGACTCTGTAAATCATAGAATATAAATAGCAAGCATGCAGTCAAATTTAGAGAAATGTAGAGATATATGCTATGTTTACCTCTGTACCATGGGAAAGATATATTAATTTGTTCACTGAAGAGTTCATTGAAACCTACCATTTTATCATGGAGGCCTTAACATTTGCAGACAAGCCAATGTTCCACCATCCATCTAGTAATGAATAACAACAATAAAAATAAAAAGATGAAAAAGATAAATGAAAATGTCTATATTTTCACTTTTGCCCTCAACATCATCAGTTTTCAAGAATTCAGAATTATTCTTGCAATTCATGTTCTGAATTATTGCATTTAATTTCTGCTGAAAATATTTAAAATCCCACTAGTATACTATGGAATCAATCCTTCATTGTCCCTCCACTCATATGGCAGAGCTTCCATTATAATTGTACTCCTCGTATTCTAAGCCAATACCCACAGCCCACAACTCTGAGAAACGTTTTAGTAATGGTGGGGGCTCTAGAAGAAAGTCTTAGCTGAAGGAAGTCTTGAGACATGGTAAGTCACACCATGAATATTTTTTATGTCATGAGCAAATTCTACTTTTCCCATGGCAGAGTCCATATTCTGCATCAAATTGTCGTTCATTTTGAGACTACCTGTCCTCAATATTCTTTTGTGTGTGTGGGTGTCTTAAACACACCTACAGCTTTTTTTAAAAAAACCATTTCATTTCAATAATTTATTTTTTAAAATGGTTTTCAAATGTCTCATATTATACAGGCATTCCTTAAACCCAATAGAATGCCCTGTGTTTTGTTAGGTATTCTTATAAGATTGTTCAGAATTTCCCAGCATTAGGTGGAGAATTAGATAAAAAGTGCAGGTTTATTTTTCATTGTTCCTGAAACAGAGAATGTATTACTCAGTTCAGCTTATTTTCAAGGATCAAAAGAAGAGGCACAGAACAATTTATCTCATGCTACTTTTAGTATCAAGGTGGTAATTTGGGCAGGATGGGGAAATAATAGAGTTAAGAATGCTTAAAGTTTTGATTGGGGAGAAGAATGAATAAAATAGATTAAAAAACAAGTCTTGCTTCCCATTTTAGGTTGTGGCATCTGTGATTGACAACGATGACTTTTCAGGTTTTGCTCCTCTTCAGCCCCAGGTAAGACAGGATCGCTATTTTGCTCTGTCCCACGTTCTCCTGTTTTGATCATGAATCATGATTTAGTTTCCTCCTTGGGCTCCATTTGCAGCCATAGGTTTCAGAATATGATCCACCTCCATTTGCCTTTGCTGTTCTAGCCATCAAGCTTTCAAAGTAATATCTGCTATTCTGTCCAATTGCTGAAAATTTAACTTATTGCACAAGATGATGTAAATTGAAGTGATAAGTCGCTTATCACTATGCCTCCTATTTTAAAGAAGTGAGGTTTAGAGTGGGTCCTCTAGAACCCTGACTATGACAGCATCATTTGCAATAATTAATACTTTGAGCTTTTAATTTTAGCCATATAAAATTCCATTTAATTAAACAGAATAATTATTTTCATTTTTAGTAGAACACAAGAAGTTCCAAAACTTGTAAGCATGCAGGGCACAGGGTATTCCATCCTGCGTGAGAGGCAACAGAAATACCCTGTAATCAATATCATAAAATGGAAGTTTAAAATAAACTTTTTGGTAACAAGTACATACTTACCAATATATTTAATTGCCTAAGACATTAATTTTTGTATAGAGGACTGTTTTTTTAATGGAGCTGGGAGATTAGAAACCTTTTCCTGTAGTTTTCTATTTCAGAAACTAAACATGGGCTAAGGAGAGACAGTGGCCTAGTGGCTAGCATGCTGGGCTTGTTGACCAAAACGTTGGCAGTTTGAAACCCAAGTACCAGAGGTTCAGCAGGTTCTGACCAGTTATGGAGAACTGGTAGCGGAAATTTTGAGTAGTTCACAGAACCATCAAATACCACCTCTGACTGGCCCCTATTCTCTGCCTTCCGAGTCCCAGCTGATTGGCTGGGTCTTCTTTTGTTGCCCTGCACAGGAGAATGGAGCTGGAAAGCAGGTTAGTGGGATGGAGAGGGAATGGGATTTTGCAGTATCCTTCCCCTGCCATGCCTACCAAGCCATGCCCACAGAACGGGTAATAAATATTTTTGAATCCTACCACTGCCAAGTACCACATGACAGGACAAGCTCCTGTTCTTGCCCCAATTCCTGCCAATCTAGCCATTCAAAAGCATGACAAATGCAAGTAGATAAATAGCTACCACTTCAATGGGAAGGTAACAGTGTTCCGTACACCTTGGTGTATAGTCATGTCGGCCACATGACCACAGAAGTATCTTCAGACAATGTTGCTCCCTCGGCTAGGAAATAGAGATGAGCACTGTCTCCTAGAATTGGACATCACTGGCCAGGGGAATCTTACCTTTATAAATATGGGTTAACTTTTCACTATACTTGGAAAAAAACCAGTTACCAGTTTGCTTCCTAGATGGGATGTGGGAAGGAAAAAGGAAACTACTTCCTGTTCATTCCAAGTGAACTCAGGGTTTCTATTAGAAAAGATTGAATGTCTGCTATTGATGGATATGAATAAGCTAATATGTATGCTGTGCTTACAGACATCAGAACCACCTTCCAGACCTAAAACACCAGAAGTCCTCAGGTACGATCAATAAAGTCCAGAGAATACTAACATCCATTAGTTATTCCTTCAGCCAAAACTCTCTCCCAAAACTACATAAAGAATAGTTACAATAAATTTAGAATTCACGCGCACAGCATTTTGTATATTATTAGCTATGGCAAATTAATGTAATATAAAAGCTTGTTATAACAGGCATTTATTATACTATATATGATATTATAATATCATTTTCCAAACAAAACAGAAAAAAATATTCCAAACACATAAATGGACACATATTATAAAATGCAGATTGATCTATTTGAAGTCTTTTCCCTCATAACGCTCCCACTCTTTGCATCTTAAGAATTAGACATTATGGGAACTATTATTCACTGAATGAAAAGCTATTGATGACCAATTCCTTGTCTATAAGTCCTATTTCTGTTCTTCTGGTTGATCCCCCCCCCCCCCCCCGGAAATTGGAATGTACAGAAAAGGAATCATGTATGATCTAATTCTGTATACTCTTGCTTACTTATTTAGGGCGCTGCAAGGAGAACCTCATAGAGTCTTGTATGAATTTATTCCTGAAACTTCAGAAGAGCTTCAAGTCGTTCCTGGAAACATTGTTTTTGTTTTGAAAAAGGAGAAAGACAACTGGGCCACTGTTGTGTTTAATGGAAAGGTAGTATAAGTCTTTAAAGCTGCAATTTGCAAATGGGTTAGAGAAAGTGTGTGACATAATTGAATTTGTCTGACATTGATTTTTCAAAACTCATGAAACATTTGGCTTGGGTCAGATTATCTGACTGTAAAACTTAATATTATGGACAAACAATTTTCATAAAATGGTGTGGCTGAGACAATGATACCAATGAAAAATATTTTCAAAGTGGCCCTTTGTGCTTTGATTAGAAGAACAAAAGATAAAGGGGTCTCCTCAGAAAAAAAGTCTGAGAACCACTTCCAACCACTGCTGCCATATTTACATTAACTGTTGGTGTCATTTTAGACCTTCATTCAAAGTGCACTGAACTGATGATCAATTGTAGGTTACCAGTCTGTATTATTTCCTGTAATTACATACATAGCATTATCACATTAATATTTCAACTCAAAGAACTCAGTTTCATGTTGCTATGGGTGAGCCTATTTCATCTCACCACAAAAATGAACTCTTTAGGTTGAAAGAAATGAATGAGGGATGAGAGATTTACCCAATGCTGCAACACTTGAAATTTGGTGATGAAGCATATAGTAAATAAAATGCTCAATAGCTTTCCCATCCTGGTGCCACACAAATTTATTTATTTATATTTATTTATGCATTTTATTTCCAATTTTTATTAGCACCATCAGCATGGATATCCTGACTTTCCTCTTTGGCAATTATTAAGCATCAGAAATCTGCCTCCAACTATTTTACCTGATGTATTAAAAACATATGGAATTTTTTTTTAGCTGGCACGTTATAGTTGTTTGGATATTTGCAGCCCAGATTTGGTAGTCAATGGAATTGGGGAAATTCCAATACATAGAGGGCACTAGCTTGGAAAGGCTGCTTTACAATTTTGCCATTAAAGCCACTGGTATTAATTAATCCTTAATTCATTCCCAAGAAAGTAGTAATTTCTATCAGACTTCAATTTGTGCCAGCAGTCAAGAGATGTGGAAAAGCAAATCTCTGTCCATCTGTCTGTCTGTCTGTGAAGGAGGGGGTAGAGTTTCACTCCATCCTCAAGAAGCCATCCTTGGATCCATTGATATTGGAGAGCATTGTATAACTTTTGTCCAATTTCCAACCTTATATTTTTGGGGGGAAGACTGTTGAGACTGTGGTAGGAATCCAGCTTTGGATGGCCTTGGATGAAGCAAGTTACCCTTTTCAGTTGTAGTTCAGGCTGGGTGTGCTTCTATTCCTTTTTCTGTGGCCAGTTGCAATCCGTGTTTGCTGGGGGAAAGGGGGAGGTCTGTATGGGGAGCCATAGGGCCCGGGTCTCTTACTACAATTTAACACCTACATGAAACCAATGAGTGAGATCAAACCACGCACCCTTCCCTTGTCCCTAGTCTGGTATCATCTTTGACTGATTTGATAGTTCTTCACCAGACAGAATTGTCATACAATTTCAGGATTTGTTGCTGTTGCTCAAGCAAGCTGTGGCAAAGGGGCTCTTAGCACAAACTCATTATGTGTCCCAGCTTTACCCATTCCTGAACTGGGAGGCTTTGGTCACCGTCACTCACACCTTACATCATTTCCTGACTGGACTACTGCCATGTGCTCTACACAGGGCTGCCACTTGGAAACTATGAATGGTCCAGAATGCAGTGGCACATTCAGTTCTGGGCACCCTGCAGTTTCCCTTGCCACATTGCAGTTGTACGAGATGGATTGACTCCTAGTTTCTTTTTGGGTACAATCTGATTAAAGATCTAAATGACAGAAGGCTAGGTTAGTTGCAGAACCACCTCTCCTTGAAGGCATTTGTCCATCACCAGGTCAGCCAAGGTAGGCGTGCTCCAAGCCTCTTCCCATAAATATTGTAATCCAGTGGTTCCTCTGAATCTGGCCTTCCCCATAGCTACTCTGGCTTTTGAACAGTCTCCCACCTCATACTTTAGCTTAGATATCTTTATCTAAGACATCTAATATAGATATCTTAGATATCTAATAGTTTAGCTTGGATATCTTAGCTTTCTGGAAGGCCATGAAGAATTGAAGCCATGGGCCAGGAAGGCAGTGAATCAGTGGATATAAAGTAGATGAGATGCTATAGCAAAGGAGGGTCAAACTTACGTCGTCACAGCGGCATCACGTGACATATCAGAACTTCCCCCCCCCCTTTTGCTGAACTGGACATGGGCGTGGCCAGTGCATGACGCATCTGACCCATGGTAAGGGAGATATAATTGTTTGTTTTGCTGCTTTATGTGTTTCTATTGTGAGTGCCCTAGTATTATTGGAGTGTACTATAGGCAGCCATATAAATCTGCCATATAAACTTAACACATAAATAAGTAAATAAGTAAACTAATAGATTATTTCAATCAAAGCCCACTCTTTGAGAAATTCAACATCCAGGCACACAAATACTGCACTGGTGCCTTCATAGCAGTTCCACCAATAGCCCTTTTGCTGTAGGTCAGTTCACTTACTGCTTAGCAACCAGGCTTCAAAACTTTCATTGAGGAACATCTAATATTACATGATGACCCCTTCCCCTGCTTTGCTGCTGAAGATTTCTGTTGATTTACTAAGAAGTTCAAGTTCTGTTTTTTGATTCAGGATGTTATTACTATTAATAACCTGGAGTTATTATCTTTACTTAAAAGCAATTCCTGCTCCTTAGGGCAATAACTTTGCTTCTCTAATTATGCTCAAGGTTGCAAAGGACAAATGTCTCTATGTTAAAGTAGTCAGTTTTTCATGTTAATACAAAAGCTGATATAAAAAACAATTATAATTGGGGGTTTTTTCATGTTGTACACCATAACCATGCTGGTCGTAAAATGCAGCATTCTTTCTGACACTGGTGAATTCAACAAAAGTGAAAGATAAATGGAACCCATACGTAAATGTAAGGAAGTTGTTTTGTGATTTTGAACTTTCAGTTTTTCATGTAGCAGAGGAACTACATGGCTCTGGAAATGATGGTACCAGCCAAATAAAAATGCTGTCATACAGAGATTAGAAATAAAGAATGTTTTTTTTCTCTCATTCTCATACAAATCTGGATGCATTCTAACATGTTAAAAATTCTTGCTTTGACTTCTGCGTAGAAAGGGATTGTGCCTTGTAACTACTTACAGCCAATGGAACTGCAGAACCAGCCTATATTTCAGGTGAGTGCCCAGGGATTTTGTTGGTAAGAATTAAATGTAAGAAAATGGATTGGATTTGCCTACCCAAAAATGAAGCTGCATCTTATCTCCATGCTTCCCTTACACAGTATTTAAAATTTCTTAGTTGAACTGCCTTTTTCTAGCTAGCAACAATAAACAGTAAAAAAAATACTGAAAATGGAAAATACAACTCTGTCAATACACAATTAGATTGCTCACAAGGTTATGACTTGGAAGTAATGTTCAAGCCTCCTCCACCGATAGGACTGTGAATCTGTCATATGCTGACATACATTTTTAAAGGGATGGTATGAATACAAATTGTGTTTTATCTATGGAACTCCTTTCTACAAAGCCCAATAGATAGGAGTTCATGGAAATCTTCTGGAAAGATTAATCAAGGGAAAAGTGGCAAGGTTCACATCAGACAGAGACAATGCTCTCTTCAAGGAGTGCATCTTTTTAAATGGAGATGCATGTGATAAATCCAAGCCTGGACTACTCCCAATATGCCTCCTGCCCCATGTTTTGTGTTGTATGTTTTGCAACTTAAAACAGTTCAGTTCACTGCATATACTACCCTCAGGACTCTGATAAGCTATTTTTATTCTCTCCAGGAAGAAAATAATAGAGAGGTGGGTATCCCTGCTCCACCAAGCTTTGCTGCTCCAGGATTCCCCAACCTTCCTTCAAGTGAGTAAAAATCACATACAGCAAATAATCCTAATGTTTTGGGCTATTACAAAAGCTACCTGCACATTTATTCCCACTCTACAACAAAGCTAAAGCAGGCACTTACTATCTAAATTCTCTGTCTTTGTGAATTATGAGAAGGAAATATTAAGAAAGGCATAAACGGCATTTCTGATTAATGATAAAACTCTCTTCAGCATTATAACTTTCAGTTTCATGTTGTACCATATTTATGAATACCAATTTACGAAAAGACCATAGGAATTATTTAACAAATCATGATTTAAATCAAGCAAATGCATAATCTAAGGACTGTGTTTTTTTAAGAAATATTTCTTTGTGACAATTGTTCTGTTTTCTGCAGGTCAAAGAGAACTGAAGGTACATGATTTCCTTTCATTGTGAGCTTTTGGACAGGCAAAACTGAAATACTAATTGCTGTTCATTAAAGAGCTAATAGAGTTCCTAATTCCAGCGAGGACACAGCATCTTACACAAATATTTAAAAATTATATATAAACAGGGCTGTCATCTCAAATTATGCCTCTCACAAAAATATTAACTCTTTACTCAATACAAATCATTTTACAGCCCTCATGGTATAGTGGTTAGAATGTATTGGAATTTGGTCCTTGGAACTTGAAATATTTTGCACCATTATAACACATTTTTTGATGTTTTAATAAACCACTCAAAACATGCTCATTGGAGAGCATGCAAATATAAAAATAAAGAATATCCTGCTGGTTGTGTTTACTTTTAATTTTGTTCAAAAAGCAGAACTAAAAAATATTGGTCAAAGCACCACAGCTGTATCTGCTATTTTCACCAGTTTTAATCACTGTACTGCCTGAAGCACACAGCAGAGTTTTAGCATGTCTTTTCATGCACTGAAATCATGAACTAATCTTGTAATTTTCTCTTACAGTTTGATGCATCTCCAACATCCTATATCATCAAAGTGCATTACAAATTCACAATAGCCCTGCTTGTAAGTCCCAACTTGTCTTACAGCAGCCTTTTAGAGAAGGTGTGTAAGAAACTGGAACTCTCTCCTGAACATACAACACTGAGGTAAGACAGACCACTCAGCAGCACTTTGCTCCTAATGAGTGGGATGAAGCCATTGATTCTCACCAAGTCTTCTTGTGGCTTAGCAACCAGACAATAGATGGCAAGAATCAGGTTCTGAATGAAGATGGAATGACCACCTTATGGGACCATGCTAAGGACAACTGCTTGACATTGTGGTGCACCACTAATGAGGTAAGACAGACTAGATTAGAAAGCAACGTACCTTGCTGGGCAGCATCACATATAATTGCCTGAGAACATTTTTTTAAAAAAATTAGATCAGTAATCTCTGAAAATTTCAGTGGTCCCCAACCTTTTTTGTACCAGGGACCAGTTTCACGCAGAAACACTTTTTCAAGGACCGGCAAAATCAATTCTTCCCCAATAGTAAAGGGCTTCTTTACTATTTCTTTACTAAAAACATATTTTTATATATATTTTAATGACGATGATTCCTCCTTTGCGGCCCGGTACAAAATGATCCACAGACCGGTCCCGGTCCAGGGCCTGGTGGTTGGGGACCCCTGATCTAAACCATACAGCTTTGACTATAAAAGTTATTCTGAAAGCCATGTATAATTTTTCGACACTTTTTCTCTCCCCTCCCTCCATCCCAGCAATGTAAGATGTTTAGGAGTATTAGATGTTTAGCACCTACCAAAGGTACATCTGGAAGAATGCTGTATCCTTTAAGATAGGAAATTAGGGCTTCTATTAATTACTTATTTTTCATTTTTTTCTGGTAAGTTTTGTATTTTGTTTCTGAAAAGTTTAATATATGTACAAGAAGTAACAATAATTCAAGCACTTATAATAAAGGCACTTTTGAAAAAAAAATCTAACTGCTAATTATGAAAGCAGCAAGAGATACAGGTATTTTTTTCTTACATTAGATCAGCAAAGATAATTTAGGAATGAAAAACGGTGAGGAGGCACAGCAGAAAATACTAACAGAGACTGAAGCAAATCGAGTTATAGCATGTTATACTTACGAAGCCACTCAGCCGGAAGATTTGGAGTTTCAGAAAGGGGACACAATTGTTGTTCTGGCAACAGGTAAATTTAAACTATGGAAACTTATTTGAGACGTTATCTTTCTCCTTCTATAATTTCTCCATCTTAAACCTTAATTCCAATTTTTCATTTTAGCAACCATTAATTAAATGAACTAAATAGCTCCACCTACAGGAAGCTGCAGTATACACATTTACTTCAACTTCAACCCATTTTTATTTTTATTTGCAAGTTCAATGAATTTCATTCGGAATGTGTTCTTAGGAGATCATACTGGTGTGATGAAAGTTTCCAAGTTTTAGCAGTGTGCACAGAAGTTCTTTCTGGAGCTCAGATGCAGCTCTTCTTTCTTGGAAAATAAATACAGTGCTGCGGTATTGATCTATTTTCTTATGACTTAGCCTCTTTACAGGTCCATTTTCCAACCAGTTCTCTTTCTCAGCGTTAATTGCCTTGATATACTGGCTCTGGGCATCTTGCATTTCCTCATTTCTTTTGCCTTTTTCAACCTCCTCTTCATCTCCCTCATATACATCAGTGGGAATGTGAAGTTCATGCTCAGTTGCTATTAAAAGGGATGGATAGGATATCTCAGTTGCATGGCAACTGAGAACTTACAGGTTCGTTGCTCAAAATCATACTGACTTAAGATGGAAGGCAAAAAGATGCCCTGGAATACACTGGGGGTACACAAATATCATGAATCTACAACTACTAAAACCAAACACAATTTTTTTCCAGGATTGTGTTGCATCTGCATTAGGCAACCCATGGAAAGATGCAGCTGCTTAAGAAAATGCAAATAGGTACAATCTCAGCACCTTCTCATGCTCCGAATCGTTGTTTTTCTCTTTCAATTCAAAGCACTGTACAGCTCCAGTATCAAATGTCTTATAATCTCACAACCGTATGCTTCTATTGGAGAATTTACTTTTTTTTCTTCCAGATTTTCCAATTCATTTGCATTTTGCAGTCAAGCAGGCATTCACTTTACCACCAAATGCATTAATATTTTTTTTACCAAATCCAGTATTGTTTAGCAAATTAGGCTTCTAACTTCTGATTGTAATCTTAAAAACTCATACTCTCATCCTTTAATAGCCATATTCTCCTTCACAGAAAACTTCAAGCAGCAGTTAAATTACTGAGGGTTTCATAATTAAGCCATTTAAAACATTACCAAATCTCAAAGACTTCTCACATAGCTTTTTGCAGAATTCTCCATGAGGCACCCAAGTTTCAATTTCATTTTCCCATTCACCATTAATCAATGATGTTTATGATTCAATCTTATTTTATCTTACAGTGAATGAAGACTGGTTGGAAGGCATGTGCAATGGGAAAGTGGGCATTTTCCCCAAAGCATTCATTGAACACAGCCAAAATCTGGAAAATAACTCTGAAGGATAAGTTGAAAGCCCACAAAGAATTGAGAAAATCATTTTTTTTCCCCAAAGTAACTCATTCATGATATCGAAGGTTGCCTTTGCTAATTGAAGCCATTTTTTTCTTGCCGTTAGGTGTTCAGTGTACTCTGCTTGAATGCTTAGCTTTTATAACTTTCCTATATTATACCTTACACAAAGGGCCAGCTATCTGCAACTGGATTCTTGTTTAATAGCAGTATCTTAGTTTCCATCTCTGGCAACGTTCTTTGCTGTCAGTATAGATATGTCCAAACACAGGAAAAAAAAAAGTATCTTTCAGATCTCAAAATGTTTTGCCACCGTGTTAGGGCAAATAATGTTAAGTACTGCATAGCAGAAGCAAATAATGGGCCGTGAAGAAAAAATGGGCAGAAGCTATGGCTGCTTCAATTTCTACTGCAGACAGAAACCTTTCAAAGGCACCTGCGCAAACCTATGAGTGAACCTCTGAATTTTAGATAAGGCTGGAATGACAGAAAAGCATAATGTGAAGGTAATTCCATCTGTAGCAAGTGATAATAATTCATTAGCTCAGTTGCTTCTGTATAGTGTTTTACTGCAATAAAAATTACCTGCAAGGTTGCTGGAAAGAAGCACAATGTTCAAGTGTTTGATATTTGCCAGTACTTCTTCAAAAGGTGTAGTTTTGTTATTTTCTCTATAAAACTAGTAAAAAAACAAGTGTGGTTCCCCCCCCCCCAACTACTATTAACACAAAAACCAACTCTTCAATAAAAGAACTTACCTGTGGGGCAGTTCCAAAGAGTTTACTCTGTCAAACCTTGGTTATCTAACTCTAGAAATCTACTTAGTACTCTGTGTGTGTGTCTCTCTTCATTGCCAACTCTTCTGTCACACAGTAATTGGAATGATACAACATAGCTTGCAAATAGCTTTTTTCTTGGTATAGAGCCGTGATGGCGAACCTATGGCACGCGTGCTACAGGTGGCAGGTAGAGCCATTTGTGCAGGCGCATGAGCCGCACTTAAACTTACCTGCACTGCGCAAGTGCATGCCTCCCAGTTGATTTTCGTCCCATTTGAGGCCAATTTCGCCCTCCCGGAGGCTCAAAGGAAGCTACTGAAGCCTCAGGAGGCTGAAAAACGGGCCTTCCAGAAATATCAGAAGTGCCATAATGGGCCTGTTTTTTGCCTCCCGAGGCTGCAGAGGCTTCCCTCACGCCTCACGGGAGGGCAAAAATGGTCTCCTCCGGGCTCCAGAGGTCCTCCACAGGCTGAAAATGGGTACTTCCGGTATTTCCAGAATGCCTGTTTTTCAGCCTCCCGAGGCTGCAGAGGCTTCCCTCACGCCTCACGGGAGGGCGAAAATGGTCTCCTCCGGGCTCCAGAGGTCCTCCACAGGCTGAAAATGGGTACTTCCGGTATTTCCAGAATGCCTGTTTTTCAGCCTCCCGAGGCTGCAGAAGCTTCCTTTGAGCCTCCGGGAGGACAAAAACGGCCTCAAACGGGACAAATATCAGCTGGGAGGCGCATGCATGCCCAGTGCAGGTAAGGGGGTGGGGGTGTTGCGCACATATGCACAGGGGAACAGGGGCATAGCATTGCGAGTGCTGGCATGCGCACGCACTATCTCTCTCGCGCTTTCGGCACACCCCAACAAAAAGGTTCGCCATCACTGGTGTAGAAGATGCAACCTTGTTTACCGTGCTTTGTCATGTTCAACTTCACTTGCCGTATGCATCAGTCTATAAATCCCTTCTATTTGTTAACAGAGATATCCTCTGCCATGAAGAGATCAATGGAGTTTCATTAACAAGAAATAATTGGTCAAAGAAAATGTTACTACACGAGACTGGCTGTAGAGAACATGGTTTAATTAAAGGCAAAGCTGAGTTCAGCAGCTGCAGGTCTCGCACAGACAGACAAAAACACAAAAGAAGCTTACGACACAAACCAGTTTTCTCTGCTGGGGGGGGGGGTTTCCCCCCTTTCCTTGAGGTTCTAGCCACGGCAGGGCGTGTGTGTAAAGGGTGGATGGGGAAGGGAAACCCTGCCTTAAAGATTCAGGGGGGGGGAAAAAAAGAGAGAGAGAGAGAGAACATTCCAAACACCAGATTTCTCATGCAGAAATGGGAACCTATGGGTCGGGATCCTGGCACAGTGGAGAGTGTGAGATCACGAATCTGGTTAGGCTGTCTAGAGTGCAAGAATCAGTGGCTGTTCAAACACTGGAATGTTGTAGCTGCTGGGGTGCACAGCTCAAATATGCAAACTTGGGGAAAGGGACAGGGACAGAAGCTGGCTTGGGAGGAGGCAGGGGGCCAAAGAAGCACAACTAGGGCAAGAACTTCATCCATGAGGGGTTTGATTTTTTTTTTTTAAAGTTTTCTAAAGAAAGTTTTTTTAAGCAATTTAACCCAGAGCAGCAACACTGCTTGCGTGGGGAGTTCAATTCCTATCCTAGAGAGAGAGAGAGCATTACCTCATTCAGCTTCTTTTTATATATAGTCTATTTGGGGCTGCTCCCCGACTCCAGTGTCACTTGTGGACCCCACATGTGCTTTGCTCTGCAGCTGTTTTTTGTGGCTCACAGATCCTGAACTGATACACATACACATACATACTCCTGCATTTGCAACGGTTTAAAACATTTAGACTGTTTCCTTAGGTACCCTGGGAAACAAAAAAAAATTTTAAAAAAAAAGGTAAGGGGGGGGGGAAAGTGTCCTTGTTTCCTATGCAAGAAGAGTTGCAGCCTTCCTTCTGCTCAATAAATATCAAGTTGAACCTTTTCCCCCCTTTCAGCATCCTTATAGGAGCAAGTGGGACTGATGGCTTTTCTGCATGGGTCCCCTCATAGGGATCTTGTTGCCTTGAACTTCCATTCTGAAACTGGAACTCTGCGATTACATGTGTGTGCGAACCTGCGGACATATACTTACTGGCAGAGGAGATTGCCTATATTGTCCTGTCTAATTCCTTTGCTCCCCATTATCCTGCTAGAATTTGGTGGGATGCTGCATATGAAGAACAGAACTACAAGCAACTGAGCAGGGTTGGGGGGAGACTAGAAAAAGGGGAGGGGGGGGAGAAAAAAGAAAAAAAGACACAGAAAGCTTCTACCTACCTACATAAAGGAGTCAGGCTGTGAATGCACAGGCCAGCTTTGCCATTTCATCAGACTGGTCACTACGCTATCATAAAATGTACAGGAATCTGAACCATTTAACTTAAAAACCCCATAGCAGCAGTGAGCTGCCCTGAATTGAGGACTGGCAATGGCCACTGCACTTTAGTACTGCTGGAATCCTTAACCCATTCACAATAGTCCAGACTCTTTGAAGAAGAGGTGGAAATGACGCCGGAGGGACCAAATTCTCCTTCGTGAAATGCCTTACCTAACTCAGGAGACCAGACACTCACCCTTCTCGTCAATTTACCACTTACCCAACTCTGGCTGGCTGGACCGGTGACTCGAGGGGTGCTACACACTGACTACAAAGCACGTTTGTGTATGGAAGAATTCAGTGTGATCTTACTACTGAGACAGTAATAATTCGAAATTTAGACATTGAGGAATAAATTTCAACTACATTCTCAGTCAGCAAAGCTATAGGTAATAGATTCCTACTAGGTTCCCCAAAACTGAGGAAGAGGATCGAGAAGTTCTCAGTGGCTTCTCCCATCTACTCTTCTTTCCCATCTTTTATTTTCCCACATGGCTGGGCACATGCACGATGGAGAAGGTGAGAGGCGGTGATATCAGGTTACCGTGAAGATAAACAGCAGTCCCTCTCTCCCTCCAGAAGGCCCTGGTGGGACGGGAGAGTTCCTGGTGTTGGTTTTCCATTGCACTGCATTCATTTTCGTGCATACTCAGTGGGTTGGTGGAGCACTTACACCCTCCTGACATCAAGGAACAGAAGAGAGGCTGCCACGCGCACAGAACTGTGTGGGACAGTCCTGTAAACCCAACATGCCATGATGTATGGAGCTTCCGATTGCAAAGGTTGCCAGCTCTTTTGTTCTCAGTGTGGTGGATTCATGGCACCTTGCCCACGTTGCTGCTTTTGCTTCTGCTGCATCAACAGTTGCTCCAGAGCAGAAGGTCCAGGATGCATCATAGAACTGGACCAGATAGACTAAGCAAAGAAACAAACATTCCATAAAAATGAAGTTGGAATCTGATGCACAAAAAGGGCATACTAAAAACATCTCAAGGCACTGCTTATTTCCTCACTAACTTCTCTAGCTTTTCCTATCTCTGACTTGCTGTTCTTCCTGGCACAATATGGCTGAATCTACCTTGAAGCATCATAAAATACATCCGTAAGAATTTGAATGCTTTGCCACCACAGCTTATCCATATACAAATGATAAATGTGATATGCATATTGGGTACTTGAAGGCACACCTATAAGGTGGTGCTCCAATTATGACCATCTGTTTCACAACCATTAGAATTTATGACTGTGACGGAAAATGTTCACACTTACAACTATAGCTGCATCCCCACAATCATGTTAGCACAATTCGGGCAAATGGCCACTGGCATATATTTATGGCAGATGCAGCATGCTGGGTTAATGTGATCACCATTTGTGATCTTCCCAGCCAGCTTCTGACAAGCAAAGTCAATGGTGGAAGCCTGATTTGCTGAACAATTATCGCAACAAAAAGTTGTGAAATCAAGCACGGTCATGTGGTGACTCGCTAAATGAGCACATGTTTAGCAATGGAAGTTGTGGTCATAACTGTGGCTATAACTAAATATATCTGTATAAGATGTACCTACCAATACACCTTAATTATACATACATCACAGACAAATCGTTCACAATATCATTGCCAAATAGCAAAATTCAGAAAAATATCACAAAGGACACATCATTAACATTTCAGAATTTTGCCATATCTATTATCTAATGCATAACCTGACAAGGACAGAATCAATACGCAACCCACCTTCAGACTTTCCATAAGCACAGTTGACGAATCCTCTATGGATGGGCCATGGGCTGACCAGGGACCACTGTGGGTGCTGGTTGGATGCCAGCTACTCTCTGAAGAGGATGATGTTGCTGGGAGATAGTCCAGGCCAAAGCCTCCCATTGCTGTATGAGAGCAAGAGTAATAGGTAAATGTCCCTGAAACTCACTGAAATTAAATTGACACTAAGACCTTCCACTCACCTGGCTTATCTGTCTTCCATCGATCTGTTATCCTTCGATCCCTGTTGTCTGGAGTCCCAATGGGTCCAAAGTTGGAGAATGGAACCGAATTATGGTTGTGAGTTGGAGGAGAGCTTGGTAAGCTACTTGGGTTGGAGGAGTGAGGAGACTGGCTGGCTGGTGTTGAATGATCTATGGAATTTAGAAAAAAGTCAAGTTGGTGATCTCCTGATTTAACTTATTTCATTTTATGTATGATTTTGGTTTTATTAATGTAAGATTTATACTCACTTTTACTCATTATTAAACAAATATGGTAGAATATCACAAAGACTGCAAATGGGTTTTCAGTTCTCTTTCTCTCTCTCCTCTCTCTCTCTCTCCCCCCCCCCTCTCTCTCACACACACAGAGTCCATACACGTGTACTGACAGATGTAGAAATATAATGAGCAGTTATGTGCACACATTGAAAGGAAATTTACTTAGAAAAGAAAAAGTATAAAATTTGCTGAACAATTCAAAGGAAACTTAACAGATTTAACAGATAGAGTTGGAAGGGACCTTCTGGGTCATCTAGTCCAATCCCCCGCCCAAGTGAGAGACCTTACATCATTTCTGACAAATGGCAGTTCATAGATCTTGATATTTTATGATGTTCCTACAATAGTGGTGCTATAACAGGAGATGCTGAGCAAGTGGTACACACATTATCCTCAGGTTATGTGCTATAGATGATGAAGGGAATGTTGGAGCCTCACCTGAGCTGGCTGGAAGAGATGGAGACCATGGAGTACCTTCAAAAAGAGAATAAAGTGAAGTCTCTTGGTGAGCTACAGATGGTGTAACCTCGGCTTTTGTGCTGGCATTGAGGTTTTTCCCATAAACTTCATTGAACATGCTGTTTGGATATCTTTCCTATAAAATTGAAAGAAAGAGCACACGGATAAAAAAGGGATCAACTTGGGTCACACCAGACCAATTCAATACATTAGTAGAGTACAGCAGGAATTAGGAGGATATGTCAATGTTGCTTTTATCCAATATTTCTGAAGCACAGAAGTTTACTTCAAATTGTTGCAGAGTTCATAGTAAAGATGTCCAAAACCATTTATCTTAAGAAAGACAGTAATTCATATTAAAACCCAGAGGTCTTTTTTAAATGATATGATATGGGGGATTAAATATAACCTAGCTATAAGGAATACTGCTTTTACTATTTTTGGCTCTTAAATGAAAAATAAAAAGTAAAAAATAGAATAATGTAACAGTACTATTCTATATACTAGGTTGAAATTAACAAATCAGATTGCAGTGCCAGACAATCAATGTGTAAACATTTATTGATAACAGTTATTTAAAACTGGAGGGGGGGCAGTCAGTTCCTTTTGGTATCAGTAAGCAAGCAAGCAGAATGAAATGTGCTAGGGTAGCATATATTTAGTTCTGTTTGACTGACAACACATACTGTATTGAATTGTTTAGATCTGGCAACTGAACACACCACGATCATGTCTCAAAATACACATGGCATTCTGCCTAGTTTTTACGTAAGTTTGTATTGGCAGGGCATCTTCAAGCTGTTTTAGGAATCTGGGCACCACATACGCCCGAGAACTTAATATAAAGAGTGTCCAGGGAGAAGTTTATTTATTTATTTGTTTGATTTGTCGATCGCTTACAAGATAAGAGGTATAAGTATAAACATGAGTAAGATTACAGGAAATAGGTACAAATAAATGGGGACAATAGGACAGGGACGGTAGGCACAATGGTGAACTTATACAGTAGCCTCTCAGCTCTGGAACCTTCCCCAGGAGGTTATGGTGGCTCTTTTGATCACATTCCAGAGCCTTTGGGATAAAGATGCTACTTAATTATAGGCAATTGCTTATGGGACATATACAGATTTAGTCTGAATGCATGCTGTAATATTTTTCTTTTTAAAAAATATTTATTGTTATAAGGTATAAGCCTTCCAGCATATATGTTCAAGTGTCTATGTTTGTTTGTTTGTTTAAATAAATAAATAGCTAAGTAACATAAGAGAAAATTCTAGGGTAAGTAGCATCAATAACTATACATACACACATTCTCTATAACAGAGGTTGCCAACCATTTGGACCTCAGGGACCACCAAACTCATAATTTTAAATCCCACAGACCACTAATATGAATTTTGACTGATGGTGGCTTGCTGACATTGGTGGGAAAGTCAGTCCCATATTCCAGAGCTGCAGTCGTCACAAGACTGGGCCTTTTTGGGATTTTCACAGGGTCCTGGAGAATCCCCCAAAAAGTCTGCAGGAAAATTCCCCACCCCGTTTTCCTACCAATCAATCATTCTTTATTTGGGATCGCAGGATACTGTTCTCAGGAGGAGATAGAGAGACTTTTGGCTTCATGCAAGGAAAGCAGCAGAAGCAGCAGAAGTCTTTCTTTCTCTTCCCCAAACTCTGTCAGAAATGAGTCTTTGTAAGACTTGTCGCACAGGCACAGCTTCTTGGAGCAGGGTGCCTTGCAAGGTCCCAAAGACTCATTTCTGGCAGAGTTTGGGGGAGAGAAAGAAAGACTTGCTGCTTTCCTTGCATGCAGCCAAAAGCAGAAGAAGAAGCAGAAAGAAGC
>BLBF01000052.1:12338771-12363044 GCA_015471245.1 Laticauda colubrina | reverse complement strand
GTTGGCAACCACTGCTCTGTAAGTCCGTTCTCACAGCACTGGCTGAGTTCAACCAGCCTGTAGCTCCAATGCTTGCTCTCAAAGTCCTTCAACTTGGGTAGCTTTAGTAAGCACCACAGGATTGTCTACAGCAGGAAGCAGCCTGGAAGCCCACTTATTGAAGAGACTCCAGATTGGCTAACTTTGCTGCACTGTCTATTAGACAATTACTGAAGCCAGCCAGCCAATCTGGAAGCCTTCCCACATATGGGCATAGAATCAACCTATGGTGGTATTAATTGCCACCTGCCTGAGTAAATATTGTGGGCAATGGATCCTAAAGAAGGGAACTGAGCATGCTACTTGACTGCATCTCTCTGGCACTGGCTAGTCCAGCTCTTGGTCTTAGAACAAAAGAATCTCTATTGCTTTCAAAGCAGCTTCTTCAAAGCCATACATGCTCCTAACAAAGTGAAAAAGCTGTCCAGAAGGAAAAAAAGAGAAAGTTATTAGTTACCTGATTAAGAGAGAAGCCTGTGAGTGATAGGAAAGATGGCGAATGTGACATCAGATCTGATGGTTTCTCCAACAGTGATTTCTTCAGGATAAAGGAAAGAGAGCAATAAAGCTTGTCATTGACTTAGAAGTCAGCTTATATAAAAATAACAGAATGGAAAGTGTCCTGGGGGGTTCATATAGCATGCATGAGAACAAGAATCATATTAAAGATCCTTGTATTGTATTACTTCCTTTACTTTATGATAGAGGCACTTAAAATAAATTCAAATAATTTGATCAAATTGCAAATAATGCAGTCAGTTGCATATGTAGCTCTCAAAAATGAAAATTTATTTGGGAAATTTCATACTAAAACAAGAGGTTTTAACACTTCATGTGGTTGAAGAGCCCTAAAATTGCAATTTATCAAATTATTCTTTTGGTGTGAATGTATGACATATACAAACTAATCAGTCTCTGCTCAAATATGAAGGCTTAATATCTGAATTAGTATTTCCATAACCATAATCCTCATAGTATTTAAGATTTTATTTTTTAAAAAAAATACTGATGTTGCAAATAACTTGTTAATGAAATTAATATGAGCCAAAGTGAAGATATCGTGTTAAATACAATCTGATTAAAACAATTAAAACTGACTAATATGCAGAGCTGTATCTGCTTTCCAAGCCTGTTCTTGGATGTAGAAAAAAAAAGAGGAATATCATTTGAATGAAGACTACAGTTTCATTAGAAACTCCAATTTCATACAGCAGAAACAAGATCCTATATAATTTATCTCCAGAGGAAAGCATGGAAGTATGAGAGAAATCCTATAGAGTTGCTGGCTTTCTCTGTGAAAAGAAAATCAGAAAAAAATTGCACAACATTGTATAACAATTTTGCAAAACTGCCTAATTTGCATAATCTTGGGGGTGTGTGAAAATTTCTGATTGGTTGGTGAAACAAATTAATTTTAAAGCCATTTTTAAAAAAAAGATAAATGGATGAGCTCAGGGTTCGTATCATAGTTTGGCTTTAACTGATGTCAGTTGGACATATATCTGCAGATAAAAAGCCACATACCTTCAACTCTCTTATAATGGAGGCCCTGCCCTGACATGTTATTAGGATTTGATTGGAAGGGATGTAATCAATGCCAGCTGCATAATTCAAATCATTAATCTCAAATGATACTGGGGAGATGAGTAAGAGTAGCATTCAGTCTAAAGAATTACTGACAAAAATATTCTGCTAAAGTAAAAAAAAATAATTCCTCAACACTGCAGGGATTTTACACACACACACACACACACACACACACACACACACACACACACAAATCAGCAAGCTCAATCCAGAACTGCAACTCCATAAACTCAATGACTTTCCTGAAATTTTAACCAATTCCCTTCTCTCTGCAGCCTCCTATCGCAAAAAGAATCTGTTCAGGAATACTGGAACATTTTTTAACGTAATACATTCTTGGGATTTGCAAAGGAGAACAAGAAACGGCATCTCTTCCTTCCTGTTCCTATTCTCCTGTTCAGCAAGGAGGCTCCCGTAGAAACAAGCTTCCGATGATAATGAAAGGAATTCCTTCATTTATCAAGGGATCCAAGACATATTTTTAAATATTTAGATCTTTCATAACCTTCCATTCAATAAGTATGCCCAATTACTGTGTTTACAAAGTAGAAACTGTTTCTCAGAAACAGTGGCATTTCTAAATTTCTAAACAGTGGCATTTCTAAATTTCTAAAATTTATACAAGATAATCAAGATTCTACAAAGCTGAACTATAATGCTTATTAATTATGCTTTGTGTAATAGACTGATGCTCTTGAGTTCTCTTTGCAGCTTTTCATCTAACTTTTCATCTAACATCTCTGATGTTGACATAAACAGTTCCATGTAGCTGGGCCACCATTTTAAGGGAAGTAGTTTTTAGCCAATTCCACATGGCAGTTGTTGTATGTAAATAAAGATATATTTCATATGTATATATGTGAAATGATCATATGGAAATTCAACCTAGGATCTAAAATTTACAGGGCTTCACTTTTCTTATCAAGCATCCTAAGTAAATATATAATTAACAGGAAGGAAGAAATCCTACTGATCTTATGACAATAGAATCTCTCTTTCTTAACGATAGCATTTTAATTAGAAATCAGAATTTAATTAGAAAGGCTTTGGATTTTCACTAAGGTTGAACGTGTATTAAGGCAAAGGATTTCTCTGCCTTTTGTGGTAAAATACACAGAATCTCCTTAATTAAGGACTTTTCTGCACTCATAACCCCAGGAAGGATAAAGGGACATAAATGTCACATATACTTAAAATACATATGATCTTTATGATACTCTCAAATTAGATTTTTGAAAGATGAATCTACCAAGGGTTACTCCTTTTCCAGTACTAGAGAACAATACTTTCTATCAGCAAAAGCTGGGAATGATAAGAGGGAAAGCTGCTATTTTCATGTTCCACATCTGGTTGACTAATGAAATTTGCATGAAACCCTGATATGGCTTAAATCAGTTCTTATTGATTATATTAACAAATATGAGTATTTTTCATCTCAATCTTACTTGAAGGACTGTATGTCTCTGCCTGATAAATGTTGAAACAGCTTGGGTAGCCTTTAAAAAAGGAGATCAATGGACCACATGCAGACAGTAGTTTATTAATTTCTTAAGTTCATAGTTCTAATCTCGTAATGCCTATTTTATTGACAGTACAGAATGTAAAGGTATCTTCACTTTTCTACTAACACAGATGGAAAACTTAACTAGAAGGTTCCCCGCAATCCAAGAAGGAACCAGAATTTGGATCATGTAAGATTGCAGCTTTCTTACACTGTGCTTGAATAAGAATTCTGGAGCAATAATTGTGGACAGGTAGGTTGTAGTAGGCTGGCACACTTTCATTACCCCTAATTGAATAGTCAAGGTGGCCTATTTTTGTAGAAAACAGGATTTTTTTTTGGGGGGGGGGGTATTGTTCAAAATGGCAATTTTTCCATTATTTACAAAGAATTGTGTGTTGGGCCAGAAAGGAGCAACCCTGATAGAACATTACATCTGTTTAAAAGCTGCTTTCTCCTATAAGATCTCCATTTCCCTCATTAAGACAATTTCAGCAAGGAATATAGATTTCAAACCTCCAACTGACCTTGCAGGGGGGAAAAAAGGAGGGCAAAATTAGAGCAAGAAGCAGCAGAATTAAGTCAAATACATACAAAGAGGCTTCGTCCAGGAAGAGAGGCGAGAGGCCCCAGCAGTGCTGGGTAAAGATCAGGAGGATTAGAGAAAATCAGCTCTTCCTCCTCCTCCAAGGCAGCCAAACTCTTTAACAGGTCCGGAGGAAGCAGAGGGGAGCTCTTGGGGTCCTAGTGACAGAAAGGAGCACAGTGAGATGCAGCATGGAAAGACAAAGAAGTAAGAATAGCAACAGACAAGCAAAAAGTTTAAAGGCCCAAAGAGACCCGTATGAACAAATGCAAGGCAAGGAGAAAGGGAAGAGAATGCAAAGATAGATAAGCCAGCATGCAAAAACTAGTCAAAGAGGTAAAGACAAGAGGAAGACAAGATTCAAGGGAAAAAAGACAAAAGCAGTGGCAATATAAACTTCTGTCACTCTTTTGTGCTATAGGAATCACTTCCCTTCCCTCTATGTTTGAATGTATAGATAAACAAAATATCGGGATTGACATTTGAGAAAAATGTAGTCCCCACTGTCTGACTTAGCAAATGTGTGCAAAATAAGTTATTTATCCAGAATCTTAGTAGTTCTGTAAAGTTTAGACAGTAATTTTGCCCATAATGCAAGATATATTTATACCACCTTATTGATCAAAACTGGAAGATCTAGAATCTAGATCTAGAATTTGAGAATTCTACCATATTGTATATGCATCTAGATCAGGGGTATCAAACTCAAGGCCTAGGGGCCAGATTCACCCAACGTGGTACTTAGATCTGGTCTGGGGGGCTGCCCTGGAAACAGCGGACTGGTCTGTGGTGCTTCTGCTAGCAAAAATGGATCCCCATTTTTTGGCTGCCACAGCCTCCTGCAACCCTCTGCTAGCGAAAATGGGGCTGTTACAGGTCACTCAAAGTCGAAGCAGGTTTGACTGTCCTTACGATTACCACATGCAAAGCAAAGTTGTTGGGGCAAGTTGTTCCCTGTTTTTTCTAGGCAAATCCACCGTAGACAAAGCTAGAACAAGTTTTAGAGTATTCCTACTTTGCATGCACTGCTATAAATATTTGTGGCTCCCTGTATGTTGCTTGCAACTTTGTAAGGGATGCCACTCATATTTTGAGAACCTTTCTATAACACAGAAACTGGACTTTAAAAAAATCACTGGAAGTTGTTGAAAGTTTTCAGAATGCTACTTGTGAGCCAAGCAAAGTCCTTTGATCTTGAATATCACAGCTTTCCTCTTGGTCTACAAAAATGATCTGCCTTTTTCACCTGATCCTGACAACAATGTAGTTCATGACTGAAATATATAGTACCCTAGCACGAATTCTTCAAAACTGTTACAGCTGGGATAAAATCAAGCCTTAAGGTTATTGAAATTAATCTAAATATACAGAAGTAAATATGAAACATAAAATATTACAGAGCTTTATGATATTCTTTTATAATATTTCTAGCAAACTCTCACAGGAAGGTCAAAAATATTACCTCTCTTTAACATTTTTGCAACTACTAACAGGAAGCAATTGGCTCCTTGCTTTTATTTTTAAAAAGGTGATATTATATAGGAGTAAGGAGATTGAACAGTATTAGCTTTATCTCTTACCAGGGCTACCATCTGTACACTTGTGTAGATTTCTTTGTCAGGAAAAACATAGGCATATACTTAGGAATGTTATCTTATGACTTTGATGGACTGCTGCAGTTAATTACTTTTTTTAGAAGGGATTTTGTACCTTGATTATTTTCCTGCACACATTGTTCTCAATAATAGACCCCTGAGATTAGATTAGACTAGATCCATCCCTTTTGATAAGTCCTCAAGACAAGGCTATGTTGCCAGTCCTGAGGCTCCCAGAGACTTGCTCAGATGGTTCCTTTGTAGAAGCGGCCATTTTTATCCTTCTCCCATGTTTGTATTTTTCACTTTAATGATAATTATTAATATGGATTTTTATATTTTTGTTATTTATTTATTTATTTAGATTGTTATGCGCCATCCAGAGTTGCTTTGGTGATTGATTGACAGACTGATAAACAAACAAATAAATAAATAAATAAAGGCAGGGGGATTAGCCAACCTTGTTTCCTTGGTTTTAAGCAACTCTACCCTGCTAATGTGGAAATGCAGACAAGGCAGTATGAATCTTTATTCAAAATTTTCAAAATAACTCTTATATCTACGTATTTTTCAGAGATTTAGATCTGCTAAACATATCTAGATTCATTTGGGGGTTTCTACCTAAAATTTCCCCGATGAAGTAAAGGAACAACTGACAGAAAAGAGGTTGTGTTTGCTTTCTCTATATTTAGGGAGTATCCAACTATTCAAATATTGATTTATACAATCTTAGAATGACAAAGCTTGAGAATAAATAAATTACATTTTAACTGAAAAGTTTTGGAAGAAATCCATGCCCAACTTGGACTTTAGAATTTGCCACCAGATAATGATCCATTCCTCTTCTCTTGTGACATTTTAAGTTTTAAAAGCCTTATGTTGCATATCAACATTATACTACAAGCAAGCAGTATCTTATGATGTTGCTAATTATTTCTTTATACATTGCAATGTATACATATGGCAAAAGATGCTGGGGAAAGAGGGAAGTGAAGCAAAGCCTGACTAAACCATTGTATGACCCGTATCCCTTATTCTGGTAACTGCAGTACGTTGCTTTCCAATTCTCACACTTATTATTCTGTTCAATAAAATGAACAGAGCTTTTGTTCTGCCTGCCTTCCCCCAAAATTATTGGAACTGGCAGGAAGTTCTGTAGTCCTACCAATACTAAGTATTCTCCATCAGCCACTAAGACAACAGGCAAAGTACCATCCCTGCAGCTATTGGCTGGTCCTAATGAAGGGGAAGGAGAGGAAAGTCAGTTTATCACATGCTGCTGCAAACAATGTTTGACAGAAAAGTTGATCATCATTTTGTTAAATCTTTGCTATGGGGAAATTAGATTAATGGGATATACAATGCAATATGTTATACATTTTCTTCCACACATATAGCAATCACTCAATTCCCTTGATGCATATTCAATATTACCCAGAGTATCAAAAAGTATGGGAAAAGTGAAAGAAATGTAAGAGAAAAAAATACAGATAACACTACTTTATACCACCCTGTCTCTTGATAATTTGCAATCTTTGCAAACCATCTTGCTTCCTCCACATTTATATCATCACTTCATTATTTTTTATCTATTTCAGGCAAGTTGTTAAAACAGATGGACAGGCATACATATAGCTGTTTAATGGGTCTGTACACTGCATACAAAGTTGAATCTTCTGCAAAATTGAATCTTCAATGTTTATTCTTTTATATGTTTAGCTTTGCAGTGCATTTCTCTGAAAAAATATAAGAAAGATGCTTTTCTGTATTTTGATTTACAGAATCAAAATGACAGAATCAAAAGACTTCTTCATGAAGTGCAGAAGTCTGAGTTATGAAATGGCGCATGTAGAGTTGCAGGTTGGATGCTGAATGTGATAAGAGCTATGTAAGATTAAAGTAAAGCATTCATGAGAATGGTTCAACACTGAGCAGGGATCAAGAAGAAAAATGTGTGGCATCCCCTTGGTTATTTAATGCACTTATGGATATAAATGTAGAAGAAATGCACCATCAGAAGTATGTGAGTTAAGGATGTGGATACACATGTACTTTTGAATGCAGAGAATGCAATGCTGTTAGAAGAGAACACTAATGACTTGCTGAGAATTGAGGAGTATAGATCTGGATGTTAATGTAGCAAATGTTCAAATCTGACTGGAAAAACAAGAGTGAAAAATGTCAAGTTATACTTAAATGGCAAAAGAACTGGAGCAATAAATTGATTTATGGGTACTACTTGTGAGTTGTGAGAATGGATGAAGAAATGTCATGGCATGTAAATGCAAGTAGGCAGCTACTAAGTATTTATTTATTTAATTTCTGTAGCTACCCATCTCAGCGGGTATCTTTCAAAAACAATTAATGTTTATCGAAAAGCAGAAATGGCTCACAGTGCTTCTTCTGTCCACTTTTTTCTATGAAAGTAAGAGTTGGGTATGTCAGCAGGAACATCAACATTGAATGTAGTGGGTGCAGATTACTTAAGTGTGGGAGAGCGTTGTCTAAATGGGCATTAAATTAATGAGTGTTGAGTACAAAAAGTAAAAGGCCAGTAGAAAGAAGCAAATTGAATTGGCCTGGTGACAGTGAGAATGAATGAGGACAGAATCACAGAACAAATATATGAAAAGCGAATAGGTCAAAAGGAAGGGAAAAATCATGAGTCCGTGGCTGGATAGAATGGATAAGATCTTCAAAAGCAAGTGAAGTTTAAAGAACAAAAGGCAGTGGAAAAAATAGTGTGTCTTACTTTATTGTACTCCCTTTCTCTTCTTTGTATAACATTGCTTATTAAAAGTGAAACTGTGTAACAGCTAGACACTAATATATGATTTTTAGAGAACTGTTGCCAAATGTATAAACGCATGCAAGTGTATTTAGGAAAAGTCACAAAGTAAACAGCACAAAAGTGTATTTTTGCTGTTGTTGGTAGACCATGCAGAAGTAAAGCTGTTGATGTTTCTTGTTTGCTGACTGACAATTGATAAGCTCCCCTGGGCACATAAACCCGTGTCCAGCAGAAACTACTGGTGCCCCTATTTAGGATCCTTTCATCACAAAGCCCTCAATATCTGTCTGGCCTTATTCCTCAATAAAACCCTGACTGTTTTTTTACATTCGTTCAGCAAAGCCTTCTTTAGGATATTCAGTCTAGGATTATAATCTCCAAATTGCCTTAAGGATTCCATTCAACTCTCCTTGTCTTTGTGGAAATCTCAAAGCCTTTTAGATCACTGTATATCATTTGATTATTATAGGGCCTGATTGTTCCATCCCACTTTTATTTAGCGGAGAAATTAACATATCCAGATCGTCTTCGATTTGCAACAGTTCATTTAGTGACTGTTCAAAGTTACAATGGCACTGAAAAAAAGTGACTTATGACTGCTTTTCATACTTATGACCTTTGTAGTGCCCCATGCTCGTGTGATTCACTGGTTCATACTTATGACCATTGCTGGGTCCCACGGTCCTGTGACCCCCTTTTGCAACCTTCTAACAAGCAAAATCAACAGGGAAGCTGGGTTCACTTAACAACTGTGTGACTTGTTTATCAACTGCAATGATTCACATTAATGGTTGTGACAAGAAAGGTCATAAAATGGGGCAAAACTCACTTAACAACAGAAAGTTTGGGCTCAATTGTGGTCATAAGTTGAGGACTACCTGTCCCTTTACAGCCAAGAAACTAGGGAGGATCTCTTTGACCCACTGATCCCACCCAAATTTCTACGTGGGGCTATGTTACCTTTTATCTGACTGTTCCCTTGGCTGTGTTTCTTCACCGTTTCCAAACATCGTTCCCACATACATTACATACATACACTATCTTACTCTACCTAAAGCATTGTTTTAAGGGTACTGTTGTGTTGGTTATTTTAATATAAATATTTGTTTGAATTCTGAGCTGATTTTATTGGATTGTTCAGAAATTATCTTGATTGGGATTTGATTTTGTTATGTATTGTGTTTTCATGCAGAGGAACAATCATGAACAACAAAATACAAGAAACATTCTGTTTGCTCCACTGGAACACAGCATGCCTGAAATATTCCAGTGAAGTGTTCTAAGTGGGATTATTTTGTTCTGAGCTTAAAACAAAACAACCTGGATGTATTTTGGTTTCAAGAACATACTGCCAGTTAACTCTTCATAAGAACAGTAGAACTGTGGAACCATTGAGCCAGAAACACAGATTCACCCAAGCAAAACACGATAGGAAGACATGACTGGCCTACACACCACTCTGGTAATTCATCAGAAACTGTCCATTTTGTGAAACTACTGCCTATATTCTGTGGTGAACTCTTAGTTTACCTCAAAACCCATCCTTGACATTGGGTCCTGCTCTGGGCGGAAGACTCCTTGCTGACGTTTCCCTCTGCGGTCCAGGTTGGCTTGTTGTTGTGCCATCACAACACGGTTATCAGTCATACCATAGGAGTCCCAATAAAATTCTGGCATCTTGACCTCTGAGGGATTCTGGTTATATGGCTCCATAGGGAAAGGCTTCATTTTCTTCTCCAGAGGCTGCTGTTGCTGTAGAAGGGGAGGCTGCAAGGAGTGTTCAAAGAGTTTCACAGGATCCTGGCCCTGAAGATAGTACGGTTGCTTCACAGGCATGATCTTCCCCAATGGGCCTTGAACCTGAGAGGGGTTCCAGAGCTGCTTGGAGGAGTCTCCCTGGGGAAACTAAGAATAAACACACCAGCATTCAGTATTATCAGTAATACACACTCTCTGGATAAGAGATTGGTTTTAGGATCCAGTAAAGAACCATAGAACAAACTGAATGTGATATGAATGTCAAGTATGTTCTGACTTAGAATTAAATAACAGGGTTGAAAACTCAAGCATTACAGGATAACAAAAAACCTTTTTCTCTTCTCTGAGCATACGCTGTACACTGAACATATTACCTTATTACAAAAATATTTTCAATGCTGAGCACGTTAGGCAGAACTGCACATTCAATTCTACAAAGCAAACTTCCAAAGTTTACAGTTTCTTTTTGAGATTAAAGTTTTTAGACCTCACAAGCAAAGAAAAACTAAAGAAGCCTTTTAGCAGAAACAAACTACAAGACTAGTATTTTGACATTAAGATTCATCCATTAATAATTTCTCATCTTTCAATCTAGACACAATGTTGCAGCTCTGCAAGCTCAAAGATGCATATTAAGTTGTAATCCTTCAATTATGTTTGATCAATTTTTCAATAATACCAATTTATCATTTATAAGGCTAGTCATGCCATACTTGAGAAGAAGCAGTAGGAAAGCTTTTATCAAATATAATCTGGATTATTTTGAGTCCTCTCACCTAAAAAAGAGACATTTGATCATTAATAAATGTTCATTCTGATATTTTTCTGTTCTTGGCCTTCAACTACATTCCTAGCTTATTCACCGTATTTTGTCTGTCTCTTTCCCATTGACTTGTAAATTCCTTTTCACCTTTAGTGGTTGTACTTGCCATTATAATATTTACAGAAAGGCCAACATTGCAATCTATGTTGGAGTCTTTGCATTATTTGAGGACAAAAGTTTTGGAGCTCTCACACTCTCTCCTGTCTCAAAATTAGCAGAGGCTCACCTGCTGGAATCCAGAGTGGTGTGGAGGACTCTTCCCTAATGCCTGCACAGATTTTGTTGGGGACTGTTGCTGCTGCTGTTGCTGCTGCTGGGCGAGAGCCTGGACCTGTAGCTGGCTTGCAGATGGGGTTGTTGCCTGAGCTGGTAAGGATGCAAGGGGCTGCTGAGAAGGAGATGGAGTCTGTTGAGGTCCCTGGTTCATTGGGCCTGGTCCAGAGGGCCGCTGCTGGCTGTAAGGAATGTGGGATTGCTTCCCAGCTTGCACCTGATTTCCTGCAGGTGAATGAGCTGCAGGCTGAAGAAAGGTTCCTGGGACAGAAACACCACCTGGGAAAGTATATCCTGAGCTCATAGAGAAAGCCACAGGAGGAGGAATAACGTAGGCAGGAGGTGGGAAACCTTGAAAGGAAGAAAGCACACCTTTTAATAACTGAAATCTCAGATAATAATGCCTGCCTCCTCTTCTTGATTAACCACTGAGACAGATTATGAGGGGTCCTTTCTTTACCTCTCTGATCCTAGAAGCTAAAAAGAATCTTTGGAAAACAAAGGTCTCCTATCTGTCAGCATTCAATTACAGGAATGGATTAATTCAGTTCATTCTTCTGTGCTGAAGAAATATTTGTAGGCAGAAGTTTGTGCCAGTAAGCCTGCTCTCACTTTGCTGGAGGAAAACTCTAGGAAAGCTTTAACTTCCTAGGGGATGCTTCACTGTGACTTTCAGAGGACTTTAGGCTTCTTTAAGAAATGTTATTCACAAATAAAGTAGTCCGAGTAGTACAGGGATGCCTTGCATTTATTATGTTTTCTACTTCAAAATCTAAATTTATGTTTGAAAAGATCTATAAGTTTTCTTCCTTGTCACATACTCTGTATGGGCGCACGCACACACACAGAGAAATAAAAGCAAGATGGCTTCTCATGCTGCATCTTGGTAAAAAAGACACTGGAAAGACTGATGCCTGGTAAATATCATGTAAAATTGCACATTTCATGATTATGCCTGCTTTCTAGAAATAATGTGAACATTCCATTTAACAATGCATTTACTTAACCACACTTATACACATACATTCATTCTCTCCCTTTTGCCCCTTTCCCCTTTACATTAAGAGAGGTAATTGTATAGAAGACATTACTTGTCTGTTCCATCAGTTTATATCAAGCCAAGATTAGTTTAGAGGAATAGAATTTTTACCTGGCCTGCTGGGAAGAGGAGGGAAAGCTCCTGGGTGATGTATGGGGATGAACTGGGAGTTGCTGGCCTGGTTTGGAGATTGAGTTACTGGTGTTTTTCTGACTTCAGACACTGGAGTCTTCCTCAACTCAGTCTGGGATTTTACCTAAAGGGATAAGTCAGTAAAAGCAATAATTCTAAATATTTGACCTTGTTCATTTGTCCATGACTTCTTAAGAATGTAATAATTAAAAAGTTAGTATAAGACATATCAATTCTTTCCAGGGATTTGTTTTACAGGAACAAAGAATGTGGCCAGCTCCACATTTGCAATTCTCAGAACATTTTAGACTGATCATGTACTATTTTCCTCTGGCTCACAAGGTGCAGAAAAGAGCTCAGACTGAAGATCATGTTTGGAATTTGGGGAAGCCATTATCTCCACATTGGACTAGAGGAGGTAGCTAACCTGTCTTTGGCTTCATATTTTCTAGGTGGAACTCAAAGAGTTATAGCTTCAAAAGAAACCTAATAGAGGGACTGGTTAAGAACTCCCAGCAGTTGGGCCAAGGATTCTGAATGCACACTGGAATATTAAAATACAAACATTGATAAAAACATTATTTCAGATTTTTTAAGAAGTATTTCAACACTTATTCGGCTACTGGAGTTATGATGCTAGATATCTCTATCTAGAAGCCCTGTTTCAAAACCACCACAGCTTTTGCAGGTACAAGAGTTTAAGATGTAGGTATTAATGAAATTAGAGCCTTGTCCTCATTTCTTTACATCAATGTCAGTTTCATTTTATTCAATTTCAGTTGCAACCTCAAAGTTACAGCAATTCATATACCATAGATGTGTTGGATTTTTTTGCAGAAAAGATGAAGACGAAGAAAAGATGAAGATCTTAAAAATGCATACATCCAAACTAGCTCACTTATTCCAGAAAAAAATGAATACATTAATAAACCTATGTACTGAAAAAAGCTGAAATTTAGAGAAAAAGAAAGCACCATAAATAATACCCATAGTGAGGTAACTTTATACTTTATTTAGAAGCAACAGCTTATAAGGAAAAGCTCTTGAAAGAACTGTAGTTCAACAACAATAAAATGCATCCCTGAGCCAATTTGAACAATTGCAAAATAGTATGTTGAGAAAATTTATCAGGTACAATCTGCCTCCACTGAATTGTGTACTAATACAGAACTTTCTTAAATCTTATCAAGATCTTTGTCCTGAATTCATTTTATAAAATGCTAGAAAGACCTGTATCCCAAATCGTTTTCACTTAGAGCAGTTCCCAATTACCAGAAATTGGCAAACATTTGCTATAATATTATATTGAATGCTAGCAAATAACTCTTGCACTTTAAAATTAGAAAGCTTAATTTCAGAAAACATAATGGCATTATTAAGCTTATTTGAACCATGTGATTAAATGATAGTGTCATGTAGTCATTAACAGATGGCACTAGCATTGGAGAGTTTTGAGGTTCAAGTCCAGTCTGAAATTCAAAGTGTGACCAAGGGTTAGTCACTCACTCTTTCTCAGCCTACCTACATCACAGGGCTGTTGCTAACAGGGAGAGTGCTATGTATGTAATCCTGAATTCTTGAATAAGAAGGCAACCACAAATCAATTGAATGAATGAATGATGAATGAATGAATGAATGAATGAAGTGACTGAGTCCCACTCTACTAAGTAAAGAGTAAATTGGACATACACTAATTAGGAAGATGAGTCATAAGTCTCTAAAGAAAGGTACCCGAGAAGAGAACAACTAACAGATGGACAGAGTAAAGGAAGGAAAGGAAAGGAAAATAAGAAAATAGATATACAATGAAAAAGAGAAACATAAGCCACCGTTTCATTAGATCCTCTGGTAAGGAAAATTAAATATAGAAGAGGAATCGAAGTGAAGATATGGAAGCTTCAGCTATCTCTCACAGCTGTCTCACTATGCCACATTATCCAAAAGCTGCTTCAGACAACTTTATAACATTGCAACTAAATTAGGTGGCAGCATGAAAACATTCAGAGGAATAACATCATATCGAGGCTCTTACCTGTACTGCTACATTCTGCTTCCCTGTTTCTTGACTCTTCTCCATGCCACATTTCTTAATCTCATTCTTCCTTTTGTTGTTGTTGTCCTTCTTTCCATCATTTTTATTGGCTGTTATTCCTTTGTTATAATCTCTTCTTTCCCTTCCTACTTCCTTTGTCAGATAGTTTCGGCTTTGCTCTCTGTTTATTTCTCGTGGTTTAATGTTTTCTTTGAATGTCACCATTGGCTTATCTCCTGTTTCAGCGCTGCTGCTGAGGTTTCGACTTGTAGAGAGCACAGACTTTAGTCCTGGGCTCCCATCTACAAACTGTGGCTCTGATGCTTCTTGCAGAACATGACTCTGTTTGGATTCACTATGTTCTTCCAATAACAGTTCTGGGATCTCTGTCAAAAACATGAGTTTGCCAATCTCATTTTCACATTGGATCAACCTTTAACAAAAAAATAAAAACAATTAACTGTATGTTACCAATAAATTTTCAAGGACACTCAAAGTCACAAACCTTGAGTGGAAAAAATATATATAGTTTTTTTTTTAATATTAAGCCCACAAAATTGAACGCAAAGTAAAATAGACCTAGAAGGGATCAAAGGGAAAGCAACCTTTACTTGTGCAAATTGAGAATGGTTAACCTTGGTGAGGTTTTAAAGCAGTCAGGGATTATCATCTGATCTCCTCTGACATTTAATAATGAAGGCTTTTTGAGAGATATTTCTGTAACTTCTTTAGTTGGGTGGTAGCATTTGAGCTAAAAACTCACCTTGCTTCTTTCAAACCAGCAACTGAAGTTCAGTATAACTAATGAAATCACACAACACTATCATTTGACTGGAACATGCTGCACAACGCTTCTGCTTATATTGCAGGCCATTACAACTGACAGTAAAGCCCCCTTTGCCATAATATCTCACTAAGAATGAAGAATACCACCATCCTTTAAGCGACGTTGACTAAAACCTGGGATATACATTTGAGAATTTGATTACAGAGATAATGAGTAGTAAAATGCAAGTAATAACTACGCATTTACTAAAGCAATTGTTTTTCATTCTCCCTCTGCAAGGACTTCATTCCCCCCTCCCCCAACTCCAGTAGATTAATCTAGGTAGGGAACGACTACCTGCAGCTTTCGATACTCAAGATCTCCAATCCAATTTCAAAAGGCCCATTCAAAGGATCAGCTCAGATCTCTAGAAAAATCTCTCTTTCTGCTGTTTCGAAAAAAAAGAGCTTCAGAAAGTAAAAGGAAGAAAGGGGACAGAGAACGGGCAGTCCTACTTATTCCTAGCTCTGGCCCCATGCATTGCATGCAACATAACTTTGACATGCTGAGGTAATTGAAACACCGCAGGAAAACATTTTTAATATAAAGAGATCTGGAGAAAACCCCATTATATTGCTTCATATGCTTTGAGCACACAAGATTCCAATTCAGTCTACAGCAGCTCCTGTTTAAAGCTGTGAAGCGGTCTGGCTGGAAGCCTGAGTTATTGCAAAACTGCAATCAAACTAGATCAGAGATCAGATTTACCAAAAGACAACTTATTTATTTCAATCTGTCTAACCAGTCTACTATTAGGGCTAAGCAGTGTTTCAAATTCAAGGGTGAAAAAGATGCTTTGACATATAGGAGATGGAAATTTGGTGCCTGTCTGCAACTTCTTAAAGCAGCTTTTCCTTTTTCTAGGGTTGCAGGTGAAGCATTTATTTGCCCCCCCCCCCATGCTGAAACACTTTTGTACCACTGAATCTGAAGAGGTGTGCAGCCTTACAAATTATGTTGCTACAAGCAGCCTGCACTTAACGTCCATTTGTTCTGCAATTGTTCAAAGTTACAACAGTGCTGAAAAAATGGAGTTGCAACTTGTTCTCAATTTACAACTATGGTTATCTGCTTCTTTAAAAAAAAAAAAAGAGGGTGCACGTCCAAGCGAAAGGCTGGCAGTTTTTTTGAAAGTTATACAGACTTCCACTGCAAAGCTCAATTCGCTGGGCTGTCACTGGGCTGCTGCTGATTCTTTCTTCTTCCTTCTCCTCCTCTTCTTCCTCTTCCCCCCCCCCCCTCTCTCTCTCACACACACACACAATTTATTCTGATGAATCTTGGAAGGATTAGATTACAATAAGAAAGTGGTCTGCTCATGTTTTCCCAGCCAGATTCATGTCGGAAGAAGGATTTTAAATGTGGGTTTCTCCCCAGTGAACCACAACATATCATTCTTAAAGCAGTTATGTGTAGGATTTTAAGTCCTGTCGTTCTCAGACCATGCTGGAAAAGAATTCTGGTCTGGCCAGAATGACCTTGCCTGTCCTGCACCAAATTATGCTGTGTTCCCCTGCAGACCAAAACAATCCTTTGTGTTGCAGATTGTCCTGCAGTAATCCTTTACCCATTGATCCTTTGCTCTAAGGATCATCCTGGCTGGAAGTGGTGTCTGGCAAGTGTAGCATGAAAGATTGGCTTAGTCAGCAGGGTAGCGGCACATATCCACCTTCCCACAGTACTTTCCTGTGTGACCAGGATAGTGTTCCCAGTAGAAAAGAGGGAGCCAAAATGACAGTAAAGGTTAATTGGGGGCAGCAGATGCCAGGAAGCAGGGGCAGGCAAATAAGTGCTGCAGGTGAGAGTTAGGTTATGCACACAAGAAAATGTGTGCCTTGCTAGGGGACTTCCGGTTTGCAGGGCTTCGGCAACAGACAGGAATCCGCAATCGTGCACGGTTTCTGCCTGGGCTCGCTGCTGGAGCACCCCGAGCCAGGTGGCTTTGGGGCTAAGCCACCCCGTAGAGAGGGTGAAGAGGGGGGAAACTCCAGCAGGGTCGAGGAAAGCCGCATCTTTCTTCCTCAGCTGGCTATACTCCCTCCCCTGAAGGCGGTAAGAGCGGCGGTCAGAAATGGCCGCCTCAAAGAAGCACTCATCCAGAAAAGAAAGTGCAGGAGGAAGTTAAGAAGTGAAAGTTTTGGCTGACCGGGATAAGAAGCAACAACTGAGGTACCCTGGAATTTGAATTTTATAAAAGATACATCGCTCCCAAAGAAGATTCGGAAGCTGCGAATGAAAGTGAAAAGGGAACGTGTTTTTTTTTCACTCTCCTTCCTTACGTTGACAGCGAAGAGAGATGAATGAAAAATCGGAAAAACCCGTTTTGGCACCAACAGGTAATTAAACTGGAAAATTAAATGTCAAGGGGACAATAAAGATTTCTGAACACTTAAAAAACTTTTTTGCTGTAAGTGGGAAGGGAGAGGAAAAGAATAAGAGCAGAATTTGGCAGGAGGAGGCTGCTTGGAATTTAAAAGAATCTAAAGTTAAATCATAACAAGACTTCTAAAAGATACATCTTAATTGGAACTTTCCAATTAAATAGCAACCCTAGGAAGAGAAAGTGAAAAAAGAAGAAAGTGTTAAATGAAACAGTTTGTGTCTATTTGGATTGTTAGGTGACTTTGGGACTTCTGGAAATTACATTTGAGTTCAAAAACAATTGGGTGGTTGTTTAAATTTTTTTTTCTTTACAATGACATCACTTGTGGATGAACTGAAAATGTAATTTAAAAAATATAAAGAAGCGGAACAAGAAGGGAAGGGCTCTCTTGGCTTTGTTTTTCACTTCTTAGAAATGGCGATTGGTACCAACAAGAAACTACCAGAAAAGACTGCGCAACAAGAAGACTGGGACAAAGAAGAAGCCATCTTTAATGAACAAATAACTTTATCTGGTGAAGAAAGGGGAAAGAGGGAAAAGAGAATGGAAAATTTAAGACCTAAAAAAAACAACCAAAAAAGGGAAAAATAAGGTGAAAACTGGATATAATGTCTGAAAGCAACAGAAAAGGGGAACACAGAAGAGGGAAATGGAGGTGGAGACACAAGGGGGTAAAGAGGGCAGAATGAAGAAACAAGGGAGGAAGGAAGGGAAGAGAAGCTACAAAGGTCTGGAGCAAGATGTAAGGAAACAGGACTTATTCAGAGATAATGGGTAAAAATTTAACTGAAAAAGAGATTCTGCAAAGATACATAAGATTGTATTGCTATACTTGTATTAGAAATAATGTTAGAAAATTGGAACAACATATGATTAAAAAGTGGGATAAAATACTTAGTGTAATTCAGTGAAACTTTTTTGAACAAAATAAATGAAATGAAATAAATGAGAGAATTGAATTAGGAAGGAATGGGAACACTTTAATTACACAATATTTTAAAATATAAGTGAAATGGGGGAGAAGTAACTTCGCAAAATTTATAAGGGTTATGATATCAATTTGAAAAGTATGATATCAATTTGATATCAATTTGAAAAGTAATGTGTAAAATGTTTAAGATTTAAATGAATACTAATTTTAATGATAGAATTGAATTGGTATGGATTGTTGTTTTAATTATATATTTATAATCTCTTCTTTTTTAAAATATTGAGTGTAGCTTTAGAATGTACTAAGCAGAATCTAAATGAAAGTTGTGTATTATATTAAGTGTTATAAATTTAGGGGAAAGTATATGAAGGCGTCATACTCCAATCAGTAATTACAGGAGAAATTTTGCTTTGATGAGAAAAGATAATAGACAGCTGAAACAGGACAGACAAAGGATGTAAGTATAATGATCTAAATTGAGATGAAATAAATAAAATAGAATTAAGCGAGTTAAAAGAGGGGAGAAGCTATATAGAAAATGTAGAATGGTAATAAGATATGGAATGGTATATAAAAATGAGCATGAACTTGAATTGGTGTCTATACGAAGAGATGTAACCCGGGATCAGGCTGCTTTCAAAAAAAATGTTTTTTGTTTTTCATGTTCTGTGTTTTGTTTGTTCATGTTTGTTTTTAAAAAATCAATAAAATTCTTGAAAAAAAAAAAAAGAAAATGTGTGCCTTGCTGCATACCCTTGTCACTGGGAATGAGCCTTCACACTGTGGATTGTCTCACTGATCCTTTTTTCTTGATCCTTCATACTAAAGATTGTCCCAGCCAGGAGAAGCATGCAGTCAGGTGCAGCATGAAGGACTACCCTAGTTATCAGTGGTGAATGGTAGACAGAAGTTGCAGTGGGTAGTAGGTGGCCAAAAGGGCAGAGATGAAAGGGAGATAGGTGGATTGGGGGGGGGGGGGGACACACTGAAATAGTTCCCTACCTTGGAAGGACCAAGGCTCAGGAATGGGAGGGACACTGCCAGGAACAGCTCGGATCAGACTGGGTCCTTATACAATGACCAAGTCGGATTCATAGCCAAAGGAACTGCCAAAACTACTGTGGGGCAGTTATGAGACATTGCTTTGAATAGGAATGAAGTTGTTGGTCGTTATTATGGGAATTGGGGCCAATTAAATGAGGACTGACTACCTTTTATATCAAACTAAAACATGGCTTTAAGTTCCTAACAAGCTCTCTAAGCCCTGAAAAAAGCCATACTTATTATGCACATTTTAAGTGTCTATCTACCATTCCCGTATTGCTGCCTTGTGTTTGTGTTAAATTAAATTATTAGTGTCCACAATTACACCTTTGTTTTGAGTTTTAATATCTGTCATAAACATGAAACAACAAAACTGAGTGGCAAAGAGAATCATCATGGGTGAAAGGTATAGGATGATACCAGCAGTTATAGAAATACCTTGGCTGATTGTCAGCGATCCATTTTCCTGTGAAAATCAAGCGTTGTTGCCGTATACGGCGATGCTGCCCTTCTTTGTCTCCAGTAATTCCCTGATGGCCTTTAGAAAAATCCAAGTTCCTGATCGTTGACAAAAATAAAAATGAGATGTTCAGATTATGAATCAGGAATAAGAGGAGTACATGTATGTCATGTAGAGGTCTGATTACTTATCTAAAGTTTCCCTTTAAATGAGAAAGCAATTACACAGAATTTGCAGGTGGCAGAGAAAGAAAGAGTCCCATTTTAAGGAAGTTTTGCTGTTCTGTTTCAGATAAATACTTGCACAATGTTTATGTATTTTGTATCAAGCTTTATTATTCTTGCTGCAATTGTTCTTCAATTAATTCTCCACCTTAACTTTCAAATATAAAAGCAAATAATAGCAGAATCAATTTCAGAATAGAAAAGTACTGTGGATATGTTTACAGGCTCAGATCTACTAAGCTTCCCCCCCCCCCCCGGATTTACCTTGGGAAATTATTTTTTCGCAGTAACAGTTATCTTGTACAGTATTAGACCAAAAGATCTATTAGGTTAAAAAGCAGAAATCCTTTTCATTGAAAAAACAAGAATAGGTTATCCTTTTTTCCCTCTCACACCACTTTCCCTAGAGGTTTCCAAAGATATTAAACTTTAAATACACAAAAATTAAACTGAAATTTAAGGAAACCAGAATTGGAATTTTAATCCTAATGATTCTGTACAAATGTATTACAGAAAATAATGAAGATGTACAAAATTTTGTAGCATAGCAATAACTACAAAGAGCTTAGAAAACAGTGGATATTAATTAGTGAATAACACAGATGAGTATCATTTATCTATAATAATCACTCACCTGAACGAGGGTCTCAAAGCTAAGAATCCCTGCAGCTCAAACTCTTCTGGAAGAGGGGTGGCTGGTGAATGAAACAAAGGAATATGCACATCTTTATTCATTAGTAAGCAAGGATCTGATCCAATAAATATCAAGTACTTTTTAAGTTACAGGTAGTCCTCAATTTAAATTAATACATTCAGCGACCATGTGAAGTTACAACAGTACTGAATGGATTTATGACTTGTCTTGAAGTTACAGATATTGCAGTGCTCTCATGATCCAAATTTGGGCACTTGACATCTGCCTACACTTATGGCTGCAGCGATGTTTCAACTCTCCCTTTATTTATTTCCCTCTTATATGTGCCTTTTAGACAACTCGTACTCTGAGGTTCCTGTGGCCTTAATTGACTGCCAACTTCTTGCTCCCAGTCTGACCAAACATGCCTAGCATGGCCCTTGCGAGGCAATGATGACTATGTAAAACGTTTTTCCCAGATTGCACACAGAAGATTCATCAAAAGACCTGGGCAAGATGGCCTCAGGAGGTTAGCAGCTGCCTTGCAAAGGCCAGGATGGGCACACCACATAGCAGCTAGATGAAGGTCAACTGTAGTTGACCATGATGAGGGCAACCTAAGTCCTAGGAGTGCAGGGCAGTGAATGTGGCTGGGCTGTGACAGATGGAGCTTCATGGGGCGACTAAGGTTTTGCCTTGCACTGCTGGATTTGCACCTTGCAACTGGGCTGCTGCTTCATGTTGTGCTACTCAACTGCGGTGCCATGCTTTTAGGGCTTCCATGGACAGCTAGAGCTTCCCAAGACAGTTCTGGCTTTGTGCCATACTGAGGCTGCACACTATGCTAGTGATGCTTCCTGGGGATTTTTGATGAGCTTCAAGGGCTTCTTACAGGGCAAGCAGTCCCAGAATCATAAAGGGTTATTTGCCACCTCACCAGCCAGGGTGCAACACTGGCAAAAGAGCAGAGATGGGACAGGTGATAGTAAGGAAGGGGGAATTGATGAGGAAACAGTCTCTCACTGCTCTGGGCTGGGAGGGACCAAGCCTGGAATGGCATAGCTTAGGCCAGGCCCTTGGCTAACAACTGGTGGAATTTGCTTAATGATGACAATGGGGAGTGCTCTTGCTAATTGAAGCAGTTATATCACTTTGACCTTTACAACTCAATAACTTATCACTAGATATTCCTGTCCTAGTTGTGGTTATAGAATACAACTACAATTCGAACCAGAAATTCAATCATACGTTGGTGTGGTTCTAAGTCAAGGAACAGGGCCCATTTTTAAAAACATTTTTTGCAGTGATCATTAAATGAATCACCATAGCAGTTAAAGCAAATCATGAAATTGTTAAGCAAAACTATTTTTCCAAATGTTGCAAATTACAATCATGTGCCTGCAGGAGGCTACAGTCGGTCATAAAGATGACCAGTTGCCAAGAGCCAAACTGACATTATATGGTGCCTGTAGAACACCTATCCCAAGATCATTTTAATTTTGAATGGAAATGGTAATAAATTGAGAACCAGTTGTAGTTAGAATGTATTAAAATTTTAATCCAAAAGAGAACAGATGCAATTCTTCCTGAAAGCAAAATTAATAAGGAAATTCATAATTAAGATTGCACAGAATATTCTTCAGCTTCAGTAACCATTCTGAGAAATTCTATATTTGTCACATCTCTGAATATTCCTATTATCATTGATTTTCATCTGCTGATTTTGACCTTTTTTTCCCCTTTTGTCTTATTTGGACCGCTTCTTGTGATCTGCACTTACCAATCATTTGACTGATTGTTGCAATCTGTATGATTTTTTACAAGTCATGACAGTACTGAAGGACAAATATAAAACTGTAAATGATTTGTATCATTAATGACACTGCAGAGCAGTTAGGGCAAACAAAATGATGCAGGCTGACGGCATAGAATAGTCTACATAATTTAATGGCTACTTAGAAGGTACTTCTCAGAATCAATGAAGTCAATATGAGCTATAGTTTTGATTCAACTTAAACATACACACAAGTTCATCAGTGTCTTCCTACTACATTGTTCTTGACTTCAGTCTGCTCTTATGTTCTTTGGACTATGTCATAAGGGAATGTTCTTACCATTAGGGCAGGAGAGGTCTTCTTCATGAGGCTGAAAACTGTTTAGAAGGGAAATCAGCCAAGGCCAAACACTGCAAAGCAAAAAGAGGTTTATTTACATAACTAATACATTGCATTCTCACTATTCTCTCTTCCGTTACATACCTTGTCCTTACTGCATCAAATCCCCCTTTTCTTATCAGATCTCTTCTGATATAATCTATAAAAACTATTTCTATCCAAGATCCTTTTCTGAAAATTCCAGTAATTATCTTGTTGTCTGTCCGTACAATTTTCAACTGGTATGTCTGCAGTATCATTTAAATAACACAGTCACACATTATCCTATTGGTTCAAATACACAGGCATTGCTTAATGCCACTGTAAAACAATGTCTTACAATCGTATTTTATTTCAATCCTGAAGTAACTACTTGGTTTTTCCTCGATACAACACAAATGGATGAAGAATTGGGAGGATGCCTATTTATCCCATTTTGGGAAATTTCTTAGTTGTTCCTTTCTGTAGATTCTTTTAAGTCAGTTTCTAACGAATACTGATAGAAGCTCTGACTTTTTCACTATTGGACACAATCACTCAGACCTAAAAAGCTCAGACCCACAGCTCTTGACTTCTCTAATCCAAAACCTTCTCACAAATATTTGCTTTATCCTTGTGGGAACAGAGTGCTGTAGTATATTTATGATCTAGAGAGGTTTTTACCTTTCACATATTTTTCATCCATTAGCTTTAACTAATCTAACATGGCTAGATTAGTTTTACATGGCTTTAGCTTCCATTTTCTCTCTTGCTTGGATTCAGCCAGTCTTGTACATTTTTTTTCAAATGTGGATGCTGAGAGTCCCTACTCCATGTTAAGTGAAGAGAATGGAACAAAAAGGTAAAACTTCACAGTGGCTGTTCCATTCTGAAGAATATACCCCAAGGTATAATGAGTCCTCAACTCATTAGTTTCTAGAAGGCTATGAAGGGCATTTTATTCCAGCGAATGTTTGATAGATAAGGGCAATGCTGGGCCACAATTTTGACAGATTTTGCTGTTGGCTATATATTTGTTTTAAGTGTATTCTTATTTGTTTAAATGGGATTTTGTTTAAAGTATGTGGTTTAATGTCAGGTGTACCATGAAAGTTGGGTGTGTATAAATTGATGTATATATAAACAAGTTATTCAAAAACCATGTGTACATCTAGATTTTTAATGGCAAAGGATTATTCCAGGCTTAACAAAAAGTGGCCATTTTTAAAAATCACACAAGAGTGTATTTGTGACTTATGCCCTGTCAACCTTATTTCATTTTCCTCTTTAAGTCTGTCCAGAAAGGAGAAAGAATAACAGGGTAACTTGTTACCTGACAAGAAAATAAAAGAACATGCTCTAATGTCTTTATTTTACCAGTTACAATCAGACATACACTATTAACACACACTGTTAATATCCTTCGATTCCAGATTTCCAGACTATATACATTTCTCTATTGTAAAACACTTCAACTATTGAG
>BLBF01000052.1:12288756-12333771 GCA_015471245.1 Laticauda colubrina | reverse complement strand
AACAAAATGCTTAGCCGATGAACAACACTTAAAAACCGAACTACACACTCTCACTAATGTACTTACAGCCAATGGATTTCCAAAAAAGAATACCCACCTAATCCAAAAAGAAACCCCAACCAAAAGCCAAAACAGAGAACAAGAGAATGGCAAAGCCCTCCTCCCATTTATAAAAGACACTACAGACAAAATCAGCAAGATCCTCCAAAAACACAACATTAAAACAGCATTCTGCACAAACAGAAAAATATCCACCATCCTGAGAAACCCTAAGGACAAAATCGAGTTAGAAAACCAAGGAGTATACGAAATCCCTTGCACTGTCTGCCCCACCACATACATAGGACAAACTAACAGAAGAATTAGTGCACGCATTGAAGAACACAAAAACTCAATCAAAAAAGAAGAACTGACCTCTTCCCTGGTCCAACACCTCAAAGCCACAGGACATGAAATTGACTTTAAAAATACCAGAACTATCGCCAAAACCGAACACTTCAACAACAGAATAATCAGAGACGCCATAGAGATAGAAAAACGGCCACACAGCATGAATAGACGAGATGATACCTCCCGCCTACCAACCATTTGGAAACTTGCCCTCATTAATAAACGAGTAACTAACATGAAGAATGACACGAGACCCACACCCGCAAGTGCCACACAAGATGCTACCACCACACTTCCACACAGAAAAAAGACTCACACCCACACAGAAGAGGAGACACGACCACGAACCAGAAACCATACTGCAGCTGCACCACTACCTGCTTCAAACCCCTCTGACCCATACAAGAAGCAAACTGACACCCACCATGAAGATGTGGCACGACCACGAACATGAAGCCAAACAACAAGATCACAGCTCACCAGCTCAAATCCCCCAGTAACTAAGACTAACCTGAGCACAACCAAGCCCCCACCTAAGCAGAACACACCCCCAGCCAATCAGAACACAGCCAACCCCCCTACCAATCAGAACACAGCCTAACCCCCACCCCACCCAATCAAGTCACACCCCCACTAGCAATTAAAAGGAAGAAGCAGCTGCAAGCTCACATTACTCTGAGAAGCACAGAGCTGAAGAAACAAGCCTGAAGATGATGAATGAGACTTCATCGAAACGTTGCCTAGATACTTCCAATTCTACGCGGGAGAAAACCCGAATAACCAAAGATCCACATACAAATACCCGCATACCCAGTGTGCCATCTATTCTTTTGTAGATTAGTACATCTAGGAATGGTAGTTGTTTGTTTATTTCCCAAGAGAAAAATCTTCTAGATGCCCCAAATTATACGGCCTCCCAAAAATACACAAAGAAGGCATACCTCTCAGACCCATAGTCAGCTCCATAGGAGCACCATTACAAAACCTAGCTAAATACTTAGCAAAACAACTACAGCCCCATGCTGAAACCGCAGCTTCATATGTACAAAACTCATACCACTTCTTAGAAATGATCAAAGATCTACACGTAGAACAAGAAGATCTGCTTGTAAGTTTCGACGTGGTTTCACTATTCACTCAAGTCCCAATAAAAGAAACTCTTGAAATCATCAAAAATAAATACCAACCAGCTAAAGACCTCATGGAACTAACAGAACACTGCCTAACCAACACATATTTCATATACAAAGGACAAAGATACAAGCAAATTGAAGGAGCCCTTATGGGATCACCACTGTCACCCGTCATTGCAAACCTGTTCATGGAAGAATTCGAATCCAGAGCCCTGGCTGATGCCACCCACAAACCCAAACTATGGCTAAGATACATCGATGACACATTTGTGATTTGGCCCCATGGAAAAGAAAACCTAAACAATTTCCTAACACACCTAAACAACACACACCCCAAAATCAAGTTCACCATGGAAACGGAAATAAACAAACAACTACCATTCCTAGATGTACTAATCTACAAAAGAACAGATGGCACACTGGGACACACCATATACCAAAAGAAAACACACACCAACCGCTACCTCAACGCCCAATCCCACCACCACCCAGCACAGATAAATTCTGTAACGAAAACACTAATTACCAGAACCAAACGCCTGGCAGATAAGACACATATAAAGACTGAACTATGCACCCTGACTGAAATATTGACAGCCAATGGCTTCCACAAAAACAAAATCACCAACTTGATCCACAAAAACACACCAAGACATAACAGAGACCTAGAAGATCAACAGATCCATGGAACAGCTGTCCTGCCCTACATAAGAGGTACCACAGATAAAATCAGTAAGATACTACACAGGCATCACATTAAGACTGCCTTCAAAACAGACAAAAAAATAGCAGCCATCCTGAGGAACCCCAAAGACAAAATTGACCTGGAAAACCAAGGCATATACGAAATTCCCTGTACATCATGCCCGGCCACATACATTGGACAGACCAATAGAAGAATAAGTACCCGCCTAGATGAACACAAAAATGCAGTAAAAAAGCTGGAACACACCTCCTCACTAGTCCAACACATGAAAACCACAGGTCACAACATCAACTTCAATGGCACTAAGACCCTAGCCACTATAGAAAACCCCAGCCACAGAATCATCAGAGAAGCCATAGAGATTGAAAAAAGACCTGACAGCATGAATAGAAGAGATGATTCCACCAGACTGTCAATCATTTGGAAGCCTGCACTCTCAAATAGAAAGATCTCCATGCCACAAGCCAGGCAAACACCTGGGCAAAAACAGACTCCCTCTGATAGCTCCAACCCAAGCACCCCCCCACCAGGCACCCAGGTGAAACCCAGCTTGCTAATGAAGAGCAGCCGTCCCTTCACACGGAGCCAAGCTGCACTAAAAGCCTCCAACACAAGAACAGAGTGTTGCCAGCCAATCAAAGCCACAGAACAGACAGAAGAAACCAGAAGCACCAATCAATCAAACTCCAAGTCCAATGAACACAGGTCCAGGCTCCCAACCAATCAGAATGGACCAGCCTCAAATTTAAAACCAGGAGCTGTAAGACCCATATCCATACATACTTACACACATGTAAGTACCCGCGAAAACTTAAACACTTAAAAACTTATTTGTATTTGTATGTATACAAACTCAGTACAGAAGCCTGATGATGGCAGATGAGATTCTGCTGAAACGTTGCTACAACTTTAAAAGCACTCCAATGACGTGGGATAATACCAGAAGGAAGCTGAACAGCACACATGTAAGTACCCGCGAAAACTTAAACAAATATATATATAAACAAATATATACCCAAAGGAAGATGAACAGCATATATATATATATATAATAAATATAATATATGTTAACAAGAACTCACATTAAGCAATCAGCTTCTAATTTAAAATCCTTGTTTATTCAAGCTGTAAGATCCAAATACCAGGGAGTTCAGAGCAGTGCAACTGAGTGACTGGTGAAAAACTCAGGGATTCAGTAAGACACAAGGAATGCCTTATGCAAATCTCTGTGCCTCTTGTTTTAGCCAGCTGTTCTAAAAACAAAACCCCATGCATTTGAAGGTAACACTAAGTGGAAACACTGTCAAAAAAGCTAAAAAGGCCCATGTGTACAATCTGGAGTAGGGGAAATGCTACTTTTCTTAAACTGAAAAGAAATACAACTGCTTCTAATCTGAAGCAGACTCCCACAGAGTTGACAGCAATTACTGCCAACTTGCATAAGTAGGTAGCAAAGAATCTTAAAATAGAAACATTTTCTGACTCTTCTGGAAGGTAATTGAATTTTTATATCTGAAGATATCTGTTTGCAAATTACACCTAAATAAAGCATTGAAAGCAGTTTAAGTATCAAGAGGTATGGGAACAGGAATTTCCTTCTGTGAACAGGAAAGTGATGAAGCAGATTAGGTATAAGATATCAAAGAACAGTTCGTGACCTTGAAATTAAAATAACCTTTTAATGGGTCAACAAGGAATTCATTCTTGTTTTACATGAGGATAATGCAGCCGTCTACGGTGGTACTTAAACATTTATGAACTCATTTGAATTTTAATTATTTTTGCATAAATATGAGCTAAAACAAGATCAGTTCTCCACAGTTCTTCAAACTAGATACAGAACAGATAACAGATAGTCAGAGTTGGAAGGGACCTTGTAGGTCATCTAGTCTACATCTAGTCTCCCCGCCGCCCAAGCGGGAGACCCTACACCATTTCTGACAAATGGCAATGCAATCTCTTCTTGAAAGTCTCAAGTGATGGTGCTCCCACAACTTTTGAGGGCAAGCTGTTCCATTGGTTGATTGTTCTGTCAGAAAGTTTTTCCTTATTTCCTGGTTAAATCTCTTCTTGTTCAGTTTCCATCCATTATTCCTTGTTTGGTCTACAGGAGCTTTTGAAAATAGCTTGACCCCTTCCTCCCTGTGGCAGCCCCTCAAATATTGGAAGACTGCTATTGAGTCTCCCCTGATCCTTCTCTTTACTAGACTAGCCATGCCCAGTTCCTGCAACCTTCATTCTATGTTTTAGCCTCCAGTCCCCTAATCATCCTGGTTGATCTTCTCTGTACTTTTTCTAGAGTCTCGATGTCTTATTTTATAATGTGGTGACCACAACTGGATGCAGTACTCTGAAGATGTGGTCTTACTAAGGCTTTATAGAGTGGTATTAGTACTTCCCTTGATCTTGATTGTATCCCTCTGTTAATATAACTTAGGATTGCATTAGCTTTTTTTGGCTGCTGCTGCACACTGCTGGCTCATATTTAGCTGGTTGTCCACTAAGACTCCAAGATCCCTCTCATAGTTACTGCTATTGAGTCTGGTTTCACCCAGTCTATATGTGTACTTTTGGTTTTTCTTGCCTAAGTGTAGGACTTTACTTTTCTCTACACTGAATTTCATTTTGTTAGATATGGCCCAGTGTTCTAGTCTGTCAAGATCCATGTGGATCTTGAGCCTATCTTCTTGGGTGTTAGCTATTCCTGTCAGCTTAGAACCTAAATGAACAAGAGTCAAAAACACTAAAAATGATTCAATATTAATATAGTATAATATAATAAATATAAAAATCCCAGTACTTTAAATGTAGTGTCTGAAGTGGCATAAACAGCCAACCCATGTTTGAAAAGCAGTGCCATCCATCCATTATCTCTCTATTTTAGTTTGAAGCTATTTTTCTATACAAATACAGTTTTCTGTAACATTTAGCAATGACAGACTAAATAATTAGAAAGTATATTTATTCAAAGGAAAGGGGAGGTTACTTTAGAAATAATTATAGCTTCCAGCTGTCCATATTATAATTGTTGAGTCATGTATTAGGAAACATTCACTGAATATGTTCTGTGTAGATCTACATAGAGCATGTGCTCTATAAACTCCACTGCAAAATGCCACTTAGAGGGATGCATCATCTTCAGCTCAGGTTGAGCCTGTAATGTTCTTACCTTCTACTGTGCTAAAAAGAATTAGAAGTCAATGCTATTTTTTATTTTTCCCCTTCAACCCCACACTTTCTCTTTATCCCTTTTGCCACCTCTAATTTCCCATTGTTTTTATTTTCCTTTGTATTTTATATTCTGATAAACGAATAAAAATTTGAACCACAACCAAGTTCATTATATTTATATCAGGAGAAATTTAGATTATTCATTACAAATTTATTTCATCGAAACTAAGGAAAAATGGAAAAATACAGGCAGACAAGACTTACTATTGCCTTTCATCAACCACAGTCTCCTGAAAAACACTGGGTCTAAGTTTCAGCCAGTCCATTGAGACTTTGAGTGCAGGAAGGGGATAAGAACTGCAAGATTCTTCTTGGTAATCATTCTGAAGTGGGCACTTGCACAAAATTCCAAGAAAAGACACTGAGAAAAATAAAAGTATAGCATGTGTTTTTCGGTTAATTACTTTGAGAATAAAATTGATATAAAGATGGTTAGCAATAAGAATCATTTCTTGCTGATCATTGGTGGGTTTTTTTTGAAATTGTAATTAATTTCAAATGATAAAATACAAAATGCAAATTAAAAAACAGGAACAAAAAAATAACAAAATCTACAAACAAAACAGGAAAAAATTAACAACACTGGATAAAAGGAAAAAAAGAAAAAAGTGTATATAAGAGATATTCATAACACAGTATCTAATTAAAAAAACGATTACTATAAACTCAGTTTTCCATCCTCCCAAGGTGGGTAAAATGAGGGCCCAAATTTTTGAGGCAACATGTTGACTCTGTAAACTGCTTAGACAGGGCTGTAAAGAACTATAAAGTGGTATATAAGTATAAGTGCCATTGCTATAAAACATGAGAAATGACTTGTTTCACAACATTTGTTCTCTACTAAGTCTTAAAAAATGCTAAAGTTGATCATATGAGTACAAAAGCTGAGCACAGGATCTTTTCAACAGGGCAAACTGTGATATATGGGTAATACACAACAGAGTCCAGAATTTTGGTCGTATGTCATTGGGATTTTAAGTCAAGTCACGAAATGACCAGACTCAATTTTATGACTATTTTATGATGGTCATTAAGCAAGTCACCATTGTTGTTAAGCAAATCACATGTTCATAAGTCTGAATCCAGCTAATCCAAAGGGTGTTGTTTTGCTGGCAAACAGCAAAAAAAATCACAATTTGCCTCCAAGTGACCATAGGATGCTTCAATCAGTTGTAAATACAAGGTAGTTGCCAAGCGCTGAAATTGTAATCATGGTAGTGGAATGCAGCAGTCATAACACTGAAGACAGGTCATGACTCTGAGTACAACATAACTTTGAATGGTCATTAAACAACCAATTCTAAGTCACGGACTATCTGTATTATCTCTGTTTTAGCATTTAAATCTTTGCAAAGTATGAAATAATAATATGTGAATATGGTCACTGTAGCTCCACCACAGCTTTATAATCTTTCTATGCGCTAACATATATATGAAGAAATTATATAGTTTAGGATCTTTTAATGTCAGGATTCTATGTGGTACAGACAGCCTATACCTTAAAACAGATTCCCAGGTGCAGATATTCCCCTTCCAACATGCCAAAAGAAATATGTGGATATAGCAGGAAGTAAATCAACAGTTAAACAGAAATAAGGACTCATAAGGTTTAGCAAACTTAATTAATTTATTCACAATCTATAAGAACTCAATTGAGTCACAGTTTCTCCTCGAGAAGCAGCAACTATGACATCTAGCTATAAGATCACACCATGGTAATGCGATTCAAGAATAGCACTAGCATCACAAGCAACTGTTTCTTCTCACTGCACAATCAGCTTGTGCAACGGTGAACCCACTCCAGCCTTATAATCTCATTCCAGAATCCAAGAGACTTGGTTAAAAAGCAATCTAGTGCATAAGCTTTGCAAAAATACTCTGTCAACTATATAACTTACTGAAGAGTGCCAGTAATTGTGTCCAGCATAGCTGTTCATCCTGACTGTAACTATGCTGTTCGGTCTCATTGCTAAAGTCCCGTAAATGGTGCAACTGAAACAGGTTGATGACAGTAATATGGACAAGCTGTTGAGAATTGAAGGTTTTTTGGAACAGCAACCTCTGCAATAATAAAAAATACATAATCCAACCTTTAAAAAATATATTATGTCAAACTGTTCAATCTGACTGGCAGCTATCACAGAGCATCTAATATATGCCTGTAGACCATTTAACCCTCAAATACCTCCAGTGTAGCAATGTATATAGAACCATGTGAAACTGTGCATATTCAAATAGCTATTGTCTCAGATTTAGTTAAGTCCCCATCATGGTCTTCAATTCTTTTAATGACAATTCATGTATGTATGTAGGTGAAAGTACTATTTGGAGAGACCTTTTGTCTATCAATTGCTTCTGGATAGGAATACACAGAATCACTGATAGGAATACACAAAGAGAGTACTACATATATTGAAATAGCCTAGGTAGAGAATCAAATGACAGATTCAAACAATTTTGCAACAAAAATTATTTGCAAAAAAATCTATATACATTTACTCTTCCTCCATATTAAGATCACCATGCTATTAGTCTGTTGCTTGAAGTGTAAAAAGCAGAAAACACAAGCAGCAAAATGAATTGCAACTATGTTTTTTAAGACCCAGGATTTCAAGTAGGAGTTACAGATGGAAACATAATGTTTTTAATGCCAGATGTGTAAGGATGGAAGTATTACAGCACATTATTATTGGGGTATCTTGCAAGAAAAGAATATTTTTGTAAGATACATGACATCATAAGGGTTGTCTTCTTTCTTCAGTCAATAAAGAACAGGAAAGCAGCATTCCTACTACAGATAGTCCTCAACTTATGACCACAATTGAACCCAGAACTTATGTTGCTAAGTGAAAAATTTATTAAGTGAGTTTTGCCCCATATTACAACTTTTCTTGCCATATTTGTCAAGTGCACTTGTTATCACTGCAGTTAAAATGACAGATTTTAAATTAGTAACATGGTTGTTAAGTGAATCTAGCTTCCCAACTGACTTTGCTTATCAGAAGATTGCAAAAAATTATCACATGACCCCAGGACACTGCAACTGTCATAAATATGAACCAGTGGTCAACAATTCAAATGTAAACTACATGACTATGGGGTTGCTGCATCAGTCATAAGAATGAAAAATGGTCATAAGTCACTTTTTTCAATGCCACTGTAACTTCAAATGGCCACTAAATGAACTGTTGCAAACTGAGGAGTACCTATACATGTTTAAATGGATTAGAAGAAATTCCCAAGGATTGTTGCATTCATAAATCAATTAAATCAATTTTATACAGAAGATAGTTCAGCAGGAAAAGCTGGGAGTATTCATAAACTAACCTTGAATTGCTCTTCTAATTTCTCACGAAGAGGATTTAATTTCTCCAAATTCTTACTCAGGTATACATGGCCATGAAATTTTATAAATGCCTTAATGAAATCAGATATTCCCCACTGAGTTTTCACCTCATCACGACTGCAATTATGAAACAAAAATTGTATTTCAGTCTTGAAAGCACACATATTAAACTTTTATATTACACATGCACTTTGTAAACATTTACTGCATAAAATATATATTTATTACTGGACTTTATTCAAGAGCATTATTATGGGTTGAACAGAAATAATATTTGATAAAAGTGTCAGAAGCTAGACAGAATTGCTTTGGAAATCATATCGTCCACTAAAAAGCAATTAACCAAAACAAACCAAGGACCCATATTAATAATAGAAGCTTAAGACTGTACTTGTATACAATTTTGATATAGTCAGCTGTTAGGATAATCAATCTATCCATCCAGCCACAGATTCAAGGACTGTTCCATCTCATAAATAAAATTATAATCTAATTTATATGCAATATTTACAATTAGGAATTCATTTACAATTCGACTAATACTGGATAAAAAGATGCAAAAGAAAATTATTTGTTTACAACTTTTTTGAGAACGCATTGATACTGCAGTTTGGGCAAGTAATCTATAATGTGACTCTATATACACTTTAAACCTTATACATGGTTAATACTTTGCACACATGAACTTATGATCCCCAGATGTTACTGAACTAAAATGGTATTTGTACAGAGACAATGTTACATCAATACATTCCCTTCTGAAATACATCCAATGGCCTTACCTTTCCAGTGCTTTAGAAAGTGCTTTTTGTAGGTTAGTAGAAGCAGCTGGGAAAGGAAATTTCACAGCAATGCTTCTGCAGTAGTAGAAAATTGTGGTCAGGTGATCTCCTTTGGAGGATGCTAAAATAGCCAGCTGATTATAAGGCTGACCTAAATAGTGATAAATAAAAGGTTAGTTACTGAGTTCCAGCTTTGTTTTATAAGCGCAATCCAATGTCCTTGTTATATTCTAAACCAGGGGTCCAAACCCCCAATCTGCGGACCACTATCAACTCACGGCCTGAATGGAAGAACTTTCTGAATTAAATGCTGAAAAATATGAATAACTTCAATTTACAGCATAATTATTCATTTACATCATTCCTTTTATAAGTCAAAAAGGACATATATATATAAAATACAAGGTAGGTATGAAAAAGCTGTTCCAATTGGATATGCAATAGAAAAAAACATTTCAGTATGATGCTTAGTAAGCATCAGCGTCCCCAACCTTTGCGATTTGGCAGTCTGGCTGGGGGGAAGGGGGAACCAGCCACATGAGTAACAGGCTAGCACGCATGCACGTGTGTGCAGTTCTATTTCTGCAAGGGTCAGGCCAGCGCACACACGCATATGGCTACATTTGTGCAAGTTGAGCTACATGCGCAGGTACACATGTGGTGGCCTACTGCTCAAACAAGTTGAGGTGCACAGGTGGCCTGTTCTGAATAGGCTATGGCCTGGGGATTGGAGATCCCTGCTGTAAGGTTTTGTTAAAACAGGACTACTTCTGATATAAAATCCTCAGCAGTGATTAAGTTGGTCTTAGAAAGACTGCCTGTATTCCTTCTTTCACTGCCATGACTGTGAAATATAAGTACTTAAAACTGGTATCCTAAATAGAAATAAGCCTTATCTGCTGAAAAAGAAGTTATTCAACCATGTGTATTACACTTTCAAAACTCACCATTGGAGGGGACAAGCTGAGCTGCATGCCTATAATAGGATTCAGCCTGGCTGGTCTGATTTCTGTAGCGAGCTGGAAAGAGATTATTTTATTTTAAACAGAATACTAGTTTACATGTACCTAATTTCTAAAATAGCTTGTTTTGTGCATAATACATCGTGGTTCATATAACATTTGTGACTTTCCAAATATATGGTTTTGAATTATTTTGTTGTCTAAGAGAAACTGAAAAACTAATTGGTAACCAGAGTTACAAAACTGCACAGGTAATCGGAGGGTAGAGCTGGCATCGCGACGATACGGCATGCGATCTTGAAGATCTGAGATCGCTGCCGATATCTTTGCTCCTGGATGGTCCAATCAGATCTAAACCGTCCCGAAGAGATGGCAAATGTAAAGAGCGCATCCTGATGATCCCAGGGACATCGCAAAGTCCCTGGTAGATCCAGGAGAAGCTCTTTTTGCCAGCGGCAAAGAAGCAGCCATTAAAGCTGCTGAAGTTGGGACAGCTGCAAAATGGAAGAGAACAGAAAGAGAGAGTGTGCCAGTTTGGTGAGAACTTTTTTTATATTTTAAGATTTGAAAGGATGCCCTAAAGGAAAGAAAGAATCTGTAAAAGTTTTGATAGAAGTGATTAAGCGGCGATTTTAAACAAGAATGTCAAAGTAATATTTTTTTTTCATTGCTGGATTTTTTATACATGATCTTATATTTTGAAACTGGACTGATTTCTTTTTTTTTGTTATTTATTTTTTTCTTCTTTTTGATTTTATAATATCTTAAATTAGATATTCCCTTATAGTTACTTTTTAAATACCTTTTTTCTTTTTCAATTAATTCTTATTAAATTTTGCTTGGAAGAGGAGAGGGGGAAAGTGAAAACTAAAGAAACTTTGTAACACTGCCAACTAGAGGCTTGGAAGTACCTTGGTTTTTTTACCAGACAAAGCTGAGAAAGAACTGTGACTTGGTTTCAAGGACATTGCCTGGTTGATAAGATAGAGGGAAGAGCATTGGAGAGTATTACTGCAGGTGCTCTTCTGAGTTTCTATTAGCAGCTGGAGTCTGGTGTTGAAACTTAGGAAAAGAGAACGCTAATAGGGAGAATATCAACAATCAAGATGAATATATTACGCAGAATTTTATATTTGTTCCAAACAATTCCAATTAGGCTTGGAAAAGATTATTTTGAAGATTTAAATAAAATCGTGTTGAAATATATATGGCAAGGTAAGAAGGCAAGAATAAAGTTAAAATTTTTGCAAGATGCTAGAATGAGAGGAGGATTTGGCTTGCCTAATTGGGAGTTGTGCTATCAAGCTACGAAACTGATGTGGGTAAAGGAATGGATAACATTAAGAAATACTAGATTGTTGACATTAGAAGGACATGATCTGTTGTTGGGGTGGCATGCTTTCTTATGGTATAAACAAACGAAAACACAGGGGTACTTTAGAAGACATTATATACTTATTAACTTATATATTATATATTAACATTATATATTAACTCTGTGGTTAAACTGAGAGAAAACTAAAAGACAATGTTATTTGAAAATTCTAGTTCTGGTTATCGACTATTGAAGCATTTTCTTATCCTATAGTATACAAAAAGGAACAAACAGATATGGTGAAATACTGAATGAAAAGGGTGAACTTAAATCTATGCAAAAATTAGAGGAATAAGGTATAAAGATGAATTGGTTTTCATATGCGCCAATACATTCAAGGCATGATAAAGATTTTAAAACAGAAGGTTTTTATGATAAATTGACTGATTTAGATAAGATTTTGACAGGTGCTGATAAAAAGGTGATTAAAATATTATATGGATATTTATTAGAAATTAAATTAGAAGAAGAACAAGTTAAAGAAACTATGATTGCTTGGGAGAAGAATTTTGGATATGGGATTGATTTAGAGAAATGGCAAAAATTGTGGTCTCAAAATTATAAAATGACAATGTCAACAGCATAAAAAGAAAATTTGTATAAGATGTTTTACAGGTGGCACTTTCCCCCAACAAGAATAGCAAGAATGTTCAAGAATAAGTCCGAAAAGTGTTGGAAATGTCATCAGACACCTGGCTCATATTACCATATGTGGTGGACTTGTGCGGATGCTAAAAAATACTGGACTAAAATCCACACGTGGTTGGAAAAAATTACAAAAAAACATATAGATTTGAAACCAGAGATATTTTTTTTGGGAATTTTACCTGAAATATATAGTAAAGACTTGAAATACCTGATTGTAAATGTATTAACAGTTGCTAGGATTGTATTTGCTAAAAACTGGAGAAATGAGAAAATACCATCACAGGAGGAAATCATTAAGAAAATATTGGAATGTGCTGAAATGAGTAGATTGACATTTGAAATTAGAAAGCAAGAAGATAAACAATTTTATAAAATTTGGGATCTATTCTATCAATGGTTAGATAATAAAACATAGTAATGAAATATGCAGATTTTTAGAAAATAATAAATATATAAAGATGTATTTTCTTTTTCTTTTCTTTTTCTTTTTTTTAATTATATCTACAAAATGATTCTAGGATAGATCTGGGAGGATAATATGAATTGTTACAAAATGAACTAAATAGAACATAATTATTTTGTAAAACATGAATGAATAAAAGCATAGTCAACGATTGATTAATAAAGATATTAATTTACTTGATATTTGATTGAAAGTATGAGAGGATATATAATGTAATTGTAATTGAAGACTATGAAATGGTAGCACAAAACAATTTGTAAACCAACCGCACACTATATGTATATATATGGAAGATGGCTTAATGTTTTTATGTTTTCTTTGTTTATGTTTGTTTTAAAACAAATAAAAATTTGTAAAAAACAACAACAACTGCATGGTAATCAAGTGCATCACTTTAAAGAGTTCTACAATCTACAATATAAATGTCCTGCTTGTACTGCAATTTCACAATGTCACTTAAATGTGGCATATTCAAGACACTATAGAAAGGGGTGTCAAACCTGCATTGTTGGGGTGGCATCACATGATGTATTGGGACTTTTATCCCCTCTGCTAAACTGGGTGGGGGTGGGGCCAGCACGTGACGCATCTGGCCTCAGGTTCACAAGTTTGACATCCCTGCTACAGAATATGTAGTCTTGTACTGTCTTCATAAATTGATGTGTCTATTTTTTTCAACCTCTCCTTGGGACTCTATCATTTGTATATTTTTTACTCTTGGAAGATAAGTTTAAAAAAGAACTTTGCCTACTTCCAATACTTACCAATGTCTCCAAGGTGGACAAGGCAGTGCTGGCATATGTATGAGCAGGAGCTAGATTGTGGCTTCACTATGGCGCTGGTGTGCGTCTGTTTATTGCTGATAATTCCCAACTGAGAGGACTTCACACGGCAGGGCAAATCCACATTAAATACTGTGCACAGCTCCTGCAGTAGCTAAAATTAGAAATTATCAGTTATATCTAAATCTCAGATTCACTATTAAAGCTTAAACATTTCTCTTTGTTATTCTCCATCATAATCACTTTGTCTTGAAGTTATTCAAGAAGACTTAATAGAACAATAAATCTTTTTATCATTCTTATTTCTTCTTAAGTTTATTTCTTGAAAGTTTTGAGCTCATTTGTTTAATAAAAAAATCTCAATATTCAGTGGTCAAAAAATATTATAACATAGAGATAAAGACTTTAGAGATCCTGAAGAGCTGTTATTAACTGAAAGAGATAAAAAAGAGACCTTGGTCTGATTTGTTATAAAATAAATAAGTATCAATCTTGATTCTTGGCAACTACCAGTACCTGTACCAATCCCTGGAATTTTCTAAACAAGATTTTTAGAAGTAGTTTGCCATTGTCCTTCCTCTTTGGGGCAAGGGTGAGAGTGATTTGTCCAAGCTGGCTTCAGGACAAAAGCAGGACTAAGATTCATGATCTCCTGAGTTTCTAACCTGGTGTTTCTTTAACTACTATACCAAGCTAGTTTTGATAGATAAGTTGGTAGATAGATAGTTCTAGTTCAGCATCTTTTTCTAAAGCAGTCAAATTAAGACCAAAGAAAAATCTCAAAACAGGATTGCTATATCCTTTTTATAATTTCCATTTAGTATTTCAGACATACATATTATATTTTTCAGACTATAAGACATTCCAGACTATAAGACACACATTAGCTTTAGATGAGAAAACAAGGGGAAAAAATCTGCCTCCCAGCAATTTGCATCCTTGCAGCAAACAGCCTGGTCACCTTTAGCACAGCCCGATTTAGCATAAGCAGCTGACTGGCAGTTGGATTGGCCTCCCGGAATACCACCCATCAGCTGTTCCAGAGGATTGCCGCCATCCATTGTCACCTCAGCGCATTCCATTTTCAGCCTCTGTGTGTCCCATTTTCGCCCTCCACGTGATCCGTTTTTGGCCTGTTCCAGGAGGAGGTGGCGATCCCCACCGCCTGGAACAGACTGAAAATGGGACGTGTGGAAGCCAAAAATGAGGCGCGCGAAGGCAGTGATGATCCCTGCAGCCTGGAACAGCTGATGGGTGGTATTCTGGGAGCCTGATCCAATCGCCAATCAGCTGCTCATGCTAAATCAGGCTGTCCTGAAACTGACCAGGCTATTTGCTGTTTGCTGCAAGAAGGCAAATTTCTAGGAGGCAGATGCCAAAGGGTGGGGGGGGCAGTGGGTATCTATCTATCTATCTATCCATCCATCCATCCATCCATCCATCCATCCATCCATCCATCCATCCATCCATCTATCTATTTATTATTTCTGGCCATTCTTATTTTAATATTTTTTTTAAATTAAACTACAAAGGCCTGGTTAGCATGGAACACTAAGAATAAAAACCCTGCATGGCTTACACATCACATTTTAAGGTGTGTGTGTGTGTGTGACAGCTTGAGTCTCACACAGAAAAAGCTATCATAAAAAGATAGCAAAGAACTCTAAGACCAAGAAAAGCACAACTCAAATCTGTAGCTTAAAACATGGGGAGACATTCAAGATTGGAACTATGAGATTGACATCAGGCAAATTTCCTGCATGCTGCTATATATAGAACTTCTTCATAAAATTATCTAACCTTGTTGCATCTATTTGAAAATGTGAAATAGAAATAAGAATGTTACAAATGAGCTTAAAATGCATAGCTGGGTTCTATATAACTGAAACAGATTACATTGTGGTTTACTACATTATTTCAAGCAGCCTAATGATTGCATTGTTCATGAATTTATTTAAGCCTCTTGTATGAAGCTGCAAAAATATTATATATAAAATCAGATTTCTTCAGACTAAAGAACAAGGGAATCTATTATGTGACCTTAACAACATGGTTCTACAATATTATAATAGATAACTTTTTTGAAAAAAAAATCAAAACTAAATATATCTTTAATGGATTTGCAATTCTTTATTTCAGGATCCCTACATTTTAGATGTTTTGGGGGAAGATAATTTTATAAATATTGATATAGGTCCAAGCAAACAGGAACAAAGAAAATAGAAGATATATATTATGAAAACTCTCTCTTCTAAATACTACTCCACAGTTTAAATACCTAAAATCAACAGCCATTTTCCAACTAACACATTTTACTTGAAGTTTTTGTAAGCTGCAGCTCACTTTATCAGATGCAATGGTTAGGGTTGGTATAGAATGTGAATTAGAATTAGACAAAGGGGAGAGGAGGAGAAGACAGAACAGTTATCTGCAATATCCGTATGTTTTCCAAAAGCCTTTATTTTAATTAGGCTATCTGTTGATTTAATATTTTAGCTATTTTTTAGTTTTGTGCACAGCCCAGTTTACAGTAATTGAGCAGCCAATACATTTAAATAAATAAAATTTCATGTCATTGAGCAACAATACAATTTTCATACCATGGTCTATCCCTTGACTCACCTGTGTATAGAAGCCACTAGCTGCTTCTAGAAATAGAGAGAGGTTTGCTTGAACTTCACTCCGATTTGGATTTGCTCGGTTTTTTGCTTGACCCTGTAGAGTTGTGATCTGATTCTTAAAAGCATGATTCCACCTAAAAAAAGGAGAACTTTTCATTGTTCTACATTACACAAAAAAACTGATATATTGAATGATACCTGCCTGAAGGAGAATAGGAAAGTGCTGTTTCAATGAAGCTTCTAGAGTACCACAAATATTATCTTTACATTATGACCATATATCTACATAACCCTTCTCTTCACTTGTTGACACTTATGACAAACATTCATGGCAATGAGGATTGTCAGAAAGCCTGCCTTGTAATAAGAATTGGGAGTGAGTATTACCCTTTTTTCTCTTTACAGTATGGACCAAAATAACCTCAGATTGCTCAATAGAAAAAGGCCCAAGGAAAGGAGTAGTTCTCTCGCAAAGAGCACATTGCGACAAGGGGGAAAATGAACCTGGCTGTCTGCAACAATCAGTGATAGAGCAGCTGCATGGAGTTTCTTTCACCCTTCTTTGCAAAGTAGAACTCTATGCTTGTGATGCAGTAAATACCTTGGAATTGAAAGGCTATGCATTCTAGACACAGGTACTAGACAGGGATATCAAGAACTGCCAGCAAATATTTAGTATCCACAGAAAATGCCAATCAGCCAAGGTTGAAATGGATATAAATTCATCCAAGGCTTTGGCTTAAATGAATGGTTTCCCAACTTTCTTTTTTTCTTCTCCTCTTTCCTTGAATGTCTTTTTTTCAAAGTCTGTAAGCTCAATGGCAAAGCTTACTCTTTTTAAATTGGGAGTCAATGTGCTTGAGATCAGCCAAATGGTTTTAATATTATCTCTATTACCACCAACTACTTGCAGCATAGGAAAAAAAACACAAAAGTTTCATTTAAAATCCAATTTTTCAAAATAATGTTTCAGTCTGCACACATCGTGTTCAGTTTAGTTTAGTTTATTGGTTATTCACCCATAGGCCACATCAAAATACAGAATTCCAAACACAAATTATTAGTAAAATTCTGTAAAAAACAATTTAAAATGAAATTGTAGTAAAATACAATATATAGATAACATAAGATAAAATTATATTTCAGTATAACCCCTACAATCTATCTCAATCAGACTCACATATGCCGATCTCAACCAAACCATTTTACTCAAGTACTTGTTCAGTTAAAAAAGAGATTGTACATATAGTCCTTGACTTATCACAATTGGAACCAGAATTTTGGTTGTAAATTATTGCAGTCATAAATCAAGTTGGACTGGGTTTAATGACAATTTTTATGGCAATTATTAAGTGAATCATAGTTCTTCAATTGACTTTTGGTTTTTTGCCAGAAACTGGCAAAAAAGATTATGAATTGTGATTACGTGACTACAGAATGCTGCAACTGGTAATAAATGTAAGCCAGCTGCCAAGTACCTGAATTGCAACCATAGGACCATGGGGTTGGTGCAATAGTACAGATTATAGATCCCAGGCCATTGTGCCTTTGTTAAGTGAATGGTTGTTAAGTCAAGGATTACACTAGCATCTTTAACAAAATACTGTAAGTCACACTTAGTTATACTTACAGATCCTGTTCCACTTTTTTATCCAATGCATACTCCAAATCTGTTACTAACATTTTCTGGTATAAGTCCTGTAAAGCTTGTCGAGATGTCCAGGCTTCGGCTGGTCCCAGCTTCGAATCTGAGAAATATATATATATATATACATATATATGTGTGTGTGTGTGTGTGTGTGTGTGTATGTGTTTGCGTATGTGTCTATATGTATGTGTCTGTCTCTATGTGCACTTCCCCTGCCTAGACGAATGGTTCTCAAACTTTGAGATATCTGAAAAACCTTTCTCCACTTGAAAAATTGTATGAATCCCATTAATAAATATGTTTTATATAATACCTTGTCATAGATTTCTCTCCTTAAACAAAACAAATGTATTAACATTTTACAATTTCACTATAATCATAAACATAAGCAGCCATGTGGACCCCCAAGGTAATTCTTATGGAACCCTGTGTTCCAAGAAACATAGTCTTGGTTTATTGGCTCTAGACCAATAAAGCATTGTCTTAGCTATGAACTAACTTGCACAGTTAATTTCTCTTTTGCTTTTGCAGGATTCAAAATAAGAAATTTGGACCAGTGGCACATGGACGTTAATGGAAAGAACAAGATTTTCATCAGATCTAGAAGAGTACTGAAGACCAGTTGCAATACAGTTGACCCCAAAGTATCTAAAATCTTGGGGTAGTAGTGCTAGTCTTCTCCCTAGTCCTCATTCCTGCTGCCACCCTGTATTTGAAGTTGATGCCTTTATATCTTCTTACTCCAAAGAAGTAGGAAGGATGGCTCCTCAACCACATCTCTTGATTTTAGTAATTCATAGTCACTAGACCAGAAAATTAATTAAAACCTGTTTGTGAATTACAATAACAACTTTCAATGAAATCTGATTACCTAAATTTGGGAGATTTAGATGGTGAAAACATTACCTGTCATGTCAGCCTTCAGGACTTCTGCCTGCCTGTAAATAAAATACATACAATACTTGTTAAAATAATTAATAAAGAACAATATTTTAAATAAATTAAAAATGCAAGAATATTCAGGTCTAATGGATTTGTGCAATTTATCTGAAATGCAATCTGCAATAGAATCTCAGATCATGTTCTAAGCTTTAGCCTTCATTATGATATATTAAGAATAACATTTTTACCCAGTTCACAATATATATATATATAGATGTGCTGCCAAAATATAAAGCAACAACAGATTGTAAGTTATATATTTTTCACACAGCAGAAGAAATGAATAAAAAAGTGGGATACTGGGGATTATATCAAGCTCAGGTATTTATATATGAATTTGTACCTAAGCCATTAGATTTGCAGATTTTTTTTATTTTCAATCTCTCTGAGGTATAGCTATAAACACATTTTACTGTTATTTCACATAAATGCCATCCTTCTCAGCAGCCTTATGTGGTACTTTAAATTTTCTATCTGTTGTAGTTGTTATATAACCTATTAACAAAACTATTCCATGCATATGTTTAGGTCATATTAGAGCCATTGTTGAACTGATTGGAACTGGTTATTGCATAGAATGGCTGCAGCATCATAAAATATTTGTTTTCTGGGGAAAACTGGAAAAGTTAAAAGAAAAATAACTTGCTCTGAGCCTAAGTGTCCAGATCTTTTACATAGAGTAGATGTTTGAAATTGCTCTTTTGAAGTATCTTTTGTTTCAGTTCCAACTTTCTACCACCCCAACTTATTCCTTTACTTAGCTGATTATTAAGAACAGAAGTGAGTAAATTTAGATGCAACTACTAAGACAACTGTTTCATATACTTTGTTCAAAGAAAAAAACTGCTATTGCTCAACTGCTATCGCACAGCTCTGATACGGAGTAAGTTATTCATAAATATGCACATTTGTAGCAGTTTTTTGTAAAGCTCACTGGTTTTTACAAGATCATTTTTCATATTCAAGGTATCTTAAGAACCTACTTGGAATATGTCCAACACTGGGATTTTTAGGAATTTAAAATTTAAATTTATGTATTAAACAGTTGTTAGACAATTACCACAAGGGGAATTCAACAGCATTTATAGGAAGGAGTAATATAGCTTATTCATGAATTTTAGCCAGCATGCCAATGGTGATGATGTGCACATGAACAGCAAATAATAGGCAATCTTTAAAATACACATACACCAGCTAAAACTTACATGTATAGCAAGATATTTAAGTACAATAATTACTGGATTAGATTCCTACATTAAAATCTCATTTAGGAAACATCTGTTGCCCTCAAATATATATAACCAATCCTGTATTAAGTGGAGCCTTTTCACATTAAGCCACTTGCCAAACTAATAGCTCTTCCTACCTAAAGTCTTATTACACTTCTGCATAAAGTCAGAAATCTAAGAAAATAAGAGTGTTTTTTTTTCATATAACTTCACAGGATAATACAAATATATTACTTTATCATGTAATTAAATGTAAACTACTTGGATAATAGCTATTGCTTTCTTATTGAATATTTTAACGTATTGCTTAACATGTATTTTACTGAAGTTTTGCAAACCATTTTGAAATGCTTCAATATAAGAAATAACATTAAATAACAAAGCATATTCCAAGTATTTAATAGCACACTTAGTTCTTACATGTCTGAGAAATACATGTCATTATATACAGAAGACACAAACACTAAAATCCCGTCTGTTTGAGTTTCTTTAAATTTAGTCATCTACCCACATCCCTCTTTAGAAATATTAATAAAAAATGTTTTTAAAGAAAAGCAATTTTAAGATACAAAACCTGATTTTTCATGTATATTTCAGTAGCAAAAAATTTAAAAACTTTTCAAATGTATGTTAAAAATAAAGTAATTTGAATTGTAGAAATCCTAAATACTGAAGTCCTAACTGCTTCTGTGTTGAAAAGTAATTTTATTCAAATATAATCATTTTTTCTAATTATTTATGAGAACATGAATATTTTAACTAGAATTATGAAAAAAAATCTCAATATATGCTGTATTTCCTTTGCCTATCCTTGTGCAAATACAATATTCAAAATATATATATGCCATGCTATGTTTGTTCATTTTCCTCTAAAAACAGACTTAACCCTGAAACCTGAGGGCCTGCTATCAAAGTTCCACAACAATTTTCTGTCAGGTAGGATTTTCAGTTTCGAAATACATCTTCCAAATCTGCTGTTTCATTTAGCTTTTTTATTTCCGCATCAATATATTATGTTGAAAGAACTAGCATTATTTTCCAAAAGAATAAGATACACAGGATCGAAAAGAGAATAGATCCTCACGATTCTGTGATGCAATACTGTTGTAGTAAAGGCACATTATTCTCTTTCCCAGAGGACTGTCATTCACACACATAAACCTGGGCATTCTGCTGATATAAAAAAAGCAGAAATTCAATAGAAATAATATTGTCTGTCTCTGTTTCCATTAGTATGTATTTTAGAATATCCAAAATACACGCTGAAACGGGGAATCGACCAGTGTTAAAGCCTAACCTATTTAATCACATTTGAAATGAAATCAACTACTTTTATTTTTCACTATAACAAGAGCAGTACACCTGTCAATCTCTTCCAGCCCAACCCACCTCAAATAGGAGGAGGAAGGTATATTGGATATGTTTGCTGCATTGAATTATTTTTAAAAATACTACAGCTGATATACAAATAAACAGCAACTGTGCAGATGAGATTACAAAGAATAATACTGAATAAATTCACTCTTTATCATTATTACTGATTCAGTGTTTTACATTTTATTTGCTCATAAAAATACTTAGATATTTAATTCACTGATAGTGCAGAACACACTTTTAATACATTTTCACAATTGCTTACATTAATTAGGGCTTCTTTACAAAGGGCAAAGTAACAGATGTACACACACTTTCACATATCCTGGTCCAATGGAATACCCATGTTCAGCCATGATAACTCGAAAAAATCATGGTCCTAAAACTGGAAGAGGCTAGGCAAAATACAAGCATCACACTCTTTTTTTAACCACGCTTAGACACCTAATAAAAATCAGCAAACAGTAATGCCTACAAAACTGATGGAATATTTATAGCATCTTCAAATGAACTTTTCCAATAACTCTACAACCATGAATAGTATGAATAGGTATCAATAGTAGATCAAATCCTGTAGTTAATCAAATGCCAAAAAAAAATCAGGAGTCAAACATTGTGCCCACAATAGAAGCATAGAGGTAATGAAAAATGGTAAAACAGAAGGATGGAACTACAACTGCGGCACCCAGAGCTAGTGTCTGTTTCATTGAGTGACTATATTTATAGTTAATTTGGCATTCACGGAAAGTCTCCACTATATGGAAACAAAATATTATAATCTATATTTTGAAAAAGGATGATAGCAATTCAAAAGCAACTGGGCCATAGGTTTTATTGCCAGTATCAATAAAGGAGAATATTTGTATCTCAGAGTTGAAATGAGTGTCCTTTGTGCTCTGACTCGGTTGTTTTCTTGCAGATTTTTCATTACCCAAACTAGCCCTGGCAATATTACATAATTTGGATAATGAAACTTCTACAAGAAAACCATGAAGCTCAGAGAGCACCAAGGATCCCTCATTTATTGTCAGTCCTTGGAAAGGTCTTCATAAGAATCAAGAAACTGCATTTCCAGAAACAATAGGAAAAAATAATTACAGGAAAGTAGCCTGGTTTCCACCCAAATGAAGGATACTGTGATCAGATTTTCATCATCACAAAATTAATAAATGAGAGAATTCACTGATAATGAATTCAATGAGAATTCAATAATAACTTCCTCACTGACTTTGAAGCAACTTTGACAGTGTACACGAGTCAGTTTTATGGAAAGAACCAAAAACCCACGTATTCTACAACAATTCCAACAAATTGTGTACATATCCAAAATTAATGTTCAGTTCTTGATTTGAATTGGCATTAGGTATGGTTGTGTGATCTCAACCCTTCTATTCAAAGTCATACTGATGCTATTATGAAGAAAGGTTTGGAAGGCTCTGCAACAAAACCCATTATCTCCAATTTACAACAATTGGGACTGGAATTTCTACCATTAGTTGTAGGCATCCAACATGATTAAACCTGATTTTTCCACTCTTTTTATGGCAGTTGTTAAATGAATCACACAGTTGTACATCTGAACCATGCAATAATTAAGTAAATAAGGTGGTGGTTAAGTGAATCCATTGTCCTGAGTGGGAGAGGCTTGATTTCATATCAGAAATCAAGGTCTTGTAACTGTGGGACACTGCAACTCGTCATAAATGCAAAATGGTTCGCAAAAGCTAAAATGCTGCCCTGTGATCCTGTAGGGGGAATGTGGTAGACTACTACAGCACAATATTTTACAATGCATTATGGATCATACAGCACCCTTTCCAAGGCTGCTGCAACACTGAATGGTTGTTATACAACTGGTCATACATCAAAGACTATCTGTATTTGTAGACAATATCATAGAAATTGCTAATATCTTATATATCATCAACACAGTTGATAAAACAGTAGAAAAACTGACAGCAAAATGAAGATTTTGACAATTGATGAGTCTCAATCTGCTACCTACCTCAACAGAACTTGAAATAGGAAGTTAAGTTTAGGTAGTTAAGAGAAAGTTAACCAATTCAATATCTCGGGTTGCTGGTAAAAAAAAAAACATAAAACATCATAAAAAAACAGAACGAGCTAAAAGAATTGGCCAGATCAATAGCTGTCCTTAGATATTTCAACTCGTGCTTCAGGAAGAAACAAAACATTTCAGTGAAAAGGGATAAAAGCAGGGGTGGGATTCTACCTGTTCAGAGTGGTTCTAGAGAACCGGTTGCTATGATTTTGCGTAGCTCAAAAAACCAGCAAACTGTGCCCCTGGCTGGCCCCGCCCTGCCCCTCTCCGCCCTCCCCTCCCCTCCCCTCCCCTCCAGTCAGTCTTTATTGTGCATGCCTGACATCACTGACTGCATTCTCTTCCTCCCAGTCACTCCTTAAGGTATTTCCTTTTTCCCCCTCTTGACAATCAGCTGTTTTGATGATCAGCTGTGCCAGGATCCCCCTCCTCGTCTTACTGCTTCACCCAGGAGGCTTCCCTGAGGCTCAGGAGGCACAAAAATGGAACACGGGGTCGTATGCCCCCTGCGTTCCGTTTTTTGCTTGGCTGGACCCCAGGGAAGCCTTCTAGGAACAAAAATGCCCCCAGGAGGCTTCCCTGAGGCCCAGGAGGCCAAAAAAATGGGGGGTGCTATCAAAAAAACAAAAAACAAATGAAGCCACGCCCCCCAGTCACATGGCCACACCCACCTAGCCATGCCCACAGAACTGGTTGTTAAAAAAATTGAATTCCACCCCTGGATAAAAGTCTTCAAGGCACTAGTTCTGCCAATCTTGATATACAGATTTGAAACACAAACCCTATTAAAAGCCAACCTAAATAAGATTGATGTTCTTTTAACATGACCTATTGCATATTCTGGAAATCTCTCTACACAATCACCTGAATAATGACTTCACCAGACTGAAATGCAATGAATAACCTACAATTGACAAAATACAAAAGCACAGATTAAAGTGCGATGAATATGTGTATAATGCCAGAACGTCTTCCTTATATTAATATAGAGAAAGCGGCCTACATAGTGAATGGTCCAAACAACACTTTCCAAAATGTGGGCAAAGCAAATTCAAAGCAATCTGAAAAAAAACAAAGCTCAATCTAAACAACACGAAAGAATAAGATGTGTAACACTCCTATTGTCATTTTCTCTTATTCTAACCAACTACACTTTTCCAGGTGTTTAAAAGAGCTGTTTGGGTGAGATTGTATAATTTATTTGCTTTAAACAAGCAGAATGACAAAAAAAAGTATTTGTTTTTAATTCAGATGCAACATTGAGACATTACGGCTATTGTTTAATTCACACTTTATATTTTAACTGCAAAAATGCAAGAGACTGATTGGTGGACATTATAGCAGGCAATCGCTTTTTCTAGTTAGTATCTTATTCTAGTTATCTAAATTGCTATGCCTGTATCATTAACATGTTTTTGTGTGTTTGGATGGATCAACTGGTAACCCATATGTATAAAAGAGTAGTGGCAGCACATTTTGTAACTAAAATTGTTATTGTTGTAATAGGACATTTCTATTAAAAATTAGGATTTAAAATACAAAGGAATTAATTATTAAGAAAATAAAAAAATAAAAATGCAATTGGAACTGAAGATAAATAAAATTTGCACAAATCTAAGCAATTTAAAGAATTTGAGGCAAGAAAATTTGGAAATAAAATCAAAACTAATCTATCTGTGAAGTACAAACTGGATAGTAAAGAAATTGCGGAGACTGTAGAACAGGGGTATCAAACTTGATTTCATTTGCTGCATCAGGGTTATGTTTGACCTCAGGGGGGAGAGTGGGTGTGGCTGGGGTGGGCCATCGAAAACAGAACCCAGGAGGGCTGGCAGGTGCATTGTGGGCCAGTCCTTTGCTGTTTCCAGAGCAGCCTCAAAGGCTTGATTTAAGCACCTGCAGGCCCGCATTTGGCCCGCGGGCCTTGAGTTTGACAGCATTGCTGTAGAACAATTGAAACAAAATATCATGGCTATTGCAGAGAAAATCAAGTAATGTGCCAATCAAATAATTCAATTCTAGCAGAACTTGCACTTGAGAGCAACTCAGCATCAATTCTACAAAATGCTTGAAAATATGAAAGGACTGGTCACAAATAATGTAAAGCCTGGCAAAGACAGACTCTAAAATTTTGGAAAAATTTATGGAAAAATAGTCCCAATAGACATGCAACATGAATCAAGCAAGTTGAAAACAGTGAAATTACTTGGTATGGAAGAAATTAGATTAACTAAGGAAATAGTACAAAAGCAATCAGAGAAGGATAAAAACTTGAGTGCTCCTATGTTAGATGAGCTCTATGTTTTCTTACTAAAATAACTGACAAATCTACACTTGAGCTTGGCAAACCAGATGAGTAGGGTTTGGAAGCATCAGAAACTGAAAAATGACTAACAGCTGAAAGGACATTCCTAACTCAGAAGGTGAAGGAGAAGGGAAATGAGACTGGAAACTACAGGCCCATAACCTGTTTGCCAACAACATACAAACTACTTATGGGCATAAATGCAAATAAAATCTACAACTATTTGAAAATATAGAACAAAAAGGGGGCTAGAAAAAATCAAGAGGAATAAAGGACCAGTATTGATTGACAAAATTGGTTTAAATGAATTTGTTAAAAAAAAAGAACATTTTTACATCAAGGGTCTTCAAACTTGGCAAGTTTTAAACTTGTGGACTTCAACTCCTAGAACTCCTGAGCTAACATGATTGGAGGAGGAATTCTGGTCCAAAAGTCTTAAAGCTGTCAAGTTTGAAGACCCTCAGCTTACATAGACTATAAAAAGGCATTTGATTCCGTTTCACATAGCTGGATTGGATTCTCGAGAATGTCTCAAAATTTTTGGAATCAGCAGAAACATTCAGCAATTTATGAATACTTTAAGTTTGGGCAGTGCTGGGATTCAACAGGTGTTACCACCGGTTCGGTGACTATGTTTTGCTTTGTGCGCATGCGCGCCAGACACATGCTGCGCGTGCATGTATAAAAACCTTTAGCTTTGCTGCCCTGACAGCTGAAAAGTGCTGCGTGCAGGTGCCCAGCATTTGGAAAGCCTCTTTACTGCTTTTTCAACCTCAGCTCTGTAGCGCAAAGCAGCTGAGGCTGAAAAAGCAGGAAATAAAGGACAGGTAAGAGCCTGGGCAGGCGGATGGGCCAAACAGCAGCAAACACAGAACTGGTTCAGTGTCTGCTACTCTTCAGAGCTACTGGTTCTATAGAGCTGGCCAGAACCAGTAGCATCCCACCCGTGAGTTTGGGTGAATAAAACTAATGGCTAATGGGGAAGGGTTAGAAATCCAAAGCAAAAATAGAATTTTCTAAGGTGACTTGGTATCAACTAGTTCTTTATGGCTCCACTGAAAAAAAGTCAAATTAGATTCCTTATTTTAAAAATACAAAAGAATTCAGTAAATATATTGAAATGTGATTTGGCATTGACAAGTGTATATTGTTGGCATAAAGATCGAATCTGATGGATACATCTTAACAATGAAGATTTAATAAGTGGGAAATTTGGATACTTCTGACTTATTATAGAATCATTCTATAATACTTCTACCAAACATACCAAATGAGTTTGGAAAATTTTAAAATCAAAGCTAAATGGAAATATCATATACCTCTGAAGTCCCTATTATTTGATGTATAGCAGAAACAATTGACTGGATAGAACTTGATAACTTGGATCAGAAAACAAGAAAACTAATAACATTGTACCATGTTTTGCACCCAAAAATGATACTGATTGACTGTATTTGGTAAGAGCTGAAGGTGTTGGAGGACTCCTACAGATGAAACAAATTGTCAAGGAAGAAAAGCATGGCCTGAATGATTATATTTTTAAAAAAGCAACAAGGAAAATCTTGAAGGAGCTCAACAAAGGAAAGATCTTGAAAAGCACAGGTGAATGCTAAATACACAATTGAAAATGATTTCCTAATGGGAAGAACTAGCCAATATATGGTTAATACTTGAAGGATATAAAAGAACTTTAGTGGCTCAAGAATAAGCTTTACCAGGTAACGGCATGAAGGCAAAAATTCAACATGTAACAAACAAAAGCGGATGTTGCCTCTTGTAGTAAAAGGATGAAATGACTGACCAGTGGCTAAAGCAAAATTTTACAAACTGCCTACAAGAAGTGTTAGGAATGCCAGAATTATTCACTGGAAATTTTGCATGAGTTTTGGATTTGAATGCAAGAAAATTTATCATCAAATTGAGCAGATTTTGAAAAATCAAATGGACAAGCATAACATGCCTGATATTACAGCTGTTCATAATATATTGTTCATAATATGCACGATATAGCAGTTATTGTGGGGGGGAGTCTGCTTCATGGATGTAAACAGGTGACAGCTCACTATACTATATTACACACGACTTTTAAAAAAACGTTGGCATTGGTGCAGGTTATTTCTCGCCCCAAATATGCTTTTTCTAACATTTGCATAGCTAGTTTTAAACATAGATTTTAAGTTTTTCATAGAGTTTAACAAAACTAATCCCTAATGTTCTAAAAAATCTTTTAAGTATGTAGAAGATTACAAAGAAAGGGATGGAAAGCGTACAGGCTCAGTAAGATAGGAAGTTATTGCATGGTTCACATTCAATTAGTGTAATACATACAACAAATTTGTAGATAAAGATATATTAAGACTGCATAGAATAGCGTGAGAATGTTTGGGATAAAACTTGGCTTCCACTTGTGGCATATTGACAGAATGGGCCCAACCTAATCAAAACTGCTTCTTGTTGCATCCTAGAATCTATCTAGATTTCTCAGCAAACTATTTATGTGCTCAGCCAATAATGTGGTATTATATGCATAGAATAATACACATATAACTTTATTTTTATCAACATAACTTCTGCTGTCACCACATTAATTTTTTATGTATTTATCCATTAATATCTTCATTTTATTACAGCCTTGTAGTATAACAAATATTCTCTGAAAATTTCATTATTTTATATGTTCTTTTCTATCATAGACTACTTTTTACATTCAGCAACTAACCTTCAATTCTATGTTCATGGAAACCTTTTCGTAATTCAAGCCTACCTGTAATATCTTATGCTTTTTGTAAACTATAACATAGAATAAAACTAATAAAACCACACCACAAAGTTTGCTGGTTTGCTGTACAGTACATGGTAACTATGATTAACCACAGCAGGAGAAAAACTAGGATTTTTCCCTCTATGGTCCAATTTTCCAAATTCTAGTGTTCAGAAGATGGTTGGTCTAATTCCCATAATCTAAAGGCTGTGCTATTGAGGAACCATCTCATCCTACTAGGATTGGTCTGCTGGCAGATGTGGCATTCAGTGGGTCCCATAAGCCAGAGAATTCCAGCTGGCGGCGTGCAGGAGAAGGGCCTTCTCTGCCCTTGCTCTTGTCCTTTGGAATATCTTGCCCCCACAGAGTGAGGTTGGCTTCCACTCCCCTGACCATCCATATGAGGTTAAAGACCTGGCCCTGTCATTTGGGCTGAGGCTCCTCCAATGGGGCAACATCATACTGGAGGTGGTTGACAGATGAATAGCAGATCCCCCCTTCCCCAGCTTATCCTATTCCTTTCCTCCCTATCTTTTAATTATAGATGATAATATGTATTTTTATGTTTTATTCTTATTGTAAAAATATTGTTGCATTGTTTTATTCATTTTAATATTATTAACCACCCAGGATCACATCAAGAAAGAAAGGAAAGAGAGGGGGGGAAGGAAGGAGAGGGAGAGAGAGAGAGAGGGAGAGGGAGAGGGAGAGGGAGAGGAGAGGGAGAGGGAGAGGGAGAGGGAGAGGGAGAAAATCCAATACACTGGAGGCCATAAATAATGTTGAGGAAAACAGATCATTAACTATTTATTTTCCTCTTCCTCTTTAAAAGAAAAGGTGGAAGATCAATTCAAGCATAAGAAATTAAATTCTGTAGAGGAGATAAGGCTACTTATCTCTCACAGGTTTAAAAAAAAATGGCGTTTAAACATCAAGAAATTTATAAATACAATATTAAACAGCCAAATAGAAAAGGCATACCATTTTGATATAAACTGGAGTTTTTAAATCTGAACAGGCCATTAATAGAATCTTTGATAATCATATTGAACATCAATTCTAATTAAGATTTTGATCTCATTCACTAGACTTTAAATAAACACTAAATAAATAAATACATTGTGTGATTTCCCCACAAACAGGCTCAAAGGCAACCCACAATCAATGTAATAATTGAAAATTATACTTAATTGCACTACCATATTTTCAAAGTCAAATATCAGAACAATGTATTATATTTATACCCCACCTTTTGTCTTTGGAGTTTAAGACAACATATATAATCCTACAACACAATTATTTACATCACAACTTCTGAAACAGGTTACACTGAAATTTCATATTTGCACTCACATCCCACATATTTAAAAAATACAGATTTTCCACTTCTCAAATACGAGACAACATTTTATTTATCAGAGGTCACTTTAGTCAGATTAGAATTTATTTCATGTTTTTGAAATGTCATAAGTATATCCTAGGCTTTCATAGGAATATGATGTGGCTTATGTATTATCAACTTCTTCAGAGAATAAGTAGAAGTTGGGATCAATTTTAAACCATAAGCTTATGCATGTTTACTTAGACATCAGCGTGACTTCACTCATAAGGTTTATAATTTAGTTATTAGTTTTGCAGCATATCTTTTAATCTTTTATGTACTTTACTTATTATTTTAATTGATTTAAATTTATTGGCTGCCCAACTTCATTGACTATCACTTAGAGGTGAAAAATATTTAAGGGTCACAATAATTATTTGGTTTTACAATTACCAAATAGTGTCTTTGACTTTTCATCACAATATTTATAAATATATTTGCAATATAATACTATGACAGAAGTTGTCTTTCTCTAAGAAAATTTTATTGTGGGATCAATTTCAATGGCAAATTTACAAGAGCAATAAGACAAGAACAGTAACAAAATATGTAAAAAAATAACACCTGTCTCCTCAAATAGGCCATAATGTAATTATTATTATAAGAATCTATATTCTACTAAACGTCTTATCAGAAAAAAGTAAGAAATACAGTTCTAAGTTAAATGGTAAACTAAAAATATATATTTGGAGACATATCTCCAAGAGAACTGATGAAACAAAAAGTCATTGTTTCTCTGGAACAAAAATGAAGAAAGGAAACTGCTACATTCGATGAAGAAATAAAAGCTAGGTCTACAATTACAGAGGCATTGCTACCAGCAAAAGTTATTCATTTTACTGGAATAAGTGAAACTTAAATAAGGCCTGATTTGGTAAAGATGATGGGAGAGTTGATCCAAAAACAGAGCATGATCCCAATTAAAGTCAGTTCAAAACTGTAACTTTTCAAATTACAGTTAGCATCTTAAATTGAGAAGAATGACAGCCAATGTGGGAAACTTGCATCAACATTGTAATCATACTCCTCAACTGCTAAACTATTGAAAGCATTGAAAGCATAAATATTTCTCACCAGCATCATCTTTATTTACATTTAATACATTTATTTAACTTTATCCTTTCAAGGGTAGTGTGGTGGCCTAATGTTGAAGACCCTCTCCTTCCCACTCCAAAGGTTGAGAGTACAATCCTAGGTAGCAGCAGCAAAAAATCTCTTCTAGATTTCTCTTCTAGGGTGCAAAGAAAAAATATCTGCTGTGAACTCTTGTGGCATCAGGAAGATCATCCAGCCAGTAAATGTTCAGCTTCATCCAATTCCCCCCACCCCACTCTGCCCTGAATTTAAGGGATTACAGGGTCATTTTATTTTACTTTATCCTTCCAAACCCTGTTCTCTTTGAAAATGTAAAAGGGAGAACATGAGATACATGATTGGACATCTTTGGTGCAGTGATGTACCCAAATTCAAAGCTGCAGAAGAAAATATAGAATAAAGTGTATAAATAAAACATTGTAGAACTTTTTAGCTCCCATGAACCTAAACTTCTGCTTTAACAGAAAGAAATGAAGGCTCCAAAGAGCAAGCCTAAACCACCTAAAGATGACAGAGAATAATCATTGAGGTGTAAAACAGCCTCCCCAAAATAATCAGGTGTTGTGTTTCCTAAATTTATCTCCAATTGCAAGTCTTTGGAGCTTCCAAGTATGCAGACATTTACAAAATGGAGAGGATCCATTATCCAATAACACATGCAGGTTTTTCATTGGGAAAGCCTAAAACTGGCTAAATCTTTATTTGGACATACTGCTTTAAAACACATAAGAATTTTTTTTTGCATTTTCTTACAGCTTAATAATTTACAGTTGTCAGTATGGTCTTGTAGGATATACAACTGACATTTTTTCTAAAAAAAATCATTGTTAATAAGACTTTTGTATGCTGATGAAACAAAAATAAGTCCATGAGTATGCTATCTCTATTGGATGGGTATTGGATGGGTAAATAATAACAATGACATGTATACAACTTTATAGCACTGAAATAATCTGCAAATATATTTATGCTAATGTTATTTAAAATGACAGAATGCAAAGAAATATCTGAGGCATAATATACTAAAATTGAGAAGTGTTTTTTCTTTATTTATGATAAATTTTGTGGCCAAAAACTATGTTCAGTAAAGGCATCATCCAACAACAAACATCTTATTTTTATTCTTTTATCTCATCTTTTTTTTTTTTACAAATAACTCAAAGTGGCAAACATATTCAACACACTTTCCTATTTGTGTTGTAGGACAAAGTTGGGCTGAGAATAATTTACTGGCCCAATGTTACCCAGCTGGCTTCCATGGCTAAGGAAGGAGTAGAGCTCAGAGTCTCCCACTTTCTAGCCTGGTGCTTTTATCTCTTTTTCTTGCCAGACAAAATAATTTGAGACTTGCAGAGGACTGATTACCAAGTTATCATAATTTGGAAATTAATTATAAAGCACCTTAAAGAGAGAAGTCACAGAAATATTTATGGGAGTTACCGATTAACTTTACACCAGAGGTAAATTCTTGTACCATTTAACAACGTAAAGCATAACTGCAGAACTGAATTTATAGGACGGCTTTCAATTACTGCAAGTACAATTCAGGCCGAGAGAGAAGTGAATTAACAATACTTATATCTAGGACAGCGCTTGCATCTTGAAATGAACAAGAGCTCCTCACTTCAGTTCCCTAATAGCCTGTTCCTCTCTGCCATGTAGTCTTCTCATTTGCTCAGCCAACCATTGTCTCACCCATCAGCCATGAAACGTCACTGCCCTTCTGCACATTTCCCACTATATCTCCCTCTCGGTACAGGCTAGAGCACTCTCTCCTCTGTAGAACTCTCTAATTTTTGCCTCCTTTATCATCTCCTGCGTGTGTGCGTGTGTGTGTGTGTGTGTGCACACATGTCCTTTTATTTGTGTCACCTACACCCAGCCCAGCCTTAACATCGCTTGCTTGCGCTCCTTGCAATGTTACTCTATTTCAGAAGGTGTGTACTGAGCACAGAAAGGCTGATGAGATGGTGAGGAATCCATGTTCCATTTGAGCCCCATGTCTATTCACTTACTTTTTCAGGTACAATCGTGTTGCTCAAAAAATAAAACACCGCACAAATCCCCAACCGGATATTAAATAACGTTAAATAAAAGACGGATTGGGGGGGGGGAAGGAAGATTTTTCACACACGCACATGCTCAGGACACACAGTTGCTGAATAAGCGTCAGTTAACTAATACTATCAACGCTAGAATTGAGGGATGTGTTCAAAAAAAAAAAAAAAAAAAACACCTTATAGGAGAACAATGTTTTTCTCCCTCCTGTCACCCTCTCCTTCATCTTCTTCATCAGGAAACCTTCCTTTCCAAAGAGAAGCACAGCATCCCACTCACACACTGGAGTCTCTTCCAGGTCTTGTAAAGCTGGGTTTTGATTATTCCTAGTTTCCTGTTGGGATAGCGGCTCCTCCAGTCCATACATCTTTCCCAAATGGTGCTCAATCTACCCGCACCCCCTTTCCCCAGCACACACACACACACACACACTTTCTCTCCCCCCCCCCTCTCTCTCTTTAACGTGCTTCCCATCCTCAACGGGATTTCCCCATCCTCCTCACCGGAGATACTGAGCGCAAAGCAGGCTCATCCTCTGCCGCCGCCTCTCGCTGCCCGCCAGTCCACGCCGGCCCCGCGTCGGGGTCTACAGCTCGAGTCCTTCCGCAGCCTTGGAGCCGCAGCCTCCGCTGCTGCCGCCTCCGGCCGCCGCCATCTTCCCGTGTCGGGGCCCAGGCTCTTCCTGGAGAGGGAGGAGGCGGGAGGCGGGAGGAGGGGGAAGAGGTAGCAGCGAGGGGAGGAGGAACAGTTCCGCTCTCCGCCTCCTGACTGGGGGAAAGGAATTATCGCGAGAGCCTCTCGAACTGCCCCGCCTCCACGTCGAAGGCGGCTGTCGCCTCCCCTGACTCGCGCGGAGGCAGCCGGACAGGTGTTTGACTACCAGCCAGCGGGCCTCCCTGTCAATGCCTCCTTTTTCCACCTTCCCACCCTTACTTCCGGACGCGGCCCAAGCTCAACGGGACCCACTTCCGTCTTTAGTGCACAGCGAAACCCTTCCCTTGTCAGCTCGTGGGCCCGCCAGGCGGCCTTCTCATGCGGCTTTCTATTGGTGCTGCTGTCATAGCAACGGGGAGTTGCGTGCGAGTGGAGGAGGGGGATGAATAGTGGTGTGGTGTGTTCATCGCCATGGTAACCGTCGCAGCTACTCGAGCGCGCGCTCCTTCCCCAACTCCCGTCTGGAAAGTCACCATCTCCCTCCTTCCCTCACTCCGAATGCCCGCCTGGCAGTTTCTCTCTAAACTCGTAGTGAAGACGTAGGTGTAAAAACATCTTCCCCCCCCCCCCCCCCCCCCCCCGGCCACCCAGAAGAAGTGGAATTTATTTTAATAGGACTGCTCGAAGTTTGCCCCGAGGCTCGTCGCACCCGTCCGAAGGCTCAGGGTGCCGATCGGAAGAGCCGAGATTTAGTTACGTTTGACGAGAGACGGTGCCCTTCGAGCCACGGAACTGCTGTGGCGGCTTTTCTCTTGACTCTTTCTCAGGTCGCTTTCCAGTTGGGCACCCGGACTTTTCTTCTCCTGCACAGTGGCAGTTGCTCTTTGGGAACGCCAAGAAGAACAGATGAAATAAAAGTAGAATTCCGCATTGCCTGAACTTGGGGGTGCTTGGATCCTTGCCAAAACCCCTGCCTATTTTTTTTAAAGAGATTCTTTATTAAAAGGAGTTGACGGAGGCAATGCTGCAGAAGAAATTGCCACCCTTTCGCATCAAGGGCAAGAATGCTTCTCTAGACCTTAAGCAGTGCCATGGGTCTTTTGGGGAAAGTAAAGCAGAAGATGGCTTTGGCCCAGTCCTTTTGTGCAACCTTCATCTCCCCACCGCCACCACCAAAAAAGGAATAAGGAGAGAAATATATTCAGGGAGTAATAGAAGATATTTTAACATATATTGCGAATTGTAAAGGTGGTGGGCATTTCTGTCCTCCCTCCCTCCTTCTCTGTCATATTTGCATATCTGCTGCCCAATTTGCAAGAGCAACTCTGAAGGAAAACTAGTTCGCTTAAAATGTAAAAATATTTTTAATATAACTTTTTTTATATACAAACAAGAAAGCCGGAAACAAGACTGAGACAATGATGGAGAGCAAGATTTTTATCCACAAAGTTATAAAATGTTTTATTTTTTCAATCATTGGTCTGTGGCAGGTGGTATGGATAGCTAAAAAACGATCCTTTAGATGGAAATATTTGTTTTGGAATATTTCTTAAGTTTCCTCTGTAGACATTTCCTCCATTACTTCAATTGTCACCTGTGGTTTCTATTTTAAAAACAACATTTCAGAGGTGTGCTTTTTTGAAACAGATCTATGACTTTATAAAATGCAATAATGCATTATAGAATACAGATGATGGCTGAATACAATGGTATTTATACAAAGAAAACTGAAAATCATGAACACTATGGTTTAAATAAATCTTGAAATATTTCATTTTAGCAGTAAATAGTTAACTTGCATAGTTATGTAATAAATTATTATAATTTATATAATTATGTTTTAACCTATTTTGTATAACACTCATTTTTCAATTTATTCATTATATTTGTCCATATAAAGCCTATGTCTTCAGGCAATCCTCTCATAGGTGGCAAGTGCAATCTGGTCTTCAATCTATTGAGTGAAAGGCAGAGGTGGTATTCAGCGGATTCTGGCCAGTTCTGGAGAACCAGTAGCGGAAAATTTGAGTAGTTCGGAGAATCGGCAAATATCACCTCTGACTGGGCCCACCCCCATCTATTCTCTGCCTCCCGAGTTCCAGCTGGGTCTTTTTTTGTTGCCCAGCACAGGAGGATGGAGCTGGAAAGCAGGTTAGTGAGGTGGGGAGAGAATGGGGATTTTACAGTATCCTTCCCCTGGAATGGGTTGGGAATGGAGATTTTGCAGTATCCTTCCCTGGCCATGGCCATTAAGCCACACCACGCCCACCAAGCCACAGCACAGAACTGGGAATAAAACTTTTTGAATCCCACCACTGGTGAAAGGGATTTATCTTTCCAATGCTGCAATATTGGCATATTTGGCCATAATAAAGCTGAGAAGTTATTTACATTGTCCAGTTGTTAAATTCCAAGAAGTAGATATATGGTTCAAGAGAATATTATTGTCTGAAAATTTTAGCTTTTGTCACTTAACTACATTTATGTAATTTAGTAATTCCCCAAAAACTTATTAAGTATAAGACATAACAGTGTTTTAAAGAAGCATCATCCTTATTACATCTCTAACAAAATTCTATTTAGGACAGTCCTTTTCTACACAAACAAAACAGACTTTTATGACTTATAAATATTTTTGTTGTATAATTTGAGATCTATTGGCACTCTTGCTATAGAACCTAATCATTCTCCCATTCCTGGGTCTAGGCTACATAGGGACCTCTGATTATTTCATTTATTTCTTAGCATCTGAATATCAAATTAATTTCTTAATAACAAATATCTATAAAAACTAAGAGCAAGTCTTTTTAATTTTAAAAGATTTAACAGTCTTAATCCTAATATTTCAGCTGCCTCAGAAGCTAAAGTGCTGCAGGTTCAAACAATTTGTATTCAATCGACTTGGGTACTGCTGCATAAATCTCTTATGTTGTCCAATAACACATGTGAAGGGTTCCATTCAAATATTAAAAAACAAAGGTGAAAATGGACATCTTTGTCTTATTCTTCTAAATAATGGGAAAGTAGAAGAAGGCATGCCATGAACCTTTATTTTATCTATGGGTGACTCATATAATATCATGACCCATTTTACAAATTCAAAAGGAAATCTGAACCTGTTCAGTTCATATACTGTATCAGGCCTTTTCAGCATATAATGATAACATTATAAATTGATGTTTATTCAAATCTATTATATCTACAACTAAATTGTCTGATGCTTGCCTAGTTTTTATAAACCCTGCTTAGTCATTTTAATAATCAGATTCATCTACAACTGTATTATTAAATTAACAGCAGTGATTCATTAACAACTAAGGCAAGAAATGTAAAATGGGGCAAAACTCACTGAACGAATGTCTTGCTTAGCAACAAAAATTTGGGGCTCAAGGTTGAGGATTACCTGTATCATCAAACTTTGGTAGGTTAGCTTTATTTTAAAAAAGCCTTTATGTCTTCGCTAGATACATTCTCTAGTATACTGTATAACTCTGGATAAAAAATTTAAAATTTATACCCTTTGAGGTTTTATACATTTTATTCCTTTCACCTCTAATATTTGGAATCACTGTCCTATATTTCTTTTGCTTCCAACAATTAGCCAAGAACTTAGGTGTCTTTCATTATTTTCTTGTCAAAAACTATTTTCCCAATTATTTTTACAGTGTTTATAAACATTTAGATAGATCCCCTAAAAGCCATATATACATGTTTGCCTTGCTGTTTTGGATTCTGTTTCTATTCATTTTTGCTTGAATTTGGTTAACTTTTATTATGGATTTATGCTGTTAGCTTTGTGGGAATTATTGAAAGAGTTGTGCACTATCTGTAAAACATTTGTAAGCTTCCTATTGTCACTGTGAGTGAATAGATAGCTATATAAATTTTCTGAATAAATAAAATTTTACACCAATGATTTATTTGATGTTCTTGGCAACTCTGAGAAGTCATCAGCATGTCTCAAGTTTTGAATTCAGTTGGTGATAGTCTCCATGCCATTTTCTCATTTATCTCAATCATTTCCCTATTTGTGTAGAGAGGAGAGGACTGGTAACACAGTTTAACCTTTCATAGTGGCTCAGGGCCTCCACTTATTAGATATTTTTGTCATGGTAATCATGGTAATCTTGGCCAATTCATCTTTATTTCTATGAACAAACAAGGTATATGAAGTTCCATGATTGGTGTTTCCATATCTTTTCCCCCGTAGAAATCAGCACGTCAAGGTGATAGTGGAATATGGATATTGTAGATATAATTACTTGTTAGCCATGTATGCACAAGCTCTTTGTGCCAGTTTGAAAGCAGAGTTTATTCTAGCTCAATAATCATGCAAGATTGAAGCCACAGCAAAGCTAGTATTTATCTTTGCCACATTGAAGTGCAAGGCAATGGAGCAAACCATGGTTCTGTTCACAGTGGGATAATCTGTCTCTCCACGTCTCTTGACTCCTATACAGTACTCTCTCCATTCTAACAAATCCTTGAAAGAAAAAGGTAGCTGGATAACTTTGTAGCTGAACTATTCAACTGATGAGATTTTTTTAAAAAAATATATGAACAAATGGACAATACATGAAATAAGGACAGGGATGGGACCGAAGGATATACTAGCAATGCATTTCATTTTCTTCTATAGAATAATACCTATAGTCTTACTTTATTCCAGGATCTGGGACAACTAGGGCAAGTTGATCAATATTAGATAGAATTTTCTATGCCTAGAAACTGGCAGCAGTGTGGACAGCTATGTCTCTTTGAAAGTCTCCTTGTGGATTGACAAATGATAGCAAATCATTATTTATTACTGTATGTGAACTTAAGGCACTGACATTCCAATGCAAACCCCTTTATCATGAATAAATGTATCAGCACCCAAGGGTGCCTGTGCTGTTCCTTCATTCTCCAAGCCTACTACAAGCTTCATAGGGAAAGCATAGGTAGACAAAGAAGAAATGGCAATTGTAAAATAATGTTAAATCATACTTTAATGTCACTTCTCTAAATATTGTATGGTTCTCAATACGCCTTTCCTGCATCCTCTCAAACCATTCAGAGAACAAAAACCAGCTACAATTCAATACAAATCAGAAAATATTCTCTGCTGTATCACAGCTTTAATGCAGAGCATGAGGCAGCTTTTTGATGCACATACCATGGCAATTTCACTGAGAATACTTCCACAGTACAATGTGATCTATGTCTCATCTCAAAATCTTTCATACAGTCATTGCCTATCTCTTATTTAAGACTAAATTATGGCTGTGGTGCTGAATAGCCTTAATATAGATTCACAGAGTTCATTAAATTATTATGAAAAAGGAGAAAATTGAGTTACAATTTTTAAAATCTTGGCACATCCATGATGGACTGGGATGAGAAATTCTTTTGTCCCAGCTCACCTTTTGCCATACAGATAGCGTACTTTTTGAAATATGTCGCACTGTCAAACAGGAATATCTACTTCTGTGGTTTTCAGTTCTTAAGAGACAGGCTAGAGATACCGAGACATTTGTTCAAGTCACGAACAGCAATTTTGATAAAATCTATACTAGTTTCTAGACTAATATCCCACAATCTGGTGCTCTTTAGATGAGTTAGTTTACAACTTCTTTCATGATTTCTAGCACTTATGCAGATTCATCCATTTGGGAATGGCTCATGCGCAATGACTTGCAGCTCATTAGAATTTCCAGATCAAGTTTCTGGGAGACTGGGGATCTCATGAGCAGTATTTTACTGCTGAATTTGTCTGGATTTTTGCAGCCTTGATACAGTATGCCTGTTCCCTTTCCTGATCCCTTCACAAAAGAAAGTTGAAGCAAAGGAGAAACAGCCATGGTTGGTGAGGGAGCCTCTGAAAGCCCTGCACTCAGAGCTACTGCTTCAACGACTAGCAGAAAAGCAGCAATAGTGCACAAGATAGCATTTCACAGCACCCTGCCAGCAAAGCTGACATGGATTCCTGCCTTTGAGCACCCACAGCTGGGCTGCAAGAATCTGGATGACCACTAGCCATGGGTTAGATGGATAGAACACCCTCTTTGTTGTCGTCTAGCATTTGTTCAGAGGTCTGCAGTCTTTATCTGGCGGTCCTATCCCATTTGATCAAGCTTGTTGAATGCCTGGAGGAAGGAATAAATGGCAAAGGGGCTTGGGAAGGGTCACTGCATCTGTGGAGTCATTTGTTTTGGGACAACCTATTCTCTAAAGTAAGACAAGAAGTAATGGTTGTAAGAGAGAAATCCAACCTAGAACAAAGAAGAAATTTCCTGGCAGTGAGAACAATTCATAAAATGACTTGCCTCCAAAAGTTGTGGGGAACTCTAGCACTGGAAGTTTTTAAGAGATTGGACAGTCATTGTCCCAGAATAGAATGGAATCTCCTGCTTTAGCTCTCCTGCTTTCTTGATACCAGTGAAGACGACTGTCTCTTACCCAGATGAAAAATAGTAAGAATAACAATATTTCTTAATTGGGTATTGCAAGAACAAACATGCCTTGTCTGGAACTCCCTCCTCATATTTCACAGTTGGGCAAAAAATAGTTGAGGATTTACAAGTAATTTTGCTGCACATCACAAAGCAGTTCTGATCATCAGTGATTTAACACAGGCAGCATGACAATTTCCCCCATTTTTACAGTACATTACTGAAATGGAGGAAAGCTTGAGAGGAAAAATGAGCCTGGCTTATTGTGTGACCCCAATAATTCTGGTATTTAAACTAAATTGAGGAACTGAATGGCTTTTCTTCACATTGTAATTCTATAAGATACAATATTTGCAGATAGATCTAAAAATAAAATCACAATAATTTCAAGGCAAGCTCCAAAGCTCACAATGGAAAGGTGAGAAAAGGAAGAGCTGAAACAAAGGAAAACAGCTCCCCAAATTGACTGGATTTTGTTTTGCTCCTTATTGGTTTTCTCCTTAACGTTTTATTTTTCTTGAAACTGAGGACACAAAAATAACCTGAGCACAATAATAAAAGCAGATCTGTCAGCCTTCGCCTACAAAAAGACACAATGTACTCTGGCATAGGTTGAATGTGTTTTTTTGCTTCTTTCTTGGTTTGATTTAAAAAGCCCATGTATTCTGAATGTCTTATAGCTTAAATGCCCATAAATTCTATTTTCTTTGTGAGGCTGTGCATGACCTTATTCAATGCAAGTGTTGGAAAAGATATTCCTTTATATCAGAGAGCAAAAAGAATTATAGGCTTTGAAGCAGCTTGGCCATAAAAACAGAGGATAAAATGTGGTTCTCCAGGGAAAGTCCCTGAATAAAACTAACTTCGAACTCCCTGCAATTAGAGACTTACTTGTCCCTTACCCAATCACTGTGACACAGTTTAGAGATTTAGATTCGTGCACTGAATTGATGCATTCCTTTTCTTCCACTCCTGTTCCCATTTCTTCAGCATAAATTATGTCTTCCACAGAACAGTTTTAAAGGTCTCCCCACATACATTTAAGATTAACAGGTAATCTTCTTTTTCTGTCATTGAGCTCAAACTGTGGAACAAAGTGGCATTGAAGTTGAGTCTGGAGTCCTGCAAATGACAATTTAGGAGGCAGCTTAAAGCTTATCTTTCCTCATTATCCAGGATTTTTTCAAGTTTTATGTTGCTGATATTAAGTCCTGGTCCCACTGCACTTACAGATGCAAAGAGGATGTAAAACGTTAAAAAAAGCTTGCCATCGGTTGGAAAATGCTATGCATCCATTGTGTACTCACTGCATATGTGTTTCATACGCTCTATCCCTCGAGCATCCGTCCACTGAGATTTCATCCATGCAAGAAGTTTTGAGCTGCACAAAACTTTGTGAATGGATGAACTTTCCGCCGTGTACGATGTACATCCGTGACATATACGGGCAACAAACATTCTATGTCCATTATCATCCATTAAACGTCCGCTGTTTCCTCTCTGCATCCTCTGGGCATCCCCTCAACGTACATCCACTGCAGCTGAAAACGGAAAGAGGGAGGAAACGAAAGGTACACAGAACGTCTACACAGCGTTAGTAGCACGGAAATAGAAAAGATGTAAGCGTATGCATCTCGTATATGAAGTATTAAAAAAGGACAAAACGTTTGTATCTGGGATGTATCTCGTATATTTAGGATGTCTGCAGTATGTCTAGAGTATGTAGAAGGCCCCAGAGCGGACAACCGATATTTTCTACAAAAAGGGAAGAAAATCATCTGGATCGCTGGGATGGTGGACCATACAGTCCCACTATGGTTGCACTGGAGGTTTATCTATCCCACAACTATCCTTATCTATCCCATAAGCATGCAAAGGCTTAACCATTTTTTAAAAAGTTTTCACCAACACTTTAAAAAAAATTTAATTTAAAAAAAAATAACCAAGTGTCTTAAGCAAAGATAACCTTTATTAACTTTAACTTTATGACTTTATTAAATAAGCAAAATGAACCAAGTAAACTGAATTAAGTGTGTTAAACAAAGATAACCTTTATTAACTTTCTTAAGTAAACTGTATGACTTTATAAAAAAAGCAAAATGAACCAAGTAAAGTGTCTTAAGCAAAGATAAACTTAACAAGTAAACAACTCAGTCTCTTACACTATTCTCAGTCACTCTGAGTCATGTCCATGGTCTCAGCTGTTAAGCGGGCAGGGACTGTGGAGGTGGCTGTGGCTTGAGTGCTGGTCTGAGGCACAATTGGGGTGCTTGGCCCCGAGGGTACAACAGGGGATGGTGTGTTCAGGAAGCTGTCCGAGAGCTGACTCAGTCCCCTGAGGTTGAGAGGCCTTCATCAAGGACTTGAGATGTCAGGCCCAATACTGATGACAGATTGTCCGTTGACGGGCTTGGCTGTGGGGTGGAGGAAGGAGAAGTGTAGTGGGGCTGTCTGGTCTGCAGCTTGATGAGGAGTGGCGTCTGTGGCGTGCGATGAACCTGGGCCTGGACTGGGAAGGTCTGTTTTTGCTGTGGGAAGTCCTGGCAGTCATAGCCTTGGTAGGTGAGGGGCTGTTGAAAGCCATGGAAGGGCTGTGACATCGCCTGGGGTGGAGGAGCATACCTGGACTGGGTAGGAGCAGCTTCAGCTGGGTCTTGAGGGTTGTGAAGCTTCTGCTTCATCACCTGGTACTGGGCCTTGGGCAGGTCCCTCAGGGTCTGGCTCATGTAGGTGATGAAGGTGTTCTGGCCCAAGGATGCTCTGTCCAAGTGGACCAGCTGAGAGATAAGTTCTGTGCTGGTCTTCATTATGTTCCTGATCTCCAACAGCACACTGTGGTTCTGGCCTTCCAGTCTGCCTCTCTGCCTGCATCCTCTGGAGCTGGGGGTGGTGGTGAGGGTGGGTTGGCCTCTGGTGGCTGCTGCTTCTTCCTCCATTTGTGACAGCAGGGCGTCATCCTCCACGGGATCCTCCAAGTCTGCCGGCATGGGGAGTGCAGCTGTCGGGGGGGTCTCTGCTGTGGGGCCCTCTGAAGACACCTGCCTGGACAGGGTAGCTGTCTCCTGGCTGGAAGAGGACTGGCTGTCTGTGGGCTGTCTGAGGGAGTCGGGTGTCAAAAGGGCTGCTCCTCAGTGGCGGACCTCACCCTCCAGGAAGTTGCACTTGGCCATGACGTACATCTACCGGTCAGTGAGCTTGACAGTGGCCTGCCCAGATTTCTTGAGGTGTAGCTTGCCTTACCAGGTGTGCATGTGCTTCCACCATCCCAGGAGTACTTCTGCAGTGTACCCCAGGCTCTCTGCCTTGTCTCTCCAAGCTGCCTGCTTCTTCTTGGTGTCGAGATATAGTCTGTGCCCCTTTCTCCAGAGGTACTCGTTCTCCCTCAGCCATTCCAGCACCTCATCCTCATGCTCCTCGGAAACGGTGTATAGTTTCCTCTCTCCCTTCTCCTTCGCTTGCCTCTTCCTCCCTCTGGCAGGGGCTTCAGCAGGGCCTTCAGGGGCTTGAGCAGCAGGGCCTTCAGGGACTTGAGCAGAAGGGCCTTCAGGGGCTTGAGCAGCAGGGCCTTCAGCAGCAGGGCTTTGAGGGCCTTGGGGCTGGTCCACCACAGCAGCAGCAGCTTCAGAGTCAGTGCCAGGGGGTGGGATGTTGGTTCTGTCCTTCTTGCCAGGGCTGGAACAAGTAGGCACCGGCTTCCTCTTCTTGCCTGGCTGATGAACCATGGTGTTCCTGCTAGATGTATGTGGCAGCACGTCTTTCCCCTGTATGCTGACTGCATGCGTGCTGCATCCTTTTATGTCCGTGGAGCTGACACAATTCATACTCCCCACATGTGCAGTGAACGCTTTGCATCCGATATACATCTGCGCAGCATCCCCTTTGTTTCCTATAGGCATCCGTGATACATCCGCTTCATCTGCTATGCATCTGCCCCTTCTGCTATGCGTCCGCTTAGCAATTCTACCCTGGAACCCCTTTGGAGGTGTCATCCGCTTCCATCTGCTATCATCCACTAGGCTTCCTATGAACATCCGTTTAACATCCCCGCTACATCCTACCCCCGTCCGTTCTTTTCCGTTCTATTCCGTTCTGTTTATGCAAATTTTCGCCACTTTTTGGAGCGGACGACAACGGATGGAGCCACCCCCAAAATTTTGCTCATCCGCTGTGTCCTTTATGCATATGTTTTGCGTCCGTCGGCCAGTGGGACCTAGCCTTTAGTCTTAATGTAGTTTTTGGACTGTAAATTATTTTCTAATTTTATCTTTCTTCTTGTAAGTCATCCAGAGCTATTGTGTAAAGTGGAATGGACATTTATATATAAATTAGTATGTTCCATCTAGTTTTCTGACACAAAGCTAAATTCTGAGTTTTCTTTTTTCTTTTTTTTATAAAGAATTTTATTAATTTTTAACAAACAAACATGTACAAACAAACACAAAACATAAAAAACATAAAATATCTTTTTGGACGGCAGTTTGATCCCGAGTTACATCTTTTTGTACAGAGATAAATTCAAGTTCATGCTTACTTTTAAATAACATTCCATTTCTTATTTATTATTTTGCATTTTCTATATAGCTTCTCCTCTCTTTTCACTCTCTTAATTCTATTATATTTATTTCATCTCAATTTA
>BLBF01000052.1:12255981-12283756 GCA_015471245.1 Laticauda colubrina | reverse complement strand
ATCCCCGTCTCTACGGGACGGTTTAGGTCCGTTAGGACCGACCAGGGGTGAAAATATCAGCTGCGATCTCAGAGCCCCGAGATCGCAGCTGTAGCACCGAGACGAGACTCCAATTCTGAGTTTTCTAATGATCAGAAGTACATTTAAAAGCAGAAGTACAGCGATCATTTTAAAAAATGTGATCTACTTATGCCTGATAATATATTGTCCTTTTCCCCTAAGATTTTGTAAAATGATTTTTTTTTTCAGTAGAAGTAGAATGCTTTTAATAAGAATCCCATCCTTCTATGATTGTTCAGGTCTTCTTTATTTGCTTTCCAGCAACTGGTTGCTTATCTCTTTCTGTATATATTTTTCACCCTTTCTAAATGTATATGTGTAGGAAGTGGGGGGGGGGAGAGAGAATCAGTGTGGTTAGTGTTTAAGCTGCTAGACTAGGAGTAGGAATACCCAGATTTTAGTCTCCATTGGGCAGAGAAGTTGGCTGGATGATCTGGGCCTGTCATTTTCTTTCATACCTATACTATGTTGAACAGCATTTATGTGCTAAACTGCACTAGGCCAATATAATAAATTGTGATCTAAGGTATCTGAGGAGCTGCCTCACTCCACTGAGACTAGCCCACCCCACTCACACCAGCAAAAGAAGTCTGCTACAGACCCTGGGTGCTAAGAAATTCCAGTGGGTGGGGTTAAGGAAAAAAACATTTTCCGCTGTGAACCTCAGCCTGTGGACCACTCTACCACAGAAATAGAAACTGCTTGCATTCTTTTGGCCTTCCGGAAAGGTATTAAAATTTGATTTTGCCACATGGCTTCAGGCTCTGAAGGGTGTGCTCACCATTGGAAGTGGTTAACATAGTAACAAGACTTCATCCCCACGCTGTCCATCTCCTTGGTTCTATTTTTTTTTTTTGGCATCGTTTTTTAAAAAAAATATTTTTCTATTCATTTTCTTATGGCTGCCCAGTCACCTTACCAGAAAGATAGGCAGCATATCAATGAAATAAATCAATATGAAAACGTTAAATCTTAAAAGTTAATTCTTTTCTAAAAAGAATAGAAGTGAAATGTGAAGTCCCTACATCAGCCTTCCTCAATCTGTTGCCCTCTAGATGTGTTGAACGAAAACACCCAAAATGGAGAGAGAGCTGGAGACTGTGACAGTTTTAACTGACTAAATGTGGAAGCAATAGGTTGAGGAAGTTTTCTCTATAACACAGCTTTAAGCATTATTAATCAGATTTTTCTTCAGAAAAGATTCAGAAAAATCTTGGAAGTCTTAGTTCTGTGAAAATGATGCAAAGACGTTCCAACAGATGAAAAATAAATCTTAACATGCTTGCCAGATGGTAGTTTCCTTAAGCCCATGTCACACTGCCCCAACGGATGCAAAGAGGATGTAAAACGGACAAAAAAGCTTGCCATCCGTTGGTTAACGCGATGTACTCACTGCCTCCGTTTTGCTTCCTCTCTATCCGTCCAGCATCCGTTTATTGACGTTTCATCCGCTCAGAAAGTTTTGAGCTGCCCAAAACTTTTGAACGGAAAATGTATCCAATGCATCCGTTCTGCATCCTCTAGGCATACGGGGGACATCCGTTCTGCATCCATTACACATCTGCTATATCCGCTAGGCATCCGCTGTGCATCCGCACAACTCAAATCCGTTCCAGCAGTAAACGGACGCAGGGAGGAAGCAGAACAGACACGCAGCGTTAGTAGCACGGATGGAGAAAGGATGAAAGTGGATGCAGCTCATCCGCTCTGCATCCGCTCTGCATCCGCTCTGCATCCTATACGCATCCGCTCTGCATCCTCTATGCATCCTCTATGCATCCGCTCTGCATCCTCTCTGCATCCTCTACGCATCCACTCTGCATCCTCTACGCATCCTCTACGCATCCTCTACGCATCCTCTATACATCCGCTCTGCATCCTCTATACATCCGCTCTGCGTCCTCCCCACGTCCGTTCCTTTCCGTGTTATCCGCTCTGCTTATGCAAATTTTTGCCCCTTTTGAGAGCGGATAACAATGGATGGAACATTTTGCTCGTCCGTTGTGTTCTTTTTGCATCCGTTGGGCTGTATGACATGGCCTTAGTGACAGTCCGTTAATTTAACTACCGTAGGTTGTAGAGAAAATTCATAAAGGCTACCAGAGGACAGAATTAATACTATCTTTACTTCTTCCTTTTCCTACATGAAAACAGCTTGAATTATTGCCTGATGATAGTAATTCCCTTTAACATTCCCTTTACCTGACATCATTTAATGCTGCAAAATTTTAATAGCTTTAAATAGTTTTGCTGAAAATTTACATGAAGGCATACCAAAATACCAATCAGTTTGAAAAGTTAAACAGAAGCAACATCAATACATAGATAGATTTGCAATTACAGGTTGTTCTTAAACCTTGGCTGAAGCTAATTAATCTTTTTCATAGTATGCCAGATGAAATGACATAAAGAAAAATAATAATGATCTTATTCCATTCAGCCAGGTATCAAAAAGAAGTGGATAGTTTCAAAAATATTGAATGTTGTTGTTCCATTAGAGAAGGATCCAACATTTAAATGAAAGTCTGAGCTGTTTTGCAAAACTGGAATTATATTCTATAAATGTGTATATTACAAATGTGAATTCCAGCACCTTACATTTATGTTATATGAGAACCTGTGCAATATGGGAAATGTTTTATGAGCCCAAAGGCAATAAATTAAAATACAGTGCAATTGTGGAATTAAGTCCTGTTTTTTTGCAGAAATTTGTCCCAGGCTAAAGCAGATTGGTTGGGTTGGATGGAATCATTTAACCATATACACCTTTTTCAAATATACACATTTGTATGAAATGCTGCAATTTCTGGTCCTGGCCCATGTTAAATCAATAGAAGGATGTGAGACTGGGAAAGATCAGCATCAACATCAACTGTTCAAAGACTGCATCCAATCTCTCCAAGGTTTTGATCTTACATAATCAAAGGGTGAACTTATTGTCTTCCCATCAAGACAATAATGGGAATGAAATCACAATAAATTATGTCTCAGGATAATATGAGATCAATAACCAAGTACTTTGATATAAAAAGGATGTCCTCTGATTCATGTGATTTGAAGGTTGATCATTTCATAGAGTTCACCATTCTGGAAGTACAACAATTTGAACTGCAAATACTTAAGCATATATTAAAATACTGCCAGCACTGGTTTTCAGTTTCTATTTGGAATACTGATTCTGTCAGTTAAACTAAAGCACTTCTTCATTGAACACATTGTATAAAATTCCCTAGATTAAAAAGAATAAATTTCAGTAATTAAGCCAATCATATCAATACTTACTTTGCAAACTATGTTTCCTTACTTTTAAGTGCTGAATATTGGGACCAAAATGGATGAGAATAATGCTTTTGATGAGCTTTCAAGATGTTGGAAGCTCATCATTGGAAATGATCACAAGTGGAAACATGAACAAGAACAACCTCTCTCAACCTTTATGTCCTCCAGTTCCAGTCATAAATTTCCAGAATTTTCAGCAATAACTATCTGGAGGAATTCTGGGACAAAAGGCTACATATTCTCTTAGAATTGGGAAGGTTTTAATACTTAGGCTCAAATACCTTCCAATTATGCTTTGAAATTATTAATGTGAGAAATGCAATAGAATTGTTACTATCAAGAGAGTCAACCCTGGGCCATGACATCAAAGAAATCACAGAGTCCTTTTTGATTTTCTCCTTAATTTTTTTGATCCTTTCTATTCCCTGATGGTGCAAAAAAAAAAAAATCACCATCAGTCAATTGCAAAAGGCAGTCTTACCTGGAACAGCTTATATGCTGTAACAATATCTTTAATATCCTCAATTGCTGCTTATCCTAGGATATCCTTGGGAAATACTTAGCAGCTGGAAAAAAATGCTAAGTCCAGTCTAAACATCTGGCAACAAACTATAATGATAATGTTTTATTTTTCAGCTAAAATACCTGAATGCCTCTGAGTAAATATATCAACCTTGATGTGATATTTATTTTTACAACATTTATTTTTACAACATTTATCTTTAAGATAAATAAGTGGGATTTAAATACATGTGATAAGCAATTTATATATATATATATATATATGTCAGAAATGAAGGAGATTTCCTTCGGATAATTTAATATTCAAAATATCAATAGAAATGTTATTTTATGTTGTATGTTCAATAACAAAATATATTGTGCAACTATCTGTAAATTATTAATTTCATATAATATAGGAACCCTATGTCATTAATAATTTATTAAGCTCTTGCACAAAAACAATATAATTTAGTAGAGCACATACAATATGTATGTTCAATTTCAGCCAGTGGAGTTATTCTAATAAGCCGGCTGATGGCTCCAGTACCAAACTAAGAATAAGAGAAGATAAAAGATAGTCTTGATGAGTCCCAGGAGGAATTTTTAAAGATGAAGAAGTAATTTCATTTATAGTAATCCTGAGAAAAGGATTAGAGAACTACATAAAATCAGATTAGTTTAAAAATATCACATCTGACCAAAGCTTTAAGAATTTATAACAAAAGCCCTTTCTGCATCCAATGAATTTCTGCTGGTTTCAATTTTGCTGAAATATATCTAAAATATTGATAACAATGGGAAACTGGCAAGGAGGGGTGAAACCTCTCCATCTCAAGTGACTGGAAAAATAGTGAATAAGTGGAAATGTTCTCATTAAAAATATCTACAGGGAAAAGTAAATTCTTGGAAAGAAAAGTGGAAGTGCAGTGTTGGACTTTGGGTGTTGAGAGAATGTGGTCTAGACAACAGGTGTTTTGATGTTTCACAGCAATTGTGGCTGGCATCTTCAGAAACAAGGTTGTCTCATCACCCTGCCCCTATCAAAAGCCAGCTTGACTGAAGACCAAACAGAAGTCAGGAACCTGACTATAAAGGCAGGAGCCCAGTCAGTCCCTGTCCAGTTAATTTTTTGTGGTCTGTATAGAAACCAAAGCCATCAGGACAAGATTCAGCAGTCCATCTGCATTTAAAAGACAGAGGCCACTCTTTTGAAGACTGCAGAGTCCACATTTTTAACAGAGAGGACTGGTGATTTGAAAGAGGAACTTTCAAAGAAGTCATCTATGTCAAAACTGAACAGAGGGGGAGGGATACGACATCATCTATCTCCAATCTACAACACAGTCCTTTCAGCAGTTCCAAGAAGGCTCCACACCCATTTGCACCACTCAGGTGACCCTGATGATGTGGATAAGCATCCAGATGGCCTCAAGGACTCTAAAAGATGCAAATGAGCAGCTATCTGCAAGAAGTATAAATCCTTCCATTCCCCTCCATCCAGTCAGAGCTGAAGAAGCTTCTTGGATGAGAAGTGAAACGTCTTCAGAGAAAAACCAGAAAGTTCAGTTGCCTCTTGAAAAAGCACCAGGACCTGAATAATTGAGAATCCCCGTAGACTGTTGAAGAAAGTACCAGCTGTGAAAGTATAGCCTAATATATAGAAACATGATTAATTTAAGAAATTGTTGGGTTTTGAACCAGCAACTTTTGACATAAGTTATAACTGCATTGTTACAACAGTCATCAGAAAAGGAGTCCACCTGCTCCAAAAGAAGTACAGTAGTAACAAAAGAAAGCAAACAATGCTATGATATTATCCTAAGACTCAGAAAATGAAATAGTGTGCTCTATTGTACATTGTGTTTGGCTAAACAACTCCCATGACATTGCACAAGAAATCAAATAATGTTAATTAACATAATTAATCAAGAAAATAAAATTAACTGCCAATATCTCAAGAATAATGACAGTTGACAAATAGCAGAAGGTAGCAAGGGGGACAGGAAGTCAGAGAAATAAAGTTAAGTAAAAAGAGTTTTTTAAAAATACATTGGAAAAAGTCATGTGAAATGTCCAGTCATGTCTCTTGTCATTCTAATCAACACTGAGAACTAGGTAAAATCTTCATGTTTTATAAGCAAATCTCAACTGATAGCAATAAACTTATACACAGGACCAAAAGCCAGAATAACAGACAATCAGAGGTGGAAGGGACCTTGTAGGTCATCTAGTCCAACTCCCTGCCCAAGCGGGAGACCCTACACCATTTCTGACAAATGGCAGTCCAATCTCTTCTTAAAAGTCTCAAGTGATGGCGCTCCCACAATTTCCGAGGGCAAGCTGTTCCATTGGTTGATTGTTCTCACTGTCAGAAAGTTTCTCCTTATTTCCAGGTTAAATCTCTCTTTATTCAGTTTCCATCCATCATTCCTTGTCTGTCCTACAGGCGCTTTAGAAAATAGCTTGACTCCTTCCTCTCTGTGGCAGCCCTTCAAATATTGGAAGACTGCTATCATGTCTCCCCTGGTCCTTCTCTTCACTAGACTAGCCATGCCCAGTTCCCGTAACTGGCATTTCAGTCTTTAAAGATTACTGCCAAGTCTGGATTGTGCTAGTTTAAATTAAAGTATTCCTGGTTACTCTAAAATTGGATAGGTATTTTGTGGTTCAGTGTGTAGGTATCATGTAAAGCAGAAATCTCAAAATTTGGCAACTTTAAGATTTCAGAATTCCAGGAATTGAAGTCCACAAGTTTTAAAGTTACCAAGTCAGGGGACCCCTGATGTAAAGCATCTGTGCCTGAGAATTGGAATCTCATGAATGCCCTCCTCTACTAGAGAAGGAGAAGGGAGTTCATGCCCTATTACATTCTATAAGATGTCACAATATCTTCGACAATATGCATTCTGTGACAGATATTCAAATTGTGCCTCTGCAGAAACAATTTAATGGAAAGAGTTCCTAGAAAATAATAAGCTTTATAAGTAGTGTCTGTTAGGAGATGAAAAATGTCTCGGAGTAGGATCCTCTATTGACATTTTATTATGCTTTCCTTTTAGTCTACAATCCAACTCAATCTGTATACCCACCAATATCAATAGATTGCCTTCATGTTTCTCAAATCAAATTACCTCTTCCCCATTACTTTCTCTCTTTCTATTGATTTCATGATGGTCTGGATAGCTAATATGAGCTGCAGTGCCTAGACTCTTGCTTGTAATTGTGAAAACATGGAGCCTGGTGCCAGGAGCATATTGATTACATTCAAGCTGAAAGACTGGTATGATCTGTCCTAGCAGCTTTATGTGGTTAATTTTAGCTTTAAAAAAAAATCCCAAACCACATTTCTTTCAACATTCACAAATTCCTTAGTTGTTAGCTGTTTTATATTTGCATACTCACCTAGGATAGGTTGGTCCGGATGGTGGGAGATTTGAAGAGCCATCAATGGCCATGAGCTGCGAGCAGCCCGCTATAAAAAGGCTGCCGCGGTTTTGCCAGCAAGCAGTTACTGGAGAGAAAATAAAAAGAATAAAAGATCAACTGGGTCTTGAGTCTTTTTTCCCACAAGCTAACACTGGCGACGATGGTGGGATACTGAGACAAAGGAGCCCAGTTGTGCACGTGGCAACGAGGACCGAGCGAGACTAAATGGCCAGAAACAACTCGCCACCTACACAATTCAACCCAGCAACTGAAGACTGGGAATCCTACATCGACCGATTCCTCATGTTTCTAGAAGGGAGCAATCTCCAAGGAATATCCAAACATAGGAAGAGAGCCATTTTCCTCACCCACTGTGATCCCACAGTATTCAGAATGGCAAAGGCATTGGCATCACCCCACAATGTAAAGAAAATGGTGTGGATGGACTTAGAGAAATTACTGCAAGCCCATTATGCGCCAACCATTTCATGCTTCATCAAAAGACACAAATATTATCGGCGTGATCAAAAGAAAGATGAGAGCATCAGAGATTTTGTTGCAGCACTAAGAGATATTAGCGGAGCATGCAAATTCCAAAACATGGATTAAAGGACCTTACACCACAGGGTCAACTACTAACAAGACCTAAAATAACATTAATGGAAGCAATAGAAGAAACCACCGCAGCAGAAGCAACACAGAAATCGACAGCCACCATGCGACAAATGAATAAATTAATAAAGGAAACCCCAAAAGACACTAGTCAAACACACAATAAGACACCAGAGGAAACTCAAAAACTCACCACCACAACACACCATGAGGACATCGAATCTCTATCAGAAGATGAAGAGGAAGAAGAAGAGGTTAAATCAACTCCGGTCGGAAAAAGGTAGACGGGAGCGAAATGAAAGGAAGTCAGAATTTTGTTGTGCTGAGTGCGGAGGAAACCATCCACATTCCGAATGCCATTTTTTCAATGCTATTTGCAGGTATTGTGAATGGCGGGGACACATAGCTAGGGCATGCCAAAACAAAAATAACTATAGCCCTAGACAAAGATGGAATACCCCTCCCAGAGAGAAGGAAAAGCAAATAGGGAGCTGTTGGAATCAAGAAAACAGAAACAAGCAGTGGAGACAAGCCAATAGAAAAGAGGAAACACATCAAACAATAACTATTGGACACTCGAACTCAATCAGTGCAAAAAAAGTACATATGCAAGTCACCATAGAAGGTCAGCCATGCGAGATGGAGGTGGATTCAGGCTCGTATTTATCAATGGTATCGTGGAATACCCTAAAAAGACTAATACCTGATATAAACAAGAGAGAGCTAGAAATACAAAAACTCACACTAAAAGACTACCAGGGAAACAGAATTCCTTTAATAAGAACCGGACATTTCAAAGTTGAATTCCAAAAACACACGAAAGTCCTTCCATTAACCATAGTCAACTGGGATTGCCCCAGCCGACTGGGACTCGAACCATTAGGAATCGGAGTAATCAGAATAAACAACATCACTGAGACAGACTGGGAAGAGAACCTGATGAAAGAATTCCAGGACGTCTTCAAGGGAGAACTGGGCAAGTACCAAGGGTCCCCTATCTCATTTAATTTAAATCCAAATATAGCCCCAATAAGGCTCAAGGCAAGGTGAGTTTCTTTCCCCTTAAAACCAAAAATTGATGAACAATTAGATAAACTTATCACACAGGGGGTATTAGAATCAATAAACCACGCAAGGTGGGAAACACTAATTGTTACCCCTATTAAACCAGATGGGTCCGTACGTATCTGTGAAGACAACAAGGCAACCCTTAACCATGTGCTACAACAAAGCGCATACCCAGTTCCAGTGGTACAGCACCTATTACACTCTTTGGGGGGAGGTAGAATCTTCACAAAATTGGACCTTGCGCAAGCCTACCAACAATTACCAGTTGACCCAGAAACAGCGGGAGCACAAACAATTGTGACTCACAAGGGCATTCAAATGCAACAGACTGCAATTTGGAGTTAGCGTGGCCCAGGGGTATTCCAGAGCTTAATGGAATGCCTATTGCAAGGAATAAAGGGGGTGGTACCATACTTTGATGATGTATTATCATCAGCCAAGGACAAAGAACAACTGAAAGACCGCCTAAGGGAGGTCTTAAAAAAATTTAAAGAGGCGGGACTTAAAGTTAAAAAAGAGAAGTGCCAATTAGCCACCGACAAAGTTGAATTCCTGCGATACCTCATAGACAAAGAAGGGATCCACCCCACTGAAAACAAAATCAGAGCAATAAAGGAAGCTCCCAGACCCGAAAATAAAACAGATTTGCAAGCTTTCTTGGAACTTATTAATTTTTACAATGTATTTTTGCCACAGAAAGCAACGATAGCGGAACCACTGCACAGATTGCTTGATAAGAAAGCTACCTTGACCTGGGGGCGACGAGAAGAAACAGCATTCCAGGGAGTAAAAGACTTACTTACATCAGACTGTGTGCTCATCCAATGGTTTCAGCGAAACCCTTCCACTAACATTAACATGCGATGCATCGCCATTCGGCATTGGTGCCATATTCAGCCACATATTACCCAATGGAAAAGAAGCACCTATCGCATTCTATTCAAAAACTCTATCAAAAACGGAGTGGAATTACAACCAACTAGATAGAGAGGCATTGGCCGCAATAACAGGAGTAAAACAGTTCCATGAGTATATCTATGGCAGAACGTTTTCACTTGTCACAGATCATAAACCTCTTCTAGGAATTCTCACAGGAAACAAAGCTACTCCTAACATACTGTCACTGTGGATGACGAGGTGGTCCAAATTCCTCGCTGCCCATAACTACAACTTGATCTACCGACAAGGAAAGAACATAAGACACGCTGATGCCCTGAGCCATTCCCCCCTACCTGATTTAGAAGATGATCCTGCACCAACCACATCAACCCTGCAAATCAAGACTTTAGCAAACCTACCCATAACAGTAACAGACATTGCTAGGGAAACTGTGAGAGACAGAAACCTGGCGCGGATCTTAAATTGGGTAGGTAAAGGGTGACCAGAGACTGCTAGTGATGAGACTGTTAAACCATTTCGGAATAGACAAACAGAACTATTGATCTTAAAAGGATGTATACTATGGGGGGATAGGGTGATCATATCGGACATATTGAGGGAACAAATACTTGAATTATTGCATGAGGGTCACCGGGTATTGTCCGAATGAAGTCCCTGGCTAGGAGTTATGTATGGTGGCCAGGGATGGATAAGGATATTGGGGAATGGGTAGCAACGTGCAAACGATGCCAAGAATCTAGAGCTACACCCCCTTCTGCACCTGCACTTGAATGGGAAACACCTAGGGAAGCATGGTCTAGAATACACATTGATTTTGCAGGACCAACTAAAGGACACACATTCTTAATAGTGGTAGACGCTTATTCAAATTGGCTAGAGGTAAGCATTATGCATTCAACTATAACAGAAGCTGTTATTAGACAACTAAGGAAGCTTTTTACGACACATGGATTGCCGGATTTAGTTGTATCTGACAACGGACCACAATTCACAGCAATAACATTTGAGAGGTTCCTTGCAGAACAAGGGATAAGACACGCACTAACAGCACTGGGTCGACTGGCTACGAACGGACAGGCGGAACGCATGGTCTGTTATACTAAGGAAACACTATACAAATTGAGAGCTGGAGATATACAGGAAAAGATACACAAGCTACTAAGTATACAACACTTTCACCAAACACTACAACAAATAAAAGCCCAGCAGAACTATTAATGGGAAGAAAACTAAGATCAAACCTAGACAGACTACATCCCACATATAGCCCAGAAAAGCCAACAGACTCCTCCAGTAAGTGCCGCACATTCAAAACAGGGGACCTTGTCTGTGCAAAAAGCCTCACAGGGGAACCATCGTGGATACTGGCAACAATAACCTAAATAATAGGACCCTGGTCATACAGGGTAGAGACAGAGGACGGAAAGAGTTGGAGGAGACACATAGACCAATTCAGATCGAGGACCACACTGAGAAACATTAACAATCAGGATGAGGAATGGGGAGAACTTACACAAACAAAGGAATCGCCTCAAACATTAAACAAAGATAGCCAAACCAGAGAGGGGGGAGACCCCTCAAACACAAATGAGAGGGGAGGAGGAAACCCTCCACAAGTAAAAGATATAACAAAACAAACCCTAAAGCCCATGTCCCACTGCACCAATGGATGCAAAGAGGATGTAAAATGGACAAAAAAGCTTGCCATCCGTGGGAAAACGCGATGCATCCGTTGTGTACTCACTGCATACGTGTTTCATACGCTCAATCCATCGAGCATCCATCCACTGAGATTTCATCCGCGCAAAAAGTTTTGAGCTGCACAAAACTTTTTTTTTTTTTAAAGTTTTTATTAATTTTCTACAAACAGACAAACATACAAAACATTAAAAACATCTACTCTCATATATACTTCCGGTGTATCAGTTGGTTCATCAGTTTTGTGCATTCATTTTATAGTGTCAATTACAATTATATTGCATAACCACTCATATTGTCAATCCATATTCTAATATTACTAAAAAAAAAAAAAAAAATCTTTTTCTGACTATACCTTTAATCATTCATGCTTTGCGAGATAACAATACTTCAAACAGTTTATTCTATAATTTATCATATAATCATAACAAAACAATCCTAAAAACTCTTCATATATATAATATTAATGCTCTATTATTGTATTTTATCATCTAACCATTGATAAAAAAAACCCCAAATTGCATAAAATTGTTTATCTTCTTGTTCTCTAATTTCAAATGTCAATCTACTCATCTCAGCACATTCCAATTGCTGCACAAAACTTTTTGAGCGGATGAACTTTCTGCCGCATACAATGTACATGCGCGACACTTACGGGCAACAAATCTTCTACATCTGTTGTTATCCATTAGATGTCCGCTGTATCCTCTTGGTATCCTCTGGACATCCTCGCAACTCACATCCACTGCAGCTGAAAACGGAAAGAGGGAGGAAGCGAAAGGTACACGGAACGTCCACACAGCGTTAATAGCACGGAAATAGAAAGGATGTAAGCGGATGCATCTCGTATATAAAGCATTAAAACAGACAAAACGTTCGTATATTGGATGTATCTCAGATATTTAGGATGTCTGGAGTATGCCTAGAGTATGTGGAAGGACACCTAGCGGAAAACCGATATTTCCTATAAAAAGGGGGAGGAAATCACCTGGATCTCAGAATGAGCCCAGCAGCCGTAGTTTACAGACCTCTTCACCCTTGGTCTTGCTCTTCCATATCATCCATTGATCTCCACCATGGATCATAACACAGTCCTTATGGTAACTGCGATCATTCAACACCAGAACCAAGCCCTGTTCAGACTGTTTCACCTTTTCTATGCAAGGAGAAGAAGGAGATGTTCAAGAGCTGTGTGGGTCCGACGATGGATCGGGAGAAGAGTGGAGTTTGGACTGTATGACAAGCTGATGGTGGAGCTGAGGAATGAAGACCCTCGTACATTCCAGCACTTCATGAGGATGCCACAAGCCATGTTTGATGAAATTGTACAGCATCTGAGACCCAGGTTGACCAAGCCAAGCACCAACTTCCGTCCCAACCTGGACCCTGGACTGAAGGTGGCACTAACTCTGCGCCACCTGGCCTCTGGAACCATATACAGAAACATGCAGTATGCCTGGAGGGTGCCACACAACAGCATCAGCAAAGTGGTCAGACAAGCGGTGCAGGCCATCATCGAAGAATACATGGAGGAGCTCCTCCAGTGTCCCACCACTGAAGAAGGCTGGAGGAAAGTTGCAGAACAGTGGTATCAGAGGTGGAACTTTCCCCACACCGTTGGAGCCATAGATGGGAAGCACGTGGCCTGCAAAGCTCCAGCCAACTCAGGGTCCTCTTATTACAACTACAAGGGCTTCTTCAGTATCATCCTCTTTGCCATGGTTGATACTGACTACAAGTTCATGTACATCGATGCTTCAGGCAACGGGTCAGCTTCAGATAGCCAGGTATACAACGCCAGTGACCTCAAGGAAGGGCTGGAACGCATCCTCATCCTGGGTTTTCCAGATCCAGACCCCCTACCCAATGACACACAAGATGTGCCCTACTTCATCATGGATGATGATGCCTTCTCCCTCAGAACCTACCTCATGAAGCCCTACACTTCAAGATAGCTCACCCGTGAAGAGAGGATCTTCAACTACAGGCTGTCCAGGGCAAGACGGGTGGTGGAGAACATCTTTGGCATCCTGGCCAACAGGTCCGAGGTACTTCTCACCACCATGCAGCATCACCCACAGACTGTGAGGAGCATCGTGGAAGCTTGCTGCATCCTGCACAATCTCATGCGCACCTGCTACCTTGTGTTGAAGAACAGGCTTGTGGACTGTCAACAAGGCAATGGGGACATGGAGCCTGGTGAATGGAGGCAAGGACGAAACCTGATAGACACTCTGGATGTACAAGCCCCCAACAGAGCTTCACGTGAAGGGAAGAAGCAGCGCAACCTCCTGAAATACTAGTGCAACTCCCCAGCTGGAGCAGTGGAGTGGCAAGACAGGATGATAGATGGTTAATAGATGCTTCCTTGAGCCTGTCTCATAACACTGATGAGATTGTGCCGTGTATGTTGAGTGGTCCTACAATGAATAGGGCATTAATAAAGAGCTTTGTTTATTTTGAAATGTGTTGATCAATGAATAAATTGTTATTGATAAAAAAGGGCCATATGTGTGGCAGCTGGGAGGGTGGACCATACAGTCCCACTATGCTTGCACTGGAGGTTTATCTATCCCACAGCTATCCTTACCTGTCCCACAGCTATCCTTACCTATCCCACAACTATCCTTACCCATCCCACAACTATCCTTACCTATCCCACAAGTATGCAAAGCCTTAACCATTTTTTCAAATTTTTCACCAACACTTTTTTAAGTAAATAAAATGAACCAAGTGTGTGAAGCAAAGATAACCTTTATTAATAACTGTCTTAAGTAAACTGTATGACTTTATAAAAAAGCAAAATGAACCAAGTAAAGTGTCTTAAGCAAAGATAAAGTGTACAAGTAACAACTCAGTCTCTGGCACTATTCTCAGTCACTCTGAGGCATGTCCATGGTCTCAGGTGTCAAGCGGCCAGGGACTGTGGAGGTGGCTGGGGCTGGAGTGCTGGTCTGAGGCACCATTGGGGTGCTTGGCCCCGAGAGTACAACAGGGGATGGTGTGTTCAGGAAGCTCTCAGAGAGCTGACTCAGTCCTGTGAGGTTGAGAGGCCCTTCATCAAGGACCTGGGATGTCATGCCGAAGACTGATGACAGATTGTCCGTTGACGGGCTTGGCTATGGGGTGGAGGAAGGAGGTGTGTAGTAGTCTGCAGCTGGGTGAGGTGAGCCGTCTGTGGCATGCGATGAACATGGGCCTGGACTGGGAAGGGCTGCCTCTGCTGTGGGAAGTCCTGGTACTCATAGCCTTGGTAGGTGAGGGGCTGTTGAAAGCCGTGGAAGGGCTGTGACATCACCTTGGGGTGGAGGAGCAGACCTGGACTGGGTCGGAGCAGGTTCAGCTGGGCCTGGAGAGTTGTGCAGAAGTGCTGTTATCTTCTGCTTCATCACCTGGTATTGGGCCTCGGGCAGGTCCATGAGGGTCTGGCTCACGTAGGTGATGAAGGGCTTCCGGTTCGAGGATAGTATGTTGCTGTTGACCAGCTGAGAGAGAAGATCTGTGCTAGTTTTGATTGTGTCCATGATCTCCAACAGGACAGTGTGGCTCTGGCCCTCTCTGCCTGCTTTCTGTGGAGGTGGAGCTGGGTGTGGGTGTGGGTTGGTCTCTGGTGGCTGCTGCTTTTTCCTCCATTTGTGACAGGGGATCCTCCACATCCTCTGGCATGGGGAGTGCAGCTGTCGGGGGGGTCTCTGCCGTGGGGCCCTCCGAAGACACCTGCCTGGACAGGGTAGCTGTCTCCTGGCTGGAAGAGGACTGGCTGTCTGTGGGCTGTCTGAGGGAGAAGGGTGTCAGAGGGGCTGCTCCTCGGTGGTGGACCTCACCCTCCAGGAAGCTGCACTTGGCCCTGACGTACATCTCCCGGTCAGTGAGCTTGACAGCGGCCTGCCCAGATTTCTTGAGGTGTAGCTTGCTATACCAGATGTGCATGTGCTTCCACCATCCCAGGAGTAGTTCTGAAGTGTAGCCCAGGCTCTCTGCCTTGTCTCTCCAAGCTGCCTGCTTCCTCTTGGTGTCGCGATAGAGTCTGTGGCCCTTTCTCCACAGGTACTAGTTCTCCCTCAGCCATTCCAGCACCTCCATCTTCATGGTCCTCAGAAAGGTGTACTGTTTCCTCTCTCCCTTCTCCTTCCTTTGCCTCTTCCTCCCTCTGGCAGGGGCTTGAGCAGCAGGGCCTTCAGGGGCTTGAGCAGCAGGGCTTTGAGGGCCTTGGGGCTGGTCCACCACAGCAGCAGCAGCAGTAGCAGCAGCACCAGCAGCAGGAGAAGCACCAGCAGCAGGAGAAGCACCAGCAGCACCAGCACCAGCAGCAGGAGAAGCACCAGCAGCTTCAGAGTCAGTGCCAGGGGGTGGGATAGTGGTTCTGTCCTTCTTGCCAGGGCTGGCAGGAGTAGGCACAGGCTTTTTCTTTCACCATAACCATAGTGTTATTCGAAGATGTCTGTGGCAGCATGTCTTTCCTCTGAATGCTGACTGCTTGCAAGCTGCATCCTTTTATATCCACGGAGCTTACGCAATTCATACTCCCCGCATGCGCAGTGAACGCTTTGCATCTGGTATGCATCCGCTATGCATCCGCTATGCATCCGCTATGCATCCATTATGCATCCTATAGGCATCCGTGATGCATCCGCGTCATCTGCTACGCATCCGCTCCTTCTGCTATACGTCCGCTTGCAATTCTCCCCTGGAAGCCCTTCGGATGTGTCATCTGCTTCCATCTGCTTCCATCCATTAGGCTTCCTATGAACATCCGCTTAACATCCTCACTATGTACTACCCCCGTCCATTCCTTTCCGTTCTTTTCCATTCTGTTTATGCAAATTTGGGGCACTTTTTGGAGCGGATAACAACGGATGGAGCCACCCCCGAAATTTTGCTCGTCCGCTCTGTCCTTTTTGCATATGTTTTGCATCCATCGGCCAGTGGGACCTAGCCTTAACAATGATACAACAACCAATACTAACATTATCCCAGATTGGAAATCGTAAACACGTACCTGAAGCCATGGAAGAAGAAGACAACTTGGGGAGACTGGAGCAGGCTTTGGAGAACCATCAAGAAGCCACTCCTGGTGGAAGCGGCCAATTCGACTCAACCAGCCAGGAAAGGCCTGGCGGGAGCGGCATGGCTGACTCTACCTTCTTGGAGGCTCCATGGAAGAGATCGGGAGAAACAGCAACCCCGTCCAAACAGTCCAGAGACAAACCCACGACTGAATTTCACAGGTCCAGTCGAAACCATAAGAGCCCACCTACTTACGTGACTATATAAAATAAGGGAGACCTGATTAATTGGACTAGACCACATGGGGAGGGGTGTTATATATTTGCATAGTCACCTAGGATAGGTTGATCCGGATGGCGGGAGATTTGAAGAACTGTCATTGGCCATGAGCCGCGATCAGCTCGCTATAAAATGGCTGCCGTGGTTTCACCGTCAAGCAGTTAATGGAGAGAAAATAAAAAGAGTAGAAGATCACCTTGGTCTCGAGTCTTTTTTCCCACAACCCAACATTAGCTTTAGAAATTTATACCCATTAGAAAAGGTTTAGCTTTCTGAAATGCACAAAATGTTATCATCTTGGAAGCATGCTGTGTTATTTCATGCCTGTATGCATGTGTCAGATACACTTTGAAGCATCTCTATTCCCAAAAGGATTTTTCTTCTAGAGACATCAAAGATATTTATGATCCTGAAATAATTGCTTTGCCACAAAGCATTTTCTAAGCATTTCCCCCAAAGATTTAAAGGCTTCATTTATGTAAACCATGCTTACAAACAGCTTTTTTATTTCAGATAGATAGGGTCTTTCTTTATCAGGGTGGTATTTTTTAGTTGTGCTAAATTAAGATCTATCTATGGCTAACAACAAGAACTTTGGAATTAATAGGGATTGGGGGTGGGATTAAAAATGTGACAAAAAGATTTAAAAGTTCAAAGTGAGCTTCTATATTTCAGAAGTTTCTAAACTACAGAAGAAGCAACCGATAGAAATGAGAGAAGACAGCATTATTCTGAGAAGCCTTTTTGATAACCAAGGATCGAAAGAATAAAGAATGACATAAACATGATTGACATGGCAAGCATGAATGAAGACAAATTATTTACTCACTAGCCAGTTTGGTTTTGTGGTTCAGGCACCAGGCTAGAAAGCATATTTCTATACAGAAAAAAAACCCCCTGAGGAGGTGGTAGAACAGAGAAGAATACCAGATAAAATGTAAGGAAACTCGTACAGGGGATTTAACCATCTGATCTGCAGAGTGGTTGATGGCTTTTCTGCAGATGAACAAAAGCTCTAGCTTTACTAGACAGAATCCATTTGAAGATCAGGAATTGTTGAGGAGTGAATATGTGTAAACCTTACCAAACATATTGGCTTAAAGCTGCATAGTACTACAGTATCATATCATATGATTTGACCCCACTCATTCTCCATTCCTACAGATTAGGTGCTGTCAGGTGAGGCACAATGGATCAAGTCCTGCTTGCCACATGACAAAAGTAGCCCCAGTGGAAAGTACAATGCAATAAGAAATGTTTTGGTTGCAAGAACCAAAATGGACAAATTAATAACCTGAGTAATATTTTAAAAAGTTCAGCTGTGAGAAGGAAAACCAAAAAAAACATTGAATAAAGGAAAATTATAAAATCTTGGTCTTACAAACCACTACCATGGTATTAATGTTAATTGACAGGCACAAGACACAACCAACAGCCAATAGAAATCCAAAGAAGTGGTGACCAATGAAATTTGGGGTCACATCAGAAGCATCTCATAGACTGCTGCAGTATATGTTTCTATGGGGGAAATGACCTTCATGTTTAGCTTCTGTCCTAAAAAGGAGATGTAAGTCATTCTGTACTTTGAATTCTTTTAGCTGATAGGAAAATTTTCCTCCTTTAGAACTACAGGACTTTCCTTAATTTTCTTAATGTTTTTCTACAGTTTTGGCACTTTCATCTTAATCTGTAAATTATCTCAGAATTTTAAATCTTCTCTGGAATATGACTTTTTCTTTTACAGTTAACAGAGTGATTCCATATGCTTCTAGTGAAACCAGAAAGGGTTTGGGTTTAGTAATTTTTTTGTGTGATTTTAATTAAATGACTTTTGTCATTGATTTTGTTTCATTTTATTATTTTATTTTTTATTATTTCATTTATTTACATTGCATTAATCATTTGATTAATCACTATATTCCACTGTAACTGATCAATTCATTATGAAATATATGGGTCATTTTGCATAATAATTTCAATTTTTTTCTATGATGTCACGAAATGGTCTATTATTCCAGTACATTTTAAACCTATCTTTTTCTGATTAATGTTATCTTAATTTAATGTTGGAACAGTGAAGGATGTGGAAGATCAAAGAACATAGTTCTAGCATCCATAATAAGTGCTGTGCAAAATAAACAGGCAACTTTTTAATTTTTTGCACAACAAGCTGTGCCTCCTATATGCCTTCTTTTATGAAGTGTATAATGGCAGAAGCTACACTGACTTGTTCTATGTGGTGACAAGGATGGGATCAAGTATGAATTAAAAATACACAAGGCAGAATGAAAGCACCGAAGGCTGAGTGACTGGCCAGAGGTAGCTCCATGTGGTTCAATAACCATCAAGGACACTTATGTATAAATAGACAATCACCCACTCAAATTCTCTATTTGAACCCCTATATTATTGCTTACTGATTCTTATTACCCATCATTGGTCAAATTCCTCTTTCAGTTTTTTATTTGTTTTTTTTTTTTTAATTACTAACAGTTCTAATCGCTTATAACTCTGGGCAACATATAAATTTGTAGTTACTGTTTTTGTTAAGTGTTTAGCAAACCCGTTAACTACGTTTGTAATACATTTTGTTCAGTTTAAGGATAGTAGGGATTGATTTTAATGCTGTGACTCAGAGGGTGAGCAAGCATAAAGGGCATCCCAAAACATCTTGCTGAAGCGTTGTTCAATTTGTGTACTTTTCCGAAGTGTTAATTCACATTCACTATGGGGAAGTGAATTATTATGACAGATGAACTGTTTGTGGGATCTGAGGTTATGATGTTCTTATGGTAATATGAAACTAATCAGGGCCACTTGCAACACAAATTATTCTATAGTGTTTGCTGAAAGAAAAAGAACGCACGTTACACATAAGTTTTTACAAACTAGTGCAAAAAAAATCGAATAGCTGTGTGTATGTCATCACTACACACAATACAGAAAGAGGAGGTGGAGAATATCCAGACTAACCTATGACAATAAGTTTAGGAAACTACTATTGGTTTCTGAAAAGAGAATTGTATAACATCTTGCTATGATCAATCCCAAATGATCGATTTTTGCCTTAGCACAATTGACTGACAAAATAGAAAATGCAGAATAGCTTTGGAACTCAAAAGCCTTTCAAGATGCAAGGCAAGAAAGCATATAACAATATAATCTTATCTGATGTTCTGATGTTCTGATGTCCCTATCCCTGCAAATAATCACTGTGAATTTTTACAACTAATATATAGTATTATAGTTTTGCTTGTTCACTTGATTGCAATCTACTTTGAATTTTACCTTAAAGGAAAAACAGTATTTCAATCTCAATATTAATAAACTACAGATAAAGCTTGAGGTAAGGAAGCTGTACTGTACAATTTGGATGTACTTCCTGCATCTCCTCAATGTTTTTTGTACTATACAATCCCTCTTCTCAGCCACTTCTGGGTTGTACAGTTTCAGCTACAAACTTAAAAAAAAAAAGTCAGGCACAATTTGTTTCTTAATCATCATTTCTGACATTTCTTAATCATCCTTTTGGTTTCCTGGTACAGCAGTTTCTTTCTTTGGCCAAAGAACTTGATAATGACAATGTCATTATCTATTATTATCATTATTAGCTTGATAATGCCCCTCACATCCTGGACATAAATTGTTTCAACTTCTTCCCTCAAGATGATGCTATAGGGCATTGCACATAAAAACAACAAGACACAAGGACAGTTTTCCCCTCCATGCCATCACTCTGCTAAACAACTAATTCCCACAACACTGTCAAACTACCTAATAGGGCTGTATTACTATTCTTCTTCTCATCTTTCCTATTACATTATTTCCTTATCTTCTTGTGACTATAACTTTGTTGCCTGTATCTTACAATTTATATTGTTTTATTTAGTATCCTATGATTATCACTAATTCTTGTATCTTATGATTTATGATGAATATATTTTATGATGATTATGATCATAATTTATCATTTACTTGCATGTACATTGAGAGCTTATCCACCAGAGACAAATTCTTTGTGTATTCAATCACACTTGACCAATAAATAATTCTATTTATTCTCTTCTCTTCTAGCTTGTTATTCCTATTCTATTCTATTCTATTCTATTCTATTCTATTCTATTCTATACACAAACGCTAGATGCCTAATGCACAGATTGGGATAATATATGCTATTGTACATGTGTTCAGAAAATGTAAGCATTATTATTATAATTTAAATAAGAGGCAATATATATTTTATCTTTTTGGAGAATATCATGATTAACTGATCTGCCCAGTCTATTCTTCAAGGGCTCCTTCATAAATCTGAGGCTCCTGTTCTTTCTCTTTTTATCATTCTAAAATAGACTTGAAGGAGAATGACATTGAAAAATGAGAAACATTTTCTGTAAAAATATAGCCACCACATTCTGGACTTGCTTGGACTCTGATACAATCCAGAACCTATTTGTAGACTTATCTTCTGTGTCTGAAAATAAAGTTCTGCTGGCCTGGCCTTTCTGCAGCTTGAGTTTGATTATTTTTCATGAGGAATTTAACCATAACCTTTTCTGTCTGTTTAAAGTTAATAGCCTCCCAAATATCAGGAGCCGCTGAAAGACAATACAAAGGGATAAATGTACCCTGAGTTCCATTTCTTCCTGCTTGTTGTGATTAGCATTTTATGACATTGATCTGCTCAGCCTTTGGCTGCAGGAAAGCTTTCCAGTGAATTTCCAAAACTAAAACCAAAACTACTTCAGCCTTTTCAGAAAGTGAAAGAGATTTTGCAGATTTGGAATGAGAGCCATTAACAGGAAATATATCTTTAATTTATTGGTATCAGGAATGAAAAGCTCTCAAACCAAAAACAAAAATGAAAATGCAATAAAAAGAAAAATCCAGTAGCATCGTGCATTAGCATTTTAAATTACTTTTATAATACAATAAATTCATGTTTAAACAAAATATTGGGTATTAAAGAGAGATCTGCAATCCAAATTATTATATTCTCTTTTGGTTTATGGATAATCAGCCAGAAACCAGAAATATTCTATACATATGCATGTGTATTATGTTTGTATGTATAGCACTAGAAGTCAGATAGTGTATACATTAAGTAAATAATAACAGCTGTGACAGTGATGGAGAAAGATGACAGGAATGGCAGTTCTTTGTTGGTTTCTACATTCTTGCTTTTGCTTCTGAAATTTTACTCTGAGAAAGCATATGAAAGATTTCTGGACTTGGAGGAGAGAAATATCAATTCATTCTTTGATTGCTGCCGTCTGTGGAAATTAAGTTTTTCAAAGCAATATATAAGCAAAATCTAAATCTATCTAGATGGTCACTAAAAGTCAACACTGACTTGATGGCACCTAATCAATCAATCAATCAATCAGTTCTGCTGTGCTTTTTGATTTGGGGGAAGTATATTTGACAGGGATGAGTAAAAAATGCCAGGAGTGTTTACCAAGAATATAAACCTGCAGTAGCGTCGCACAAGAAGCAAAGGTCATCATAGTGGCCCAGTAAAAGCAAACAACTATATTGAACAGAAGTGATATAGTAAGGTGCCAAAGGCTTATGACTAACAACAACAACAAGGGCATAATTTCATAAGTTGCAGTGGAAGATAGGTGTAAACCACTCCCATATTTTACCAAGGAAATAAAATTGACAGATAAGATAAAGTGATTGAAGATATAGACCCAGATTGTTCCGTCCGGAAAACGCAAGGTAGACCGGGTTCCAACAACAAAGTCTTTATTAAGTAACACAGTTGGGAAAACGGAACATTGGCTCAGGCTGCGGCAGCCTTTTATATGTTTTTCTCTGCCGGCTTTAGCCAATGACAGGTATTTGATATTTGCTGCCTTTTTAGCAGCTATGTGGATTGGTTCCTATTGAACCAATCCCCATTCGAGTTCTTTAGCCAATCAGAATTCAGTCTTTAGAAGTCTACTATTTTTATACAGAACACCCCTCCCCTCTTGGTTTAGTCCTACGTGGTGACGTAGTCGCGTAGGTAGGTGGGGCTTCTTTTGACTTGACTGGACTTGCGCGGTTCATTTCTGTTGGAGACTTCGACTGGTTCGGATGGGGTTGTTGTCTCTCCGGTCTTTCTCCATGGAACCGCCTGGAAGGGTGAGTCAGCCATTTTACTGCCACCTGATTTTCTTAGGCCGGTGGTTTTGCCGCTCCCTCCTGGTTTCTCCGGGCAGGTCTTTGTTGTTGGCCTGGCTGGCCCCTTCGATTGGACTCCTCTCGCAAGTTTCTTCTAACTGTAAGTCTCTTTTTTGCTCTTTTTGGTAGTTATTGTATTCTGTGTTTAATTTAAACGGTTCTTTATTATTTTCTCATATCCCCCCCCCCTTTGGTTTGATTTTCATCGTTTTTTAATATTTGTGGTTGTGTATTTGTATTTCTTTCAATGTTTCGGGAGCGAAGCTGGTCTATGTGCCGCTTCCATTCCCTGTCCATGGTTAGTCGGTAGGACCGGGGGCCTGTAATTTGTGTAATTTTTCCTGGAAGCCATAATGGGTCCCCGGTAAAGTTTTTTGCATAGACTAGGTCGCCTATTTCAAATGTTCTGAAACGGGTGGAGGAGTTGGGGGGGTTTTCTGGTGTATAGTTTGGGTGCAATCTGTCTAGTTGCAATCTAAGTTTTCTCCCCATTAGTAGTTCCGCCGGACTTTTGTTTGTTACAGTACTGGGTGTGATATGCTGGAGGGTGAGTAGGCGATTTATTTTATCTTGGACATCCCCAATGTCCATCCTTTCTAAACCTTCTTTGGTAAATCTAACCATTCTCTCTGCCTTACTGTTTGCAGCCGGGTGAGCCGGCATGGTTAGGGCATGTCTGATACCTAGGGAGGCTAGGTATTGTTCGAATTGGATGCTCGTTAATTGTGGCCCGTTGTCGGACACTAGGACGTCCAGCAGGCCATGGGTTGCAAAGAGTTTGTCAAGTTGTTTAATAACGGTTTCAGTTGTCGTAGATGGCATGATTTTAACCTCTAGCCAGTTTGAGTATGCATTTACGACAATTAGGAAGGTATGTCCCTTAGTTGGACCCGCAAAGTCTATGTGGATTCGTGACCAGGGGCCTCGTGGGGTTTCCCAGTCCCTTATGGGTGCTTGTGGCGGGGAAGGTCTATTTCTTTGGCATTTGACACAAGAGTTTACCTCATTCGATGTCCCTATTTTTACCCGGCCACCAGACATAGCTTCTAGCAAGGCTTTTCATTTTAACAATTCCAGGGTGGCCTTCGTGAAGCATATTGAGAACCCTCGTTTGTAATTTGGAGGGGATAACTACCCGATCACCCCACAACAAACAACCTTTTTGAATTGAGAGTTCAGTTTGTCTGGTCCGGAAAGGTTTAAAGTTCTCAGTTTTTTGGTTTTCCGGCCAGCCTTTACCTACCCAGTTCAGTATACGGGCAGTCAATGGGTCCTTTGCGGTGGCTCTGGCGACATCATACACAGATATGGGCAGATTTGGGCATGTCTCTATCTGCAGGGTGGTCGTCGTCGGTGCCGGGTCTTCCTCTAGAGTTGGTAGCGGTGCTTTGCTTAACGCGTCTGCATGGGAGATTTGTTTCCCAGGGCGATGTATTAGGGTGTAAGAGTAGGCTGCTAGGAATTCTGACCATCTAGTCATTCGCGGGGACAAAATGTTCAGTGTTGGCTTGTTTCCCACCAAAATTCCCAGTAGCGGTTTGTGGTCCGTTACTATTACAAATGTCCTTCCATACAGGTACTCGTGGAAGCGTTTTACTCCGGCGACGATTGCCAGGGTTTCCCTGTCTAATTGACTGTAATTTCGCTCGGTTTTAGACAGAGTCTTTGAATAGTATGCGGATGGGTGCCTCTCTTCCATCTGGCAATTTATGACTCAGGATGGCACTCACTCCAAATGGTGAGGCATCGCAGGTCACCGTCAATGGCAGTGTGTTGCTAAACTGGATAAGAACGGTGTTTGATGTTAATAGGTTTTTTATTTTTTGGAAGGCTTTCTTTTCTCTATAACCCCAAGTCCAAATTGTTTGCTTATCCAGTAATCGGTGCAATGGTTCCGCTATTGTTGCTTTGTGGGGTAGGAACACGTTATAAAAATTTATTAGTCCCAAGAATGCCTGCAGTTCAGTTTTGTTCCTTGGTTCTGGTGCGTCTTTAATAGCTCTGACCTTTTTTTCAGTCAGGTGTATACCCTCTCCGTCTATCAAATAGCCCAAGAATTCGACACGATCAATCATTAAACAGCATTTTTCTTTTTTTACTTTAAGGCCAGACTCTCTCAATTTATTTAGTATGTCTTTAAGTCTTTTTTTAAGTTGGGTCGCATCTTTGGCCGAAATTAGGACATCGTCGAAATATGGTACGACTCCTTTTATACCATTTAACAGGCGTTCCATGAGGCTCTGGAAAACACCTGGGGCTACACTCACTCCAAATTGGAGTCTGTTGCATTTGAATGCCCCTTTGTGAGTCACTATTGTTTGTGCTTCAGTCGTTAAAGGGTCTACTGGGAGCTGTTGGTACACTTGTGCTAGGTCTAGTTTAGCGAAAACTTTTCCTCCCACAAGGGAGGAGTTGTACAATAAGTGTTGTACAACTGGCACTGGGTATGCGCTTTGTTGCAACGCGTGGTTCAGGGTAGCCTTGTAGTTGCCACAGATTCGAACTGACCCATCTGGTTTAATTGGCGTTACAATTGGTGTTTCCCATTTGGCATGGTCTACAGGCTCTAAGACCCCTTGATTTATCAATTTATCTAGTTGTTCCTCTATTTTTGCTTTCAGAGCAAATGGAACTCATCTGGCCTTTAGTCTTCTAGGGGCTACTTGGGGGTCTAGACTAAAAGAAATTGGGGTCCTCCGATATCTGCCTAGGGAGCCATCGAAAATGTCCTGGAATTCTTGGATGAGGTCTTCTTCCCAGTCGGTTGCGGCCACCCGGTCTACTCCGGTCATCCCGATGCCCAATGGTGCAAACCATTCGATGCCCAGGAGGCTTGGTCGGTTTCGGTCAACTATCGTCAATGGTAGTACAGCGACATGTTGCTTGTAGGCAACTCGGAAATGTCCCAGGCCTACTACAGGAATTCGGTTTCCTTGGTAGTCCTTGAGGGTTAATTTTTGTCTCTGGAGTTCCTTGATTTTGATGTCTGGAACCAGTTTTTTGATGGTGTCCCATGACACCATTGATAGGAAAGATCCAGAGTCAACCTCCATCTCGCAGGGGTTGTCTTCAATTTTTACAATTATTTTTACCTTCTTCCTGCTTTCCGTCTGAGCGCTTCCAATAGTGAAAGTCTGGTATGCTTTCTCTCGGTTAGTGGCTTGCTTGTTTCACTGCCACTTTCTCTCGGGTTGTCTTGGCTCAGCTTTTGCTGGGGAGTTGCTGCATCTTTTTGGGCTGTAATTTTTTATGTTCCTGCAGACTTTCTCGATATGCCCCCTTTTCTTGCACGCTCTGCAAATGGCATCGAGGAATCTGCAATCGGCTCGAGGATGGTTTCCCCCGCAGCCAGCGCATTCCCGCCGATTTCTGTTTTCGCGCCCTTTCTTGTTGGCGTATAGGCGGTGGACTTCGTCATTTTCCTCCCCAGATTCTGACATCTCGTCGAATTCTTCGTAGTGCATGGTGATGGGAGATTGTTTCTTCCCTCTAGCCGGGTTTGTTTCATCATTGTTCGCGTTCATTTGCTTCATTTTGACTGCCGATTTTTTCGCGGCTTCAGCAGCCGTGGCTTCTGCGATAGCTTTGGCTACTGTTATGTTGGGTTTATTCAGCAGTTTGCTCTGTATGTTAGAGTCTCTTAAACCCAATATTACTCGATCCCGCATCGCTTCATCTAAGTTCAGAAACTCGCATGCTCCCCCTATTTGTCGGAGGGCTGCCACAAAATCAGCGATGGTTTCTCCTTCTTTCTGGTCTCTCAGATAAAACTCGTGCCGCTTGATTAGATTTGACACCACCGGTGCATAGTGGGCCTTTAGTGTTCTTTGGAGCTCTGTCCAAGTCAATTGTTTCACATCTCGGGGCTTCACCAAAGCCTTGGCCATTTTGAAGACTGAGGGCCCACAGTGTGTCAAGAAAACAGCTCTCTTACGCTGGTCTGAGATTTCCTCCATTTCATTGCTCTCCAGATACATCTGGAAACAATCTACATAGGATTCCCAATCTTCTTCATTGGGATTGAAGGGTGCGGGCGGCGCGTTGTTTCCAGCCATTGTTTTTCGTCTGGTTTTTTTTTTTATCTGTCACCGCGTGCTCAGTCTCGCGTTTAGGACGATCCCATCCTCGTCGCCAGTGTTCCATCTGGAAAACGCGAGGTAGACCGGGTTCCAACAACAAAGTCTTTATTAAGTAACACAGTTGGGAAAACAGAACATTGGCTCAGGCTGCGGCAGCCTTTTATATGTTTTTCTCTGCCGGCTTTAGCCAATGACAGGTATTTGATATTTGCCGCCTTTTTAGCAGCTATGTGGATTGGTTCCTATTGAACCAATCCCCATTCGAGTTCTTTAGCCAATCAGAATTCAGTCTTTAGGAGTCTACTATTTTTATACAGAACACAGATGATCAGCCCCTTTGATCAGATGCTACTGAGGAAGATTCAGGATATTTCATAATATTAATAGTGCTCATGATGTGGCTAAATAAATGCCTTTGGGATGTCTAATTGCTAATACTACCATCCAAGAAATGAAAATTCAAAGCTGAAAGACAAAATTGTAAGAGAAGCATGGAATATAAGAAACATGAATATGGGAAAACAACACAGTAGAAGATGAAATAAATAAAGTACACATTGATATCTTAGGCATCAATGACTTGAAATAAACTAGAATTGGACATTTCCATCTAGAACACAATGCACAATGTACAAATATATATATATATATATATATATATATATATATATATATATATATATATATATATATAT
>BLBF01000052.1:12216796-12255971 GCA_015471245.1 Laticauda colubrina | reverse complement strand
TATATATATATATATATATATATATATATATATATATATATATATATGCACAAACACAAAAAGGAACAGTGTTTTCTTAATCAGGAAGACAGTATTTGGGTATAATGCAATCAAGGGCTGAATAATATCAGTTTTCCACATTTTAACATCTGTTTTTAGTGAACAGCATGATTATTCGTTTCACATGTACATACAAATATGACCATAGTTACATATTTAATTTTTACATACAATTTCTTATCTTAACAATGCTTTTATACATTTTCTATTTTATTGTGTTATTCCAAATACTTATTGTTTAATTCACTTATGTTAACTTCATAATCATTATACTTTAGTACTTTTAACTGTCACATTTGTATATTTCATCTTAAATTTTAATTAAAAACACTCCTTTTATAAATTGGTTTTCCCCTGAAATATCAATATAAGTGCACCACCTCTAAGTTACATATTCATTATCACCCCTTTTAAATCCCATTAAATGTTTAATATTATTACCTAAAACATTAAAATTAATAATCCCCTTAAAACTACATAGCATAAATAAATCAGATTCTGCGTGGTTTTTCCCCTTTTTAATTTCATAAAGTTTGTTTACAATTTCAGAAAAAAGAGACATATTAATCTACCCATTAATCCTCAACCCTAATGTTAATTTCATTTCAGCTCTCCTCCTATATCGTTTCATTTATTTCAGTATATTTAATACACATATGACAATTGTTCAAGTGTATGCTCTAACCATTGATGAAGAGAAAGAAGACTAGCTTAATAGTTCACATTAAATCTGAAACTGACAGGATATTTTTGAGTGTTAACATAGTCTTCAGATAACTAAAATGATGCCAGTGTACAAAGATATTAGAAAGAATACATAGAAATCAAATTGATCATATTGTTGGTGCATGGAAATAAAAACATTTATAACTGCAAATGTGTGGCTGGACTATAGAACAGATAATAAATTGCTCATATATCAGTTCTAAGTCAAATTAAACAAGAAGAATAAATGGAATTGTTTCCATGATATGATTAGGTGCATATGCATAAGGGATCACTTTAAAGTCCTGAGCTTCATTGATATGGAATCAGAAGAAGGTTGGGGTGAGATCAAAGACATTGTCAAAGATGAATATGAAAAGAGACTGCTATAGAGAAGAAACAGAAGAAATCAAAATGAAAATGACAAAACTGTCAGAACAGTTGGTGGAAATTGCCAAGAAAAGAAAGCCAAAGCCAGGAAAGACAAAGATCTTAGGAAGAAACTTAAAGTATTTCAGAGACCTACTAATTTAAAAAAAAACAGGATGATAATGACATCTGTAAAATATCAGAAATGGAGATTAGATGAATTTAGATTCACCACTCCAGTGGGTAGCTACAGAACTGTGGGAAGTAATCAAAAAAGAGTCAGCAAAGTAAATAGTAACTAAACTATGTCCATAGATCTGGAGAATGACAGAATTGTGAATGACAGCAGGTTGGAAAGTCTACTACAAATGCCAAAGAGAAATGAATAGGAAAAGTGCTTGGATCTAATAGTTTACCAACCTCTTATTATAAACATTTGAAGATGAATTATTACAAATGCTACAAAAATGATGAACTCTATTCTACAGACTGAAAAGATATTAGATGGCTGGAAGAAGGCTAATATAGCATTAATATTTAAAGAAGGTCAAGACTTTATTAAAAAGAATTACCACTTGATACCTAATATTAGTTAAAAGTTATTTATTCATGATGAGTTTAGTCAAGAGAGTAACAATAGTCTTACAGGACTTTATGCATGAAAATCAGTGTTGGTTTTTTACTTAAGAACAGGTGAGGGACAATATTAGAAATGTATTGGACATTTTGGAATAATATAGAACACAGGTCTTCAAACTTGGCAAGTTTAAGACTAGTCAAGGACTTCAACTCCCAGAATTCCCAAGCTAACATGACTGGAGGAGTAATTCTAGGAGTTGAAGTCCACAAGTCTTAAAGCTGTCCAGTTTGAAGACCCCTGCTATAGTACAACACAATAAAAAAACAAACTGTTTATTTTTTTTAATGCAGAAAAGGCTTTTGACAATCTGAACTGGACTTTCTTGTTTAAAATTTTGGAGGAGGAGGTGGATTTTGGTGAGGATTTAAATGGATAAAACTGACTTATACTTCAAAAGAGGCACAGATAGTTGTGAATGGAGACTTAACAAAACCATGTGAAATATAGAAATGGACAAGTCAAGGATGTGCTTAATCACTATTGCTATTTATTTTACCTTTGGAAGTACTGAACAGAGGAATAAGACAAAATTAGAGAACTGATATTCTATAGAAGCAAAAATTGGATTTTGGAGTAGAAAAAAATTGGGAAAAGTATCAATGCTTTTGTACTTTCATGCTGAAGAAGATTCCTGAGAAGACTGTGAATATCCAAGAAAATAAACAGATGGATCATAGAACAAATCAGTTCAGAGTTCTCATTTCAGCCATAGCCTCAAAGTATCATATTTTAGACACATTTTGCAAAGATGTAGTTCTCTTGAGAAGTCTATTATGCTGGGAAAGTCAGAAGTAAAGAGAAAAAGAAGGCAACTAGCAGCAAGGTGGCTGGACTCAATTATAGCAAATATGAATGCCTTCTTGGGAGAACTGAATGACCAGACAGAGAACATATAATCATGAAGAAGGTCTGCTAAAGTGGCCCTTATGAGTCAGCAGCAACCTGATGGCACATAATCAAAGCACACCAATCACACATGCACATATATCAAAGTGTTAATAGGAGACAATAGCCAGTTAACCTTGCCTGGGTTACCTTAACTTTTCAGAAACCAAGCAAAGGTAAGCCTGGTTGATTCTGACAAAGGAAAGCTCCAGAGAAGCTAGCCAACTTTTCCTCTAGCACAGACTACAAGGAGACAATAGTAGTTGCAGATTATGACATTTAGAACTGAAATAACCAGTGAGGTAGTGAAGCTGAACTCATCAGATCAGGAGATAAGTACAACGAGAAAAGGCATTGATGGCAGCATATCAGTGTGTTTGACATAGTTTAACAGCAGAATCATATTTAGATCTTTTCTCTTACTGGGGCTTCTTGTTTTCCTTTGTCATCTGACCTTGCTTGTGTGTGATCTCTTGGATCTCTATTCACTCTTTTTAAGATGAGATGCAGCAAGGTACAAAATGCAGGCTGTGGCTGTGATTTATCCTCCCCCTCACTGGAGTTGGCATTGTGGATGCTGTATATCAGTGGTCCCCAACCTTTTTTGTACCAGGGACCAGTTTCACGCAGAAACACTTTTTCAAGGACCGGCAAAATCAATTCTTCCCCAATAGTAAAGAGCTTCTTTACTATTTCTTTACTGAAAACATATTTTTATATATATTTTAATCACGATTATTCATTCTTTGCGGCCCGGTACAAAATGATCCACGGACCGGTCCCGGTCCAGGGCCCGGTGGTTGGGGACCCCCGCTGTATATAATACCACCGTGAATGAAACAGGATTTAAACCCCCTTCCTTCCTTCTTTCTCCCTCCGAGGGAATGTAGCACTACCTGGATTTGACAGAAAAGTTGCAGGAGTGAGGTTGGAAGACTAAGCCTTGGCAATGGCTCCCTCCCGCTATACTTTCATTCAAGTAAGAGGATAAAAAAAATGGGAAATATAATCTGCCTTAGCGAAGATGAAGACAAGGCCGGGCGTGTATGATACATCATTCCCCTGGATTATCTCCACCAGAATAATAGGAGCTTGTCTTCTTTGGGTTGTCTTTTATGCTTCCAAGTCAGGCCTGGAACGTAAGTAATGTATTCGTCTTCCTCACCCCTCCTCTCGCCCCCCCACCCCACCCCGGGCAAAAGAAATAAAGCCTCACTGAGGATTCTACTATCCGGGGGGGGGGGGGGGGGGGGGCGACGAATCGAGGCTATTTTTACTATCTGCCCGAAGAGCCGAGACGCCCCGCAGGTGCCCCAGAGTGAAGTAAACTCCTCCTGGCGCTGAAGGCGTTAAAATTGGGCGGCGTGCGGTGGGGTGGAGGGGGCCAAGAGATGACGCGGCTTGCGTCTGGGAGCTCTTCGCCTCCTTTGCCTCTGCAGACACATTTGAGGCGCGCACACATACACAACACACACACACACACACACGCACACACACACAAAGAAGAGGAGAGGCCGGAGGCGAGCGGGTTTCCGAGGCAGCGCCAAGCCAAGCCAAGCCAAGCCAAGCAGACGCCACCATGACCGAAACCACCAAAACCCACGTTATCTTGCTGGCCTGCGGCAGCTTCAACCCCATCACCAAAGGCCACATTCAGATGTTTGGTGAGTCCCCCGCCCTGGGCTCGGCGCCGAGCTCGTCTGATCTCGCCCGGTGTTTGCTGACCGGTGCGCTTGAACTGGGGGGGAGGGGGGTGTCGGTCGGGGTTCCCCCGGAAGGGTGGGGGTGGCGCGCCCAGGGACGCTTCCTCTGGGTGGGTGGGTGGGTGGGTGGCTTGCTTGTCGTGGCTCGGCAACGGGGCTGCGGAGACGTCAAGAAGGGAGCGAGGGCAGGGAACGTCCGAGCGCTTTTGCGCGGCGCTTTGCCTTTGCTCTCCCGCGGTGAGGGGAGGGGCGGCGGCCCCTCCTCTTGAGGGAAATAATAGCGGGGAGAGGGGGTGGGGTGAGGGCTGTTTGGAAAACGCTTTAGGAGCGGCGTCGGGGGGGGGGGGGGGGGGGGGAGGAGGAGGAGGCCGGAGGGTCTTTCATCCCACCCGAACTGTACCCCAAGGCTGGGCTGAGCAAGGGAGCTTTCCAGAAGGGTTCAAGGCGGGTGGGGTAGCTCGAGAGGGTTGGATGAGGGGCGGGGATGGGAGATGTCTCGAGGCAGAAAAACCGAGGAGTAGCTTCGTTTAGTAGCCAAGGGAGGGGGGGGGGTTGTCAGGGAAGGGGGGGGGGGGGGGGGCCTTTAAGGGGGTGCTTGTTCAGGGAGTCCTTCTCCTTGGGAGAATGTCAGCCTTGCTACCTGCCCACCTGCTTCTGACGCAGAAATGGACAGTGGAGGGGGGAGGAGGCAACAACTGGACTACTTCAACACCCACCCACCCCGACAATATTGGCATCAGGGGGAGGGGAGGGTGGCAAAGCCCCCATTTACTGTAATGTGCATTTCACCCAGAAGCTCTGGTTTGCTCCTCTGGGTGGACTTCGCTGGGAGTTTTAATCTGAATAGCGCAACTCCGGAAAAGCCTGATTATAGGATCCTTAGATATGGAAAAAAAAAAAAAAAGCAGGGTTTTGTTGCACTCCTAGTTTCCTTTCTTTCAGATGTCTGTGCTGGATCTCTGCAATGTTTCTGTTATGCGTGAAACAGCTGTAAACACAAGTGTGCACCTTTACCATAGGGAGTAAGTTATTGTACTGGTTATGGGAGGGAGGGAGGGAGAATGGAGAATCAGAGGAGCGTTTTGGAGCTCCGAAATGTGAAGGAAAGAGATGAAGGAATATTTTCGTGTACCGCTAGTAGGTCTGGAGGTTCGCTATACTTTTAAGATACAATCTCAGGGGGGAAAAAAATAAATATGTCAATGTATTCTTTGCATCTCGTCTTGTTTACTTTGGATGGAGCTGCCGAACATAACCATAATTAAAATTGCACTTTGGGGTACATACTTGGATTTTGGGTATACACAATAATCTCAGCCCTATAAGCTTATTGGCCGTACATGCTAATGTATATGCAGTTTGAGAGTAAAGAATGATAAAGTACTGGTTCAAGGCATCACTCATTTTCTTCTCTCGTTTTTTCCCCCTTAATATACATTGGTGTGTGTGGTGGCAGTGGAGCTAATCCATGCTAGTGAACTGGAGTACAAAACCCCATGTGATTTGTGACTATCCTTCAAGGTCTGTTCTATATAAGATCATGGATTAGAATGGCCGTTAATATGCTTTGGCAGAATAGTTAAGGTGGTTTGCTGTCCGCTGCTCCAAGTGCTGAAATGGCTTCATGGGAAGAAGGATAAAGGGTAGTTTTCTCCTACCAATATCAGGGAGTTTTGAGATGGACATTTTGATGAGCTAGCCATAGGTATAATGACTGGACATAAATGGATAATGCACTTAGTTCATAAGATAATTATCTATTGCACATCACTTGAAAGTGTGTGTTTCCTATCAATGACATTTGCAAAGACAATTTACGGTAGTAAAGAATTGTGCAGCTATAACCAGCACAGGGTTTATTTATTTTATTTATTTATTTGTCAAACAAGTATTAGATAACAGGCATAAGTATCAACAGTTATTAGAAAACAGGTATAAGTATAAAAGGGTGTTTAACACTCAGGAAAAGCTATTATTATCCTTTCCCTCCATTTTCACTTTGGAAGTAAATATTATTTTCAGAAAACTGCATTTTAGACATTAATTTAAGTGGCACTTTTAATAGAGCCAGAAGATGACATTCTGAACCAAATCATACGAAAGAGTACTTTAAAAATAATGCATATACTGTGTATGTTAAAAACTACTTTTGTATCAACATTGTAATATTAGCCTACTTCTTTACGTATGAGGGATGCTCTTTTGTAATGTTTTGTAATATATTTTCAACTTTAGAAGGAGGAATAGGAAGGTTTTGATTTCATACACCAATATATGCTAATTGTGCTCTGCAGTTAAAATAGATCTTCATGAGTCTAGTAATATATGTGTTGATTGGACAATAGAGCATAATCAGAACTAAAAACTCATTCTCTTTCCCCTGTATTCTTCCAGGAGCCTGCTGAGCTTGTAGATACTTTTATTTCCATTTTTCCTCATTTAATGCAACCTCTCATAAAAGATTTCACATCTGCATGCTCTCTCTCTCTCTCTTTTTAAAGAGCATGTGGTATTATTGTGATGTCAATATTTGCATACAAGAAAAGAAAGGAAGCCAATATTCCTTCTGAATAATCCTTTGATTTTTCCACCTGTCAGCAAAGTGAGGAAAAAGTCTGGTCCATATTTACCTTGCAATTATTTCTATGGAGTCCTAAGCCCCAAATTCTTGTAAAGCTTTGCCTGCTCATTTGCCAATATAATTTACTATCCATAATTCAGCTTTGTCTTACTGATATGAGCAATTAGTTGTTCGTGGCAGAGAATGGCTGTCGTATAATTCAAGAATCTCCAGAATTGTCCTTGAGGACCAGATAATAATGGAAATAATAATCCACCAAAACAAAGGGGCTGAGGGAATAGGCATCTATTATATCAATCAAATTTTAATATCATCTTTGAAATCATCCCAGGTGAAATGTAGCATGCCTGCCTGCCTTCCTTCTTTCCTTCCTTCTTTCCTTCCTTCTTTCCCTGAGAGAGTGTCACTGAAAGTGGCTCTAGCATTGAATGTTGTCTTTTTAATTAAACATAATTTGATTGGTGATATTATTTTGTTCAAAGTAATCAGCATCCTTTCAGATACAAGTCATCATATACATCTTAAGACATAAATTAATTATAGTGTCTTGTAAGCTGGGGTGGGCATTTATTTCACTGTAAATTTTAGATTTTTCAGCTACCCAAACAGACATTTGTTCCCATTAAACTTTCTCACTTCCTTTCTTGTCTTTTATGGTTCCATATCATCAACATTTGGATTGTATGCTGCTTAGAGCAGCTGTGTCTGCAAATGTTCCTCTGTTAAGAATGACACAATTTTATACCTTATAAACATAAACTGAAGCATAATAGTGATGGAATATGCTCTGTGATAGATAATTCTGATTTATTGTATTGTATGGAATTCAACAAATAAATCATGCCCAATGCAAGGAACAAAAGCAGTATATAAATGTTAGATGTTGTTGCTCTTGTTACGACTGTTGTTGCTATTACTATGTTTAGAATTATGGTAATATTAGATATGGCCATATTTTAACAAAGTGTGAAGGTAATGTGCAAGAGATTGGTGCATAATGAAAGTACAGCTTCCAGCAAAGAGTATGAGAGGAGAGCCAGTTTGATCTAGTAGTGAAGGCACAAGCCTAGAAACCAGGAGGCTGATAGTTCTAGTCCTGCCATATGCATCAAAGCTAAGTGGGTGACTTTGGACCCTGCTGTCTCTTAGCCCATAACATCAGGCTCGGGTAACATGTCAGTTGGTCAATTTCTGTCACAATCTCTGAAAAAGAAGTTTTTTGGGGTGTTATTTTGGGGGAAGATGCTCGGAAAGGGGGAAAAAAGGAGAAGGGGAGATGAGATGTAAATTTATAGAAATGTAGATTTAGGAATGGTGAGTTCCTGCTTAGCACAGGAGTTCAAATTAAGATATTTTGTGACTTGATGATGATTATGATGAAGATCTTGTGGTTTGTTTTTTTTTTCATTTTAAAAGAGAGATTTTAAAGAAAACATGGAAGGGGAATGCTTGGTTTTAAAAGGTTTTCTGTGATGATATATTGTTGAAGTGTTAGCATTAATATCACATGGGGACTGGCACATGTCTGGAACTGAAGTAACTATTGGAAGGATAAGAGAAGAAGCAATGTCCTCTTTCAGATCTTTGAAAGGTATTGCAGCAACTGATTGCATCTGCTCAGAAGCTGCTCTGCAATAAAACTGTTTGGTCCTACCATTCAGTGATCCAGGACTTTGTTTTTCCTTGGCTTTTTTTTTCCTCTTGTTTTTTTGGGGGGGTGGGGGGTGGGGGTGGGATAAGGTAAAAAAAACAGAGAAATGAGAACCGATAATATCTATTGCTCCCTTTATTATCTTTTCTAAGCCTTTGACAGGACATTTGGTTTTTTTGCTGCAGCATAGCTATCCCTTTGGGAAATGTTATTTAATAATTTTCAATATATATCATGTGATCTTGCTTCATTCTGCACTTTTGCACCCTTGCATCCAAGAGAGGTGTCACTTTTGCTTTCTCCAATAACACTGTAAAATAAGGGTGCCTATGAAAATTATCTGTGATCCTATAAATATTTTTGTAGTATTTATTTTTATGTTCCAGATATTATGACAACAAATGACTGCAGTAAAAGGCAAGTATACTCTACTTTTCCTTTTTAGCAACAGAGTATCATTTGAAGTATGGAGTTTGAGACAATGATCATGGATATAAAAATTTGATGGATGATATTACGTAACTCAAGCAGAATATAAATTTAATTATTATTATCAATAGAAGCATATGGTAACTATGAGAATAATATTGATGATTGTATTGATATATGCATTTCTAAATCTGCCTGTAATTATTGGGACTTCTGTTTGAATTAACATTTACAATTGACATTGGTATTATTCATTCTGTACTTTTATTCCATCAATTATAATGATTTCTGTAGTTGAAGAAAAATGTCTTAAGTTGTTGCATTATGTACTAGAACAAAGTACGAAACATTTTCTTTGGAACAGTTTCACCCAGAGGCAAGAATAACCCTTTTTCTCTTAAAGGCTAGTCAAGATCTAGTTATTTTGGAAGGTTAGAATGTATTGTCCTGAATGAGATGCAGTACCACAAATGTTGTATTTTAGGATGAGATAATTATAGTAGGACACATACATTTTTTGTCACTGTTCATTGCTTTATTTGTAATTATGTGTATTTATTGAATTGTAAGCTATTTAGATTTGGTTAAGGCTATATAAAAGTCTAATAAATAATAGGAAGATTATGTATAATGAATTCGATAATTAATCTCTCTAGCCTACTCTTCTAGCCCATAGTATAGTTCTGATCAGAGGGAACAAAGTCTCTAATAAAGGTCTGATCCAGTGCAATGATTTAAGAGGCAAGGATCCTGTTCACAGAACTAGGATCTTTGGTTGCAAAGTCTATACATAAAATATGACTTTGAGGCCTTTGCCAAAAGTAATCCTGAGTCATGATTTCATTAAAAAAAAGAGTTTTTGTTTGAAATGTGATGTGATTCTTGTCTGGTATGAGTCATTTACATCTGCACTAGATGTTGAAGTCATTGAGTAATGAGCAAGCAAATTACTCAGATGTAGAACAGTTGAAACATGGAATTATTCCAATTATAGTTCTAATATAATGCAATTTTCCTTCTGATAAGCATGCATATGTGAACTAGCCAAATTGGACTTATTATTCTTAAATGCCAATTAAATTATTTATATTGTACATTTTTTTCTAATTCACACTGATAGAAATAATTAATTTTAAAATAATTTATTATTAGTTGAGTTCTTATATATACATATTCCATGTTCTTTTCCAACCAGTTAGAATTCAGGTAATTGTTTTAATAACTGTAAACTGAGCTTTCTTTTTTTTTTTTAAAGAATTTTATTAATTTTTAACAAACAAACATAGACAAACAAAACACAAAACATAAAAAACATAAAATATCTTTTTGGACGGCAGTTTGATCCCGAGTTACATCTTTTTGTACAGACATAAATTCAAGTTCATGCTTACTTTTATATAGCATTCCATTTCTTACTATTTTACATTTTCTATATAGCTTCTCCCCTCTTTTCACTCTCTTAATTCTATTATATTTATTTCATCTCAATTTAAATCATTATACTTATATCCTTTGTCTGTTCTATTTCAGCTAGCTATTTATCTTTTCTCATTAATACAAAGTTTCTTCTGTAATGACTGATTGGAGTATAATACCTTGTCATACTTATCCCTCCCCTAGTTTTAAAGCTTAACATGACACATAATTTTCGTTCGGATTCTGCGCAGTACATTCTAAAGATAAACTCAATATTTTGAAACTATATTTAAAAAATATAATATAATTAAAACAACAATCCATAGCAATTAAAGTTATATCATTCAAATTAATATTCATTTAAGTCTTAAACATTTTACACAATCCTTTCTAAATAAGTATCATGCTTCTATGGGAACACTTATAGATTTTACTTAATTACTTCCCCCTATTTCACTTATATTTTAAAATATTAAACAATAACAATGTTCCCATTTTTCTTTAATTCAATTCTCTCATATTTGATTTCATTTATTTTTATTTAAAAAGAAAAAATTTCGCTAAGTTACATTAAATATTTTGTCCCATTTTATAATCATATATTATTCCAATTTTCTAACATTATTTCAAATACAAATACAACAACACAATCTTATGTATCTTTGCAGAATCTCTTTTTCAGTTATATGTTTACCCATTATCTCTAAATAAATTATGTTTCTTTACATCTTGTTTCAAACCTTTGTAACTTCTCTTCCCTTCTTTCCTCCCTTGCTTCTCCACTCTACCCTTTTTACCCCCTTGTCTCTTAATCTCCACTCTCTTATGTATTCCTCTTTTCTGTTGCTTTCTGATGTTGTGTCCACTTTTCACCTTGTTTTTCCCTTTTTTGGTTGTTTTTTTAAGTCTTAAATTCTCCATTCTCTTTCTCCCCTTTCCCCTTTCTTCCCCAAATAAAGTTGCTTGTTCATTAAGGATGGTTTCTTCTTCATCCCAATCTTCTTGTTCTTGTAGTTTCTCATATGTAGAAATTGCCATTTCTAAAAAATTAAAAATAGAGCCAAAAGAATCCTTCCCTTCTTGTTTCTCTTGTTTATATTTTATAAATTCCATTTTTAGTTCATCCATAAGTAATGCCATTGTAAAAGAAAAAAAGAAAAAAAATTCAAGCGACCCAAATGATTTTAATCATTCAAATAAGAGTTTCCAGAAGTCCCAAAGTCAGCAAACAATCCAAATACACACAGTCTATTTCATTTCACACTTTCTTCTTTTTTTTTTCCCCTTTTTTCCACTTTAATGCTTCAAAAAACTTCAAATTCTTTTAAACCTTCAGTCCATCTGATAGAGTAGCCAATTATGATCCAAAATGGAAAAATCCAATAGTAAAAAGGCCCAAAACCAAAGAAGAAAAAGGATAAAATAAAAAACAAAAATAAAAATATTACTAGAATTGAAATATACAAAAAGGTTGGCGAGTAGAGATTTCACAAGTATATATATATATATGGACTGCACACTGCACTTTATTTATTTATCCAAGGCTCTTATTATGACTCTCTTCTCCAGCAGCTTCAAAGCCAAGCCTCAAGTGTTGAAATATTGATAAGAGTCCAGGAAAACACCTGTAGTAATATTTTTCTGTGCTCTCCCTCATCTTATCACATTAAAATGTCCTTGAGAAGGAGTGTTTATACATTTCTCCCCAATTCAAATAAAGTACTTTCAAGCCTCTAGTTGGCAGTGTTGCAAGATCTCTTAATACTTTTTCCCCCCCAGCCAGAAAGAAGAGTAATGTATACAAAACTCAGAGGAAAAGAAAAAAACAAACAAAGGGGGCCTCTATCCTAAAGAAAATTAAAAAATCAAAAGAAGCATAAAATATATATATAAGAAAAAATTCAATCTGGTTACCTACAAAGTCACATTAAAGTCCTCAGAAAAAGAAGTAGTAAGGAAAGAATCCAAGCCTCAATTTGACATCACTTTAAAAAACGCCGCTCAAACAGATTCCAGTCAAACAAAAATAAAGTCACAGGTTTCTTCTTTGTTCAGGATATCCTTTCAGGTCTCAACCAATTTACAATACAAAAGAAGTTTCTCACCCAGCCGACACACCCTCTCTCCAGCCACATTCTTTTCGGAGCTGTCCCGACTTCAGCAGCTTTGGAGGCTGCCTTTCCACCGCCAGCAAAAGGGCTTCTCCCGGATCAAACCAGAGATTTTGCGATATCTTTGGGATCCTGGGATTGTGCCCTTCACGATCCCCATCTCTACGGGACGGTTTAGGTCCGTTAGGACCGACCAGGGGTGAAAATATCAGCTGCGATCTCAGAGCCCCGAGATCACAGCTGTAGCACCGAGACGAAGCTCCGCCTTCTCCCTAAACTGAGCTTTCTACCAACAGGAAGGATGAGCTGATGTTACACCAAACTCCTTTAAATATCTGTCTCTATCTTGAGTAGAGTTCTGACTTGTTTCCGTTCTGAAGCACAATTCCTACTGACTTCATCAACAGTAATAACCTTTCTAGGTATAGAAATTAAATGACCAAGAGCTTATCTCATACAAAAAGAAAAAGAATAATCTTCCAGAACACAACCAAAACCATGTTTAACATGTAAAGCATGTGTATTACTTATTATTCACTGTACTTTTTTTTCTTGTGATTTGTGAAGACTCTCTTTCTCTGTATTTAAAAAGTCTAGTTAATTCCAGATGAGGAATAGCTTTTCTTAGAATTGAACTCCAATTATGTCCCAAGAGATAATAAGATAATAATGTTCATGAATATTCCTAGAATTCTTTTTCAAAGTTGTGTCTGTACCATTATTTGAGGGGTAGGGAAGACTGTATGAAGGGAGACACCAGAAATCCATTTGCACAACTCAAAAGGATTTGAAAACTATATTCTACTCATAAAAAGCATGATCAAAAGCAATCAAAGGAAAGAACTGTCTGACCAGCAAGGTATCAAGAACAGTTGGCAAGAATATAGAGAAGAGCTGTATGGCAGCAACAAAGAGATTCAGCAGCCCTCCCCACAGGAAGAAAATGTGTGGGCAATGAGTCAGCTGCCAAACAACAAGATTTCAGGTGTTGCTGTCCTTACAGAATTGCTGAGGCCTATATACCCACAATCACCACAGCCTTGTGCCAGAAAATTTGGGGAATGAATAATGGCCACAGGATCAGAAACAATCGGTATTCATTCCATTGTCAGAAAGGGGTGACTCCAAGGATTGCTCCAATTACCATACAATTGCTCTCATCCCTCACGCTAGCAAGATTCTCCTTAAGATCATACAACTTCTGGTGCTGACCATTGAAAGACCAGGGGTTCAAACTGGCTTCAGAAGAGATGATGACAGTTGTGACCATACTGCAAATCTATGCTGGATCATGGAAAAATCTCAAAAACATCAAAAGTCAGTCTATATCTCCTTTACTGACTACAAGCAAGTTTGTGATTGAGCTGATCATGATCAGCTCATCAGCTGTGGAGAAACTTAGAAGGACTGGGGTTACTAACACATCTGGTCAAGTTGATGCGGTCATCATACACAAATCAGGAAGCCACTGCTTGAGCACCATATGGAGACACTGACTGATTCAAGATAGAGAAAGGAGTGTGGTAAGGCTTCATTCTTTCAGATTTCTTATTCATTCTGTATGCTGAACTGATTACAAGTAAGCTGGATCCTGAAGAATTAAAAAAGGAGAAAAATTGGAGGGAGGAACATCTATAATCTTCATTATGCTGATGATACAGCTCTCTTTTCAGAAACTAAAAGTCTGAAACATGGTCGTAAGGATTAAAGAAAAAAGTGAGAAACATGACATCCTCCTGCAAGGAACAGAAATGTCAAAATAACAATTGACAATGAAGAGATTGAATGTGTGCAAAAATTCACTTTCTTTGGATGCAGATTGATCAAAGTGGTGAAAAAGGTCCAGAAATAAAGTGTTAAATTGCCCTGGGTTGCACAGCAATGCAATGATAAGCATGAGTCAAGTATAGAAAAGCCTGGCAACTAAATGCATATTAGTTTGCATTATTGTATTTCCCATAGCTACCTCCCTTGGACCATGAAAAAAAATTAAACGAGGAAAATCAATTTGTTTAAGCTGTGGTATTGGGGTAGGCTCCTTGGAATACAAAGGAAATAAACAAGCAAGTACTGGACTGTATAAAATCAGACGCATCACTGGAAAGCAAAACTCAGGAAAATTGTACCTTTTTTCGGCCATGTGCTCAAACTCACTGGAAAAGGCAGTTAAGCTTGGAATGGTCAGCAGTAAAAGGAAATGAGGATACCAAAACCCACAGTGGCTAGACATCATCAAAGCCAATACCAGCCAGAGCATTAAAAAACCCTGAAATATTCATTTAAAAGAATTGGAAAATGTGTGGAGAGCCAGTCCATAGAATCACTGTGAATTGGACATGATTGAACAGATAGCATCATCATCATATGTTATATTTCTAATACAGACTTACAAATATTTTACAAAGATGTGATCCTTAAGTAAAGAGATATCAGATAGATATAGATACAACTAACACTATAATGTTAGTGTTGCCAATATAATCAACAGGTCTTTATTAATAATATATTAGATACCCCGCTTCTGTCATGTTAAATGTATTTGGTGTGGGAGCTACCATATAATGAAAGTGATAAATATATTTACCATTCTTTAAACAACCTACAAATTGCATAAATTACTTCCTGGCCTATTTTCAAACTATAGGAAAATTAATGAATTAATGTCCGCTTTCCAATTTGTAATATTTACTAAGTTTTAAAAACTTTTACTATTTCCACGTACCAGTATGACAGTCCAATTTATGTCTACTCAGCAGTAACACTCATTAAATTAAGTAGGATGTGTTCCTCAGGTAATTGTTCATAGGATTAAAGTCCTGGTAATCTGTGACCTAAAGCAGGGACTGCCAACCTTTTGGACCTCAGGGACCACCAAACTCATAATTTTAAATCCTGAGGACCACTGTATGAATTTTGACTGATGGTGGCTTTCTGATGTTGGTGGGAAAGTCAGTCCCATATTCCAGAGCTGCAGTAGTCACAGGATTTGCCCTTTGGATTCTAAAGCGAAAGAAACAGCTGTTTGCAAAGTTTTACTGTTAGTCACCAAGCCACAAATCTTTTCTTAAAAATCACCAAATCTGACTACTTACAGTACAATCCCGTGTTAGGATTATTTTGCAAATTACTAGCATTGAGAAGACTATTAAATTCCACAGTAATTCACATTAGAAGTTTTTCAGTCAGAAACATAGTCCCAAAAGAAAAAAAGCACATCTAAGTGAACTGAATTAAGCAGATTATTGAATAAGTGTTAATTTGTTCTTTCCCTTTGCTTTACTACTTGAATTAAATAATTGGAAGAAAAGATGTGAATGCCACCAGCAGAACTGCAAATGGAAACTTAAAAAGAGTAAAAATAATTATTAGGCTCTTCCCCATGAGTGTTTTTCTGAATTAAAACTGAAGTAGCATTGAGAATTATACATTGCAAATATTGTATATTGATGGCAAAAGTAAATGTCGGTTTTCTTCTTTTTACAATATATCTAAAAATAATACTCTATCAGGTGTTATGTGTACTACCTGTAAGGCTAGACATTGCAAGAGCTATTTATGCCTCTTTAAAACATTACATATGGTTAAATATTTATTTAGCAGAAGTTTTTGTCATTCTGTGATATAGTTGTTTCTGGTGAAACTCCACGTTTCTCTGTAGCTTCCATACATACATTAAAAATAATGTAAGTGCGTGTTTTGTTTTGTTTTTGAAAAAATAGGGAACTATACATTGATCAATGAACAAGAAAAGCAAACAGGAATCCTTTGTGGGAGAATTGAGTCAACTTCAAACAGTATGAACAGTGAAGAAAACTTTGTTCTGAATTCAACTATACATGCTAGAAATGCAAGGTTGCAGAGAGAGTTTCTAGACTGGAACATATCAGGGAAGGTGAGAAGTTGTTCAATTGTATGGGTGAAGCTCCTTAAGAGGGCAGAAAAGGAACTGAATCCCAAGAACACAAACCAAAAGATAAGTGAAAGCATGTGTCCCAGCAAAGCAAGAATATTAGGAGGTATCCAGTGCCATTGGGAGCTCAGAAATAGATTCCCATTTTTGAAGACAATCCTCAACTATCTGATGAAGCCTTGTCAACCCTAGCTTTTGGGGAGACTAGGTCCTTTGAGTTGAGGGAAATGAAACCCTAGTTGGCGATCATTGTACTATTAGTGGAAGAAAGAAGCTGCAAGTTGGGAAAGATAAGAAGAGGATAAAATAATGGGTGGACTGATTTGTATTAGTTCAGGCGAACTGGATGTTAATTTTACACCTAGGTCACTGAACCAGTAGTTCAGCTGACTGGCTGACTCTGCCCAGCCTGCCCCGGCCCTCCCAGGAGTCTCCACGTGCCCCATTTTGGATCCCAGATAAGTGCAGGGCACACACAGAGGCTCAGGGAGGGCAAAAAATGGGCCTCCTGGGAGCTCTGGAAGGCCGGAAACGAGCCTGTTTCTGGCCTCCAGAGAGCCTCCAGAGCCCAGGGAGTGGGGAAACGGGCCTCCCAGAGGCTTAAGAAAAACTTCTGGAGCCTGGGGAGAGGGAAAATGGACTTCCCAGAGGCTCTGGAAGGCCAGAAACAAGCCCATTTCTGGCCTCTATGGAGGGCCTCCGGAGCCCCGGGAGGTCATTTTCACCTTCCTGGAGGCTAGAAGAAAGCCTCTGGAGTCCAGGGAGGGCAAAAACTGCCCCCTTACTGTGGTGCAGAAGGCTGACTAGGCCACAGCCACCCTGGCCATGCCCACCCAGCAACCGGGCTGAAAACTGGTTGCTAAAATTTTTGAAGCCCACCTCTGGATAAAACACTTAGCTAATTTAAATCAGTCCAAGTCTCCAGGTCTTTAATGGTATGTAGGAATGAAAGGCACAGATATAGAATAGAGAAGACTTGGCTTGACTGAACAATGAAAAGAATCTGCATGTTCTTTAGGAGATCAAAAGTTAAATATGAGATTCCAGTGTGATGCAGCTACTAAGAAGACAATTTTGGTATAAACTAACAGAAGCAGATTCCAGATAATGGAAAATAATTGTCTCAGCTTTCTCTGTTTTGGTTAGGCCCTACATAGAATATTACATCCTTGGGACTTCAATCTAAACATGGCATCAGCAAGCTAAAATTAGTTTAGAAAAACCAAGATGATAAAGGAACTGAAAATTATCCCAAGACAAGCAGTTAAAGGAATTTGGTATATTTCGATTGCAGAGGTAAAAACTGAGGGGACATGTGATTGCAGCCTTCAAATATTTGAAGGGCTATCAAAGAGATGGGGAAGTGGATTCTTGTCTGTTGCCCCAAATGGAAGGACCAGAACCATAGGTTGAAACTACAAGGAAATATATTCTGGTTAGAAGGACAAGAGCTGCTAACTCTTGTCTTGGGCTGTATCATGAAGTGATATGTTCACCTTTATTAGAGGTATTCATCTAGATAGCTGTCTGTCCAAAATGCTTTAGAAGATTCTTCACTAAGTAGAAGGTAGAACAAGAAATGCTTTGAGACCCTAGTATTATCTGAACCTATCTGAATGCTGGTTCAATGAAAACAATTCTTTCTGCATGTGGAAAAACCAGTGTTTTTCTAGTGAATTTGGCTGAATCTCTTCTTGCGAAGAATCTCTTATTTGATTTGTGAGGTGTCTCTGTGTGCGTGCGGGTATGTGGAGCCTTTATATGTGGTAACCCATTTCACACATCTGTAAACTTTGGTGAAACTATCTAGGAAAAGATACGGTATGTGATTCTTCTAGTTGTGTGCATTGGTATTTACTGTGGTGGTTTAGCAGTATGAGCAACTCGGATGTGTACACTGTGCCCTTCTTCATAATAATGTAATAAAACTTTTTTTATCCTGCTGCTGAAGGAAAAATAATATACAAGAATACAATGGTAAAATATCCCTTTTAGTACAGAATTATTCTTTAATCAATAAGTGTGTTGCATTGTAAGGACACAAAAATGCTCTTGAATAAAAAATTTCTACCTGCAAATAAAAATTTCTCTAAGAGATTGTCTTCAAAACATCATTTCTTCTTATAGGAGGCATTTAGGTTTGAACCTTAAGTTTCTGTAATTTATTAGTCTTGTATTTTTAAAGGAGCAATATTTTCTGTTATTCCTGGTAATGACAGTGGAGCATCTTGTACATTTTTTTTTTTTGCCTTAAATATGACTTCATCAACTTGGGATGTTTGGGGTTTTCTTTGACAGTGACTTTTTTGGTTGTTGATGAAAAGAACAAGAGGAATAGATTTCTTGAAAATGCTTGGCATTACTGAGAGTTCCATTTTGTTACTAGATTATTGCAACAAAATAATAATACAATAGAGAAATAAAAGGTTCTGAGATCTGACAACAAAGATGGAATAATTTACATCGCTTGATATCACCTAAAGCACAACTTTATTCAGAAGTTCACCCAGTCAGCAAATAAATAGGAATGATGTCCCTGCAAGTATGATGCTTTTCCATTACTTTGTAATGCTTCATGCATTTGATCATGACTCTTGAAGTAAATTCATTCTCTCCTTCAGTTTTCAACTCATTTTATTCAAGTGAAAAAAACAACAACCTGTGAGATATAGTTCCTAGGGTTCTTGAAGGATGGATGAGATACAAATGTACAAAATACTTTTGCAGATAATTAGAAAAAGAAAAGAAAAATAGTTTGAGACATTAAAAATAAACAGGATCTGTAGGAATATTTTAAAAAAGAAACAGTTGCTAATACTTTAAATCCAAGAGCTTGGCTAAAATGAGAACTAGAATCTCTTAGGTGACAAACATCACCAAACAACTCGACTGTATTTCAGTCACACAGATGTCTTTTCATGTTAAACAGACTGGATGCTCAGAGGGTGTGAAAATGAATGGTATGGCTGTGAAGTTTTTGCATTAGCATATTTTTGCATACATTTATATTGAAGGAAAATAAAATGCAATTTGAAAAAAGAGAACCATTTGGATTTGCATGAATGCTATTCTGGGTAATTATTTTGTCATTAATGTATGAGAAGTCTTATCCTGGCAATAAGATGACAAAAGGTATTACGAAAGGGAGATTCTTTCCCAAATAAAATTCTTCTCCACTATAAATCAGTCTTAGATCTTGCCAAGTCCGCTTTTTAATTGTCACTTGTTTGCCAATGGTAAAAATGAAACAAAGGTGGGTGTTGATTTAGGTAAAACCCCACTGCTGCGTTAAAAGCCCAGCAAACTTTAATCAAATGAAATCAATCTAAACTTATCCAATCTGCTGCAATATAAGAAGCCTAAAGTTCTGTACAGTTTTTGACCATTTGTAGAAATACTTCTCCCATTTTTCATCCCTATAGATACCTTCATATTTGTTCTTGATTTAGACAGAAACTCTTCATCCATATGTTATTCATTCTTAATGAATTATGAAAATCATTAATGAAAATCATTCTTATTCTTTTATTTCTCTGTCCTCATATCCTTCTAAACATATATGTTCCAGCTCTAAATCCCTCTAGTGTTGTCTCCCATTTAAAAAGAAAACCACCTTCCTTGTAAATGTTCGGCTCTTCTTCTATGGTGGCTCATTCCTTTTGTCTCTCTTTCTCTCTCCAGTAATTTTATTAAAAATTACAATTACAAAGATAAAACCTAATACATACTAAAAATATAGAAGGTGTAGAAAAAAAAATAGAAAAATAAAAGGAAACACAACTGTATAGTAAAGAAAAAGAAAAGGAATCTATAAAGTAATTTCTTCTCCATCATAAATATAAGCAATTTTAGCAAATGATCTCAAGTCCTTAAATAGGTAAAGATAAAGATTTTCCCAGTCCAGTAATGTCCCGCTCTAGGAGGGTGGTACTCATCTCTTGTTTCTTGGCTGAGGGAGCCAGTGTTGTCTGAAGACATTTCCATGATCATGTGGCCAGCATGACTATTTTCATGCCCCTATCAGAATCTGAATCTGAGGAGGAAGATGAACAGCTGATAGGGAGTGGGAATATGTCTCCATTGGCTATGGAGGAGGCTGGGAAAGGACAAAGTCCAGCTGGGCACAGTAGGGAAGAGATAGAACAAGGGAGAGGGAGTTCAGAGGAAGACCAAGGCCCACCCCCCTCTTCATCCTAGGGCACGCAGGGAGGAACAGAGAAGAGAGCAACATGGGTTGTGTGGCTTACATGGGAAGAAAGGGCCCTAATTCCCTTCATTAGCCACATCTGGGAATGAAAGTTTATAAGAACTGAATGCTGACAGCTGCTGGGAGCAAACATGACTTTATCCTGTGTTGTCTTTGCTTATCTGTGTTCCTGGCATCTTTTCAAGCGTGTGAGTTTTGCCGTGCCTTCACATCTGGAATTCTTGCTCCTGCCCTGCCAAACTAATTACCTCAGTTTGGCTTGATTGGACTTAAAGTTACAATTTTTGTTGACCATGCTTTGGACTTGATTCCCTGTAGTTAAAGGCTGTTCCTGGGAGAGCTTTTCTCCAGCCAGAAGGTAACCTGGACATTGGGGGCAAAGTTGGAGCTATTAAAGGAATTCTTATTGATTATCTGACTTTGTTGCCTTTGTGCCATGCCCAAGTCATCACAACTATACACTGAGGTGCACAGAACACTATTTACCTTCCCACCAAAGTGGTACCTGTTTATCTATTTGCATTTACATGTTTTTCAACCACCAGGTGGGCAGGAGCTGGAGCAAGATCAGGAGCTCACTCAGTTGCATGGTGCTCAGGTCTTAAGTCCAGGCTGTCACTTTTCCAGCTGACAAGCACAGTGTCTTCAACCACTGAGCCATTATACTCCCCAACAAGTTCTTAAATACAAATCCTTAAACCTGTATTTAAAACCGATATTAGAAGAATTATGAAGAGCTGGTTTATTCACCAGCTCTTCATTCCACTGCAATCATTGGCTCTCTTTTAGTGGAGACATCTTCACCATTTCTTCCTTGGATGTCTTTCTTCTCATCCCTTCTTTCAAATATGGCATTTATTGCTGTTATTTAAGGCTACCTTATTCTCAGATAATTTCAACCATCCAAAACTATATCTCTTGCCACTCATGTTGCTATTCTACTTGTTTGCAAGACTTGAATAATCTCTCTTGTCTCAATCTCTTGGGTAAAAACCTCCTGGTCACCTGGCCCCCATTTCAGCACATCACTAGTCATCTTGTTTTTAATTGCAAGGCTCCACCTTCCATCTTTCCTTTCTTTCATATATTCATTCATTTGACACAACTCTTCTTTTATATTCCATTTTTCTCTCTTCCATCATTTTATTATAATTAAAGGTGCACTATTATAATTAAAGGTGCCATTTATTATCTGTGCTGGCATGCTGGTTGTCAGTTAACAAGATAGAAAGTTGGGTGCCTACCACAATGTAACATTATGTAATTTAGACACAACTTTCATAAAAATAAAGGCATTTTACCTATATCCTTTTACAATTTACTTTATTACAATTGCCTGTCAATATGGCAATTGTAACATAGTAACAGGTTTGGCACAGTTGAAACCAGGAATCCAACAAACAAGCAACAAATCTGAAAGAAATGGCAGGGGACAAAGTGAGCTAGAATTCAGACTTCAAAGCATGGCAAGTTCAGCACAATTGAGTGAAGTTTGAAAAATTGTTCCTTATGTTTTGTCTCAAGGAGTAAGACCAGCATACTAAATAAACCCAGCTGATTCTTCATCCATTATATAGCTATACTCCTCAACATAGGCTCTTCTGCAAATTTGCTTTTTGAGAAGTCTCTACAATCTACAGAATCCTATTCTCTTTCTTATATCTATCACATGCCTCTGCTTAGAACTGGGTGACTGGACTTCGTAATCTAAGGGGCTGTCACTGGATACAAGCAAGACATCCTAGGGTCTTGCTACAATTGTCTCCACCAGATGGAGTCATTGGTTCTGCTGCTATTGGAAATACTGACACCAAGACTATTGTAACTTGGTGAACCTGCCTCCTCTTCCTGACCATCCTTCTTATCAGACAACATGTCTAACAGAGCCATAATCTGTGTCTCAAATGGCCCCTCCAAAACTACAGATGCATGCAGCCCTTCCAGTTGTAACTCCCGAATTGTAATTTGTAATAGGGAAAGAAAAGTATTAAACATATATGTAGAAAGGTTTTAACCAACAGTCTAAGACTTTTGTTATACAGGTGGATGTTAGGACAAAAAAGCCAGTGAAACCAACCTATGGTTAGCTGATACCATGTTTTACTCGGAATGTATTGACCAGTTGTCTATCTGTCTGTCAGTCTCTTTTTTTCATGGAAGTTCTTTTCCTTCAGAGAATAATATACAGTAAGAGTTGTATGTAGGAGCATTTGACCTATTTTTTCCTTTCTTTTCTTTCATGTTCTAAAAGTCACCTTTTATATTTAATATTCTCTTAACTAAATAAATAATAAAGCCACCAGCCATGTTAATCTAGCTTCTTCCATGAATTCATACAAAATTCATACAAAACCGATGCTTTCACTGATGAGAATTTATCCACCTCTTCAGCCCACTTCTCAGTGAATCACTAGAGAACTATGCGTGATGTCTATTGATTTGATTTCCAAGACTAACAGAAAAGCTTTGGTTTGTGTAGGTGTCCCATAGGCTGTAAGTCACATGCTGTCACTGTTTTGTTCCATATTTTTATCTAATGTAGATATAGCCATATGCTTTTTTTAAAATAAGCTGTCAGATAGCTAGGAAATTGATTTCTGGTAGCGAAAAAAATAGTAGAATTAGGGGAAGGAAAGAGTAGACTATTGTGATTTCTATGTCTGATTTGTCAGACTATTACTACTCAATTTGGATTTGGAAACTGTTGTCAAGGGACCAATCCCTTATTTGTAGTTTATCTATGGATGAAGATGATTAACTTTCTGGAAAAAAAAAACCATTGGAGTAATTTCTTAAGGAAAAGTCTGATTTTCATTATTAAAAAAAAATAAAAATTGCTAGGCTTTCCTTCTTCTTTCTGGTTTGCAATGAATGGCACTTAAGTTACAAACCAAATGAAATACAAGTGAAACAACCCACATGCCAGTTCTGATCACCCCTCTATTATGTCAGTTCAAAGCCACTGGTGAATGGCATTGTCCTGATCTGGGAGTTGCTATGCATTATATGCGGTTGCTGGTTTCTTTCAACATTTTATTAGTCAGCAGAGAAATTGTGCACACCATAGGCACAGTCTGACTTCTAGATTCTATCTTTTCAAGGCTAGTTTGCTTGCCCTTGATATAGGCCTAGAGAAGAAAGATGTAGATCCTGTCATGATTTAGACCAAACCAGATCCTATGCATCTATCTTCACTGACTTCAAGAAGTGATTGAAATAGACAAATAAGCCAATACAAGCCCAGTTCACCACCCCTCATTTATGCTCTGTACCAGTACTCTTCAAACTTGACCATTTTAAGACTTGTGGACCTCAACTCCCAGAATTCCTCCTCCAGTCATGTAAGCTCAGGAATTCTGGGAGTTGAAGTCCATAAGTCTTAAACTTGCCAAGCTTGAAGACCCTTGTCTATACCCTGCCAAGTGGAAAAGGAGGGCTGCTATCTTTAAGGCAAAGTCATCTTTATTTTTAAAGTGGGTAACGGTAATTATGCTTGGCAGTTAAGCTAAATGTCAACTTAAATAAGACAGCAGATCTGTTTTCCTCTTCTTTACTTTGTTGAGGCCCTGTAGCGAAGCTGGTGTCAAAACAGAATTGGAAGATGGGGCAAATGACAAGTATGAAAAAGATTCAGAAAATAAAGTGGTAATTGAGTTAAAAATGATGGTAGAGAAACACAGCAGTGGAAGCTGGCAGGGACCAGAATGGGTTGGGCATGCCTATATCTCTCTGGTCTTCCCAAAGTCTTCTGAACATACGTACCATTGGTTACCACTTCCCTGAATGGTATTGGGATAAGGGAAAAAGTACTATTTTTACATCTATACAACTAATTACAAGCAAACGTGGAGGATAAATCTCTTGTGTGAGGTTTTATTGCAAATCCTTGCTAACAGGAAATAGTACAAAGGCAGCAAAGCAGGCGGAAAATGGGAAAGGAAGCTAAATTTTCTTTCTTAAAAAAATTTCTATTTCACCTAAGCTTGCATAATGCATTGCAAATATTTTAAAAATTGAAAAAACAATAGACATAGGTTATAGAAAAATGGGGTGAGAGACAAGGCATCATATTTTTAATTCTCAGGAATTTAGTATTCATAGAAGTCATTAAATAACTAATATAAACATGATTTCCAAAAATGGAGTCTAACACTGCTTTAAAGCTTTATTTTACCATGGTGGTCATCTTTGAATCTTACTCATTAACTTACCTCTGCACAAATATTTCCCTGAATGCCTCGGTTATCTTGTGGTTCTAAAGCAGTGTTTCTCCACCATGGCAACTTTAAGATGAATGGATTTCAATTCCCAGAATTCCTCAGTCACAACTTAAAGTTACCGGGATTGAAAAATACTGCTCTCAAAGACTATCAGATATGGTGGCAGCACTACTCTATTATTTATATCCTCACTTATTAGCCAATGTCAAATTCAAGGTAATCCCTCTATCAGAGTCCCTTGATTGAGTTGGGTGGTTATAGAAATTGAATAAATAATTCTAAAGAACAAAAATAACTCTGCACTTGCAAAGTTTATTAGTTTTCACACTACTCTGCAGATTTTATCAGATAGATAGATAGATAGATAGATAGATAGATAGATAGATGGATGGATGGATGGATGGATGGATGGATGGATGGATGGATGGATGGATGGATGAGATGGAAATTGAGACACATATATAGACAGAAAGAGAGAGAGGGAGAGATTCACAAAACATGGTAATGTTAACTGATTGGGTATGTTCAAGAATATTTTCTTTAGTGGCATGTTGATTTTATGGCTTAAAGTAGCCAGAGGGACAAACTGGACATTATATTCAAAAATTTGTGTCTGGATCTTTCAGTGTCCTTTATTTCAAAACAGATCCTGAAATTGTTCAGGGAGGTAGTATTGGTAAAATATTTTCATATGTAGGAATAATAACATATATACAGGATATTAGCAAAAGATTTTGACAATTTATAATAAATAGCCTTTTAAAATGCCATAAAGATACCATGTGCTGTGAATAAGTCATATCTGATGCTTGAAAGAATTTTGGTAGCCAGTCATGAGAATAGCTTGCTGTGCATTTGGCGTAAGTGGTGAACTCATGTAATAAACAATATCAAAGTTACTACTGTTTTCAAAGCTGTTGTATCTAATTATACAATATATCAGCAATTCAACCATTAAGAAGAAACAAGAAATTCACATTCATGTTTAAATACATGGTGAGACAATCTGTTCCCTAAACCTGCATACTGACCTCTGATTAATTTCATATGATAGAAAGAACTAGAGACAGAAAGACAAAAACACAGAAAAAATAAATAATAAGAGGAGTAATGGATCGCCTCTTCATTCTGGGTCCGAATCCATCCACAGCTTGCTTAAATCCCATCCATCATTGACTGGTACCTCCTTTCCAGTTTTTCATGAAAGGATGCTATCCTCAGCCATTACAAAAATTTCCCTGCTCCTCGCTTAAAAGAAAAAAATGACAGTTTGGCTGCATTTGTGTAGCGTGCTAAAAATATGGTGGTTTGTTAGTTTATGGCTCAGAGTACTATGCCATTTATGGCAATTAGGTTAATTCAGCTAATCATCATTTGGTTAACAGTTTCATTTCTGGTATTAATACATCTTCCAAATGGAAGATTGAAATTCTGCTCATTGCTATTGTGGAGAAAGGTAAAATTTATGTAGGATAAAGGTAAAGATTTCCCCTGTCCATTGGTGTCCAACTCTAGGGGGCAATGCTCATCTCTGTTTCTTAGCCGAGGGAGCCAGCATTGTCTGAAGACTTTTTTTGCAATAAATTTTTTATTTTTATCTTTTAAAAATTATCTCTTTGGGCAAACAACATGGTTCCAGATTTTTACATTGCAATATAAAAGTGAAAATAATTACATATTCAATTTCATATCATATTATTACTTGTTTGACTTTTCTTTAAATATTCTCCTACATTGTTATATTCATTACATTCCTTTTACCCAATTTCATTTCATATCGTAGCTTGTTTATTTTTTCTTTAAAGATTCCCTTGCCTTATTTTACAATATTATCTAAGTTCTAATTCAATTTCTAGACTCATTACATACATTTTCTTATATCCATCACATTTGTAAATTTCTTCACTTACTATTATTCCATTCATTGTTCCTTAGAGATCATCTTAAATCTTATTATCCAAAAGTTATCCCCTTTCATTGTCAATTCAGCTAGCCACCCCTTTAACTTACACATTTCCCTTATTTTACTCCCTTTAATTCATTATCAAAATTTTTGTTAATATAGTCATTTTTTAATTGTCACATTCTGCATTAGTAACAATAACCCCTTAACTACTATATGTCATATACATATGCATACACATACACATACATACATACATACATACATACATACACACACATATGTTTTAATCAGATTCCACATGGTATTCCCTTTTCTTTATTGCATTCTAAGTTTTGTATTTTATGCTAGAAACAATAACATAGCAAACTTTTTTTTCCCATTTTAATCCATTAAAATAATTTTAAGAACTAATCATAATATTTCCATTTCAATTCTCATACTCCATTTTTACTTTATTCATCACATTATTGAATGTTAATTAATAATCTTCTAATAAATTCTAATTCCCATATCTATTTCAATTGAGTTTATATCTAATTAACAATAATTCTTATTCTTAAATGTCACAATATATAACCATGCAGAATCCCTCCTGAATAATCTTCTAGCCATCATCTCTCATCCTTCTGACTATATAATTTCTTCTTATTTTAGCTTGCTTTTTATTTTCTATCATTTTTTGGTCCTTTCTCTTAATTTCCCATTCTTTCCCTGTTATTTCCCTCAATTTCTTACTCCAATTATATATTTTTTCTCCCTCTTTTGATTTATCCTTTGTCTCTTCTGTTGTTTCCTTTTCCTTTATTTAAACTTCCAAACAATTTCGCCTTTATTTATTTCATCAAATCTTAAATTTTTAATTTTAACTCTTTTTTTTTGTCCTGTTCATTGTTCCACTTGTTCTTTAAAGCTGATTTCTTCTTTGTTTAACTCCTCCTCCTCTGGCTCTCTTTGTTCTCCTTTGATTTGTGTTGCCATTTCTAATTTTTCCAACATAATGTTCCACAGTTCCAAGCTTTCTTTCATCATTTCCTTCATGCTTTGTAATTCTGATTTTATTTCGATAAATATTCCACTCATTTTGTGCACTTCTTCTTTTCCTCCTTTAATATCGTATCCAATCCGATTGTCCAACAGTTTATTTCAACCAGCGTCTTTTATTTTTAATTTAACAGTCAAAATCTATAAGTCTTTATTTCCAAGTTTTATTCAATTTACTTCTTTTCAAACTTCTTTTCAAAATTACCAGTCAATCCTGGGATAATGTCTTCGTGCATCCCTTTATTGTAATGTTTTAATATTCCACTTTTCGGGGTTTTTATTTTACTGCAATAAGATTTCTCTTATTTCATTTCATTTTCCTGTTTTAAAGAGACTAGACACTTTTCAAAAGGTCACTGAATTTTTTCCTTTAGCATTAGGTGGCGCTCTTAATTCAATTCTACTTTCCACCTTTTATTTTCCGCTTTTTTCCTTTTTGTAAGTTTTTATTAATTTTGCTAATTACCAATTATTGGCTATTATTCCTTTTTTAACACAGTCAATTCCAGCATTTAATCAATGCCTATTTAGTGCCAAAATCCATATGATTATCCAATTCAATTTCCAAATCAAGCATTTCTCTTAATTTTTCAACCTCCAATTTAATTCTTTTCCAAGTTCAAAATCCAGTTTCTTAAATTTCCAATTTTCCTCTCTCTCTCTCGTCACTGCTGCTACAATCTTTAATAAAAATTCTTCCTTTTAATTACCTTTTATTGTCCAGATATTTTGCCTAATCCACACACTGTTCACAATTTCCTCTCCTGCTCAGTGCTTAAATGGTCACGGTTGTCTGAACTTTTTGGTTTTTTGTTTCTATGATCAAATAAATGAAATATGTGAAAGCTGAAGTGTTAGAAAAATGACTGTGGTTTAAACATTTGGTTGAATTCATACAATTTATTTATTTATCACATTTGTATACTGCCCATCTCATTGCCTAAGTGATTCTGGGCAGCTTTCAAGTAAGAAACAATAAAATCTATGCAAATATCCATACAAAAATAAAGTAAAAAGATAGGAAAGAGTGCCCTTAAGCCATCAGCCACCACCAGGGTTGTGTCCCCCTCTTGGATCTTCATGCTAGTTGGTAAAGCCAGGTCGCAATGTTCTTTCAGAAAGCCAGCATATTGGGGGCCAACCCCACCTCAGGAGGCAAGATGTTCAATAGGGCAGGGATAAGGATAGAAGAACCATTGTATTCTTATAGATCTGGAGAACCGGTAGCGGAAATTTTGAGTAGCTCGGAGAAGTGGTAAATACCACCTCTGACTGGAGATTTTACAGTATCCTTCCCCGCCATGCCCACCAATCCATGCCCACAGAACAGGTAGTTAAAAAATTTGAATCCCATCACTGATCTATTCCTTCTGGGAATTTTGTAATAGCACAATGGGTGCAGAGGTGATGTTCAGCTGGTTCAGACTGGTTGTACAGTACCGGTAGCGAAAATTTTGACTGGTTCAAATAATTTCCTACTTTTCCATTTAAAAAAAAAAAATTCTCCAGTGGCGCACTTTCTGTTTTTCAGTTAACTTTGGTGAAAAGGTTCATGAAATTGTGAAAATTCCTTTATTTGCCAATATGATGGATTAAGAGTTATGAGAACAGTGAATTTAATGTTTAGTATTACCATTGGGCAAAATCAAGTAAAATGGCTAATTCTAAGCTAGTTAAAATATTTGATTGATTTATAGATCACATGATAGACTTCATGATGTCTGCATATTAGCCAGCAAAGAAGGAAGAGTTCAAACCCAAAGCTGCTTTTCCAAAAGGCAATTGAACTTTCTTGTTTTTTTTCCATTTGCTTCAGTTCTTTGGAAGAATTCAAACAAATATACAATTGTCAAAATGTGTGGTTTTTTTCACAGTAGAACTATGGAAATCAAGGCTGAGATAGCCGAATTGGGGATACTGTTTTCTGTAAGACTTTTTTTTGGTAGGGTTATGATCTAATAAAATGTGTTCTGCTGCAACTAGCAGGAGTTTTGATAACTAGAATATATCTAGCAATACTTCATCCCCTGAAATTTGTTGGAATCTTAATGTGTCTCCAAAGATCTCCAGTATGTTTCTTAAAATTGCTGATCAAGTTATTGTTTCCTCTCTTTAGTCGAGGTCACCAACCCCTCTGTAGAACAAATGTGGGAAATTAGAAGCCTGATGATCATATGTAATATATGACTCCCACTTTGCAAGCTCCAGAATACATTCAGATTATGTTGCTACAAATCAGCATCAAAACCAGCCATTTTGAGCAGCATTTTTTTCTACTGGAAACAAAAGGAATAAGTATCTACAGGTGAAACTCAAAAAATTAGAATATTGTGCAAAAGTTCATTTATTTCAGTAATGCAATTTAAAAGGTGAAACTAATATATGAGATAGATTCATCACATGCAAAGCAAGATAGTTCAAGCTGTGATGTGTCATAATTGAGATGATTATGGTTTACAGCTCATGAAAACCTCAAATCCACAATCTCAGAAAATTAGAATATTACATGCAATCAATAAAACAAGTATTGTACACAGAACAATATTGGACCTCTAAAAAGTATAAGCATGCATATGTACTCAGAATTTGGTTTGGGCCCCTTTTGCAGCAATTACTGCCTCAATGTGGCATAGCATGGGAGCTATCAGCCTGTGGCATTGCTGATAGTGTTTATGCCACAGCACTGTGGCATAACACTGCTGAGGTGTTATGGAAGACCAGGATGCTTCAATAGCGGCCTTCAGCTCTTCTGCATTGTTTGGTTTCATGTCTCTCATCCTTCTCTTGGCAATGCCCCATAGAGTCTCTATGGGGTTCAGGTCAGGCGAGTTTGCTGGCCAATCAAGCACAGTAATCCCACGGTCATTGAACCAGGTTTTGGTGCTTTTGGCAGTGTGGGCAGATGCCAAGTCCTACTGGAAAATGAAGTCAGCATCCCCATAAAGCTCATCTGCAGAAGGAAGCATGAGTGCTCCAAAATCTCCTGGTAGATGACTGCATTGACCCTGGATTTAATGAAACATAGTGGACCAACACCAGCAATGACATGGCTCCCCAAATCAACACAGACTGTGGAAACTTCACACTGGACTTCAAGCATTTTGCAGTGTGTGCCTCTCCATTTTTCCTCTAGACTCTGGGTCCTTGGTTTCCAAATGAGATGGAAAAGTTGCTCTCATCAGAAAAGAGGACTTTGGACCACTGAGTAACGGACTAGGTCTGTTTTTCTTTAGCCCAGGTAAAACACTTCTGATGTTTGTTGTTGAGGAGCAGCTTGACAAGAGGAATATGACATTTGAAACCCATGTCCAGGATCCATCTGTGTGTGGTGGCTCTTGATGCACTGACTCCAGCCTCAGTCCAGTCCTTGTGAAAGTGCCCAACATTTTTGAATGGCCTTTTCCTGACAATCCTCTCCAGGCTGTGGTTATCCCTGCTGCTTGCACACCTTTTTCTTCCACACTTTTCCCTTCCACATAACTTTTCATTAATGTGCTTTGATACAGCACTTTGGGAACATCCAACTTCTTTTGCAATTACCTTTTGAGGCTTTCCCTCCTTATGGAGGGTGTCAGTGATGGTTTTCTGTCAGGTCAGCGGTCTTTCCCATGATTGTGATTCCTAGTGAACCAGACTGAGAGACCATTGAAAGGCTCAGGAACCCTTTGCAGGTGTTATGGCTTAATTAGCTGATGAGAATGGGACACTTTGAGCCTAGAATATTGAACCTTTTCACAATATTCTAATATTCTGAGATTGTGGATTTGGGTTTTCATGAGCTGTAAGCCATAATCATCTCGATTATGACACATCACGGCTTGAACTATCTTGCTTTGCATGTAATGAGTCTATCTCATATATTAGTTTCACCTTTTAAGTTGCATTACTGAAATAAATGAACTTTTGCATGATATTCTAATTTTTTGAGTTTCACCTGTATGTGCCTATTAAAACACTCACAAACCACAGCCATAACCCTAACCCTAACCCACTCCATATACATCATAATCTTACTAGCCATAACTGTAGTTCTCTAAGGCTGAACAATGTGGGGGGAAATGTATCCCCTAAGCACAAAAATGTATCCATATTTCCTGTCGAACAAAGTTTTCAGAAATTCATTTTTTGAAAACAACCACTTGAACAAGGGCCATAGTTTCAATGTGTATGCTGGACACATATTGATATAACTGAAGAGAGCAGAAGCAATACAGTACAGCTCTATTCTTTGACCTTGATAGAAACCTGGAGTTTGAATAATCCTTAATTTGAGCATCTTGGTAGATGAGAAAGAAAAATCCCATTGATTGTTTTTGAATCCTAAAGCTCATCTGAGATAAGAAGGGAGGGTGAATTTGCTGGGCAACATATAGAATGTAACATTTATTTCTTCAGAGCTCTAAAATGTTCAGAATAATCATGAGGTACTTTTGTTTGACATGAGTGGAAGTATAGCCATTTTGTTCTATTGTGCTGTGAATATAAGCTTTTGTTTATCTAGGAAGCTACACAAATAAATTCACCACATCATGATCTGTGCAGAAGCTTATGACAAGCCAATATTATATATGGAATGATGTGAGGAAAAATAAACCATCGGTGCAATTAATTTGGACATGAAAATTATTAGCTGTCGTGATTTGCAGGACATCTTCATTGAATCAAAGCCTTCTGTAGCAAGATGTGTTAGGCAATTGAGACTAGATTTTGGTGCTACAGATTGTATTATAAGAGTTGGAATGAAAATGAAAAATACTGTTGGGGTGTGTGTATTATTTATTTGTTAGATATATACTTTTCCTTTCCTTCAGAAATTCGAGGTAGTTTACATGGCATATCATTCTTCACTTTGTCCTCAGAACAACCTTGTGAGAGAATTTGAGCTGAGATATAGCAACGGAATACCAGTGTCTGGTTTATACCTTTTCACCACTTTTGAATATTTATAAAAATAAAATTTTTAAGGGGAGATTTAAAAAAAACTAAATAAATAAAATAAATTTGAAGCAAGAGCTTTCAAGCTCATGTGTAAGAGAAAATACTGTAGTTAATACTATACTTGAAAAATTCTAGTGCTTTCCCTTATATTAGAGATGAAAAATCTGTATGCTATAGGGGCCTATGACAACTTGCCATGGCCAACTAACCACAGCCATCTCACCATGGTCATCTTGTCGCAACAACATTATTGACAACATTGATAAAAATGGAAATAATGTTGAAAAAAACAGTGGAAATAATGTCTAAAAACATATTTATTGTGTGTTGAATTATCCTGCATGGAATTCTCCATGGCAAATTGGCCTGAGGTAAGTTGACTGTGGCAAGATGGCCACTGTGAGTTGGCCGCAGTAAGATAGTTGTGATGAGATGGCCATGGCAAGTTGGCTATGATGAATTGTCCCATGCTTGAAGATGGTAAGCAATTCTCAGCAGCCCATTCATGGTTCTCAGAGAAGCCACCACAGAATAGCAAGTTTCCTTTGGAGCTGGATTTATTTATTAGATTTATATCCTGCTCTTAATTCAAGAACTCAAAATGGTATATACAGTGTTTCTTCCTATTTTCCTCAAAACAATTTTATGAGATGGTTTAATGAATAACATATATAAATCTTCATAAACTGACCCTCCCTCGCACTGTTTTTACCCCTGCCTGAGTTGGATAGCAGGTAAAGTTATTAATTGTTCCCGATGCAAGATTCTTCAAACAAACAAACAGAATCAAATAGATAATGTTGTCTCCAGTGATATAACAATTACTCCAGCCATGCTCAAAGTAGCCTCTAGAAAAGATACAAAGCTGTCTATTCCGACCTTAAGGCTTTTAATTCTGTGTAAAATTGTGATTATTGTGTGGAAATATTCTGAAGGTTTGAATTGATCTCTACTAAATTCTATGAGGCAAGTGGGACAGGTTGCACTCATGGCTAAAGAGAACGTCTGCTTTTTTGCAATACTCTTATGTGGCATTCATCAAAGCTGTCATGGTTGTCAATCATCATCCTCATCTTTGTCAATATTCCATTATTTTTATTGGAATGCAAGGCAATTTGATTGGTGTGGAGGTCTTGACTGGGCAGCCATAATTATTTTGGTGTACATTTTGAGAAACTGTGTTTAGATATGTTTTATATCACCAGGAGTCAATCTAGCTGGGTTGCATTTTTAAAACAAAAGTTTATGAAAACCTTTTGCTTTATATTTTAGGCCAGATGCACTGATGTGACATAATTAGACTCTGAAAAAGTCACTGAAGAGGCCAGTTTTCTGAAGAATAAAGAGGTCTTTATTCTTAAGAACCAAGATCTAAAAGGTTCCCCCCCCTTTTTTTTTTTAACTGAGATTGTATGGTTGGATTCACTAACAAAATGACAGCTCAGCAGGAGCATAAATGACCTTTTGCCCTTACAGTTAAAATGATTTTTAGTCTCTAAAGCAATGAAGTTACTACCAAGTAAGAAAGAATACAATTAGCTCTGTGATGCCTGTCAAGATCTTAACTTTCTAAGGGGTTGTACCAATCAGTGACCCAGGGACAGCTTTTTTCAAATAAGATATTTATTCATGTAACTTGGGGGAGGGAGTATTCAGATGTTTGTATATTATTGTTGTACTGCCAAAGGCATGTGAAGTGCCACGGATCATCTGCAAATACCTACTAAGAATGAAAACCGAAATCTGCTGAATTGGAAGGCCTCCTGGTATGTTTTCAGTTGTTGGCTTTGTATTGTATTTTTTTTTTTTTAATTTGGACTGTTAATAGCAGCAATTTTATCATTTCACAAGTCTGGCAGCAATAAATAATTGTTTTTTAAAAAACTCTTTTGGGTCACAGATCAGAAGGCACACATTAATAATAAAATGAGAATAGATTCAGATAGAAAATTTGTAATAGCAGTGGGATTTTTCGAGGAGTGAGAAATGAAAGCAGGCCTGTCACCAAAGCTCCAAGAAAAGAATATAAAATATTACATGAGCATAAGGTTGGCCTGAAGCCATCATTTGTGAAATGTAGCAAGGACACGATCCTCTTTAACCTTAGCAATAGCCTGGGCACTTTATAAATTCAAATGAATCACATAATACAAACATCCTGAAATGACCACATTAGAATTCTGTGGATGAAGAATTGCATGTTTAATGGAAATGCCACCATGGGAAATGTTTCTATTCCCTCCCCCACTTCCTTAAAATTTTCCTGTCTTAAAAACATTCTTGTATCAGGGAGAAGATAGGATTTTTAACTTGTGAACATTTCCTAAGCAGAATGTGAGCATGAATTCAAATCATTCTAGATCAACTCTGGCTGGGGATGATGGGTGTTAGAATTTAGTTACAACAGAAGGAGAATAGTTATCCTACTTTCACCTTACAGACATAGTAGCAATAGCACTTAGACTTATACCGCTTTATAGTGTTTTACAGAGCCCTCTCTAAGCGGTTTACAGAGTCAGCATATTGCCCCAACAATCTGGGTTGTCATTTTACCCACCTCGGAAAGATGGAAGGCTGAGTCAACCTTGAACCTGGTGAGATTCGATCTGCCAAACTGCACGCAGCTGGCTGCAGCAGAAGTAGCTTGCACAGCACTGCATTTTTACTACTGCGCCACTGAGGCTTATAATAATAAATAACCAATGACATAGTTTTCCCTTTCTTTTCATTCTTCTTATTCTCCTTCCAATTTAAAAAGCTATCGGAAAAAAATTATGTTCCTGGGAAAAAAATCTGACCTCAATATTTTGGGGGGTACGTGTTTATTGGCAAAATGGCAACATCTAGCCACATGAGAGATTTTACCTGGTCTCAATATTTGCATAAAAGGAAACATTTTTTATTGTATTCATTCATGAGAAAAGATTTCCACTATTTGAGGAATGGAAACCCTCTTCTCTATAAGAACAATTGAGTATGTGAATGGCTCATGCAGGGGGGAGGTGAGTTCAGAAAATAGCAAGGAAAAGAATTGAATTGAATAGCTATATCAGAAAGCTGTTCGGATGTAGCTTTTCACACACACAGATACACATACACAGCCAGACAAAACCCACTTCCACTTTTAAGTACATAATTACTTAAACTTGTCTCTAAAATGCTAGCGTTCTAAATTCAGGGGAATATATGTTCCCCCATCATCTATCTAAAACCCTAGGGATTATTCACTGCACTTTTCCCTATTAGGTTCCAGAACATTACAAAATGTATCACCTATAATAATCTCCATGGCATAGGGCCAAATAATCTGTGGGACCACCAATTATCTCTGCTCGAGCTCTGAGATCCTGCAGTGGGCCTGCTTTAGATCTCGTCTATAAAACTGTCACTTGATTGCCTGCCTTCACTGTTATGGAGACTGCCTTGTGAATTGACATTCTCCTAAGCTTCAGATGACCTGAACTTTTCTGTCTTTCTAAGTAAGGCCCTGAAAACCTGCATTGGACCAGAATGTGGGAGGAGCCCACATAGAACAAATAATCTTGAATAAGATATGCATTATTGGTCTTTCTGTCAGTCTGTTACTCCAATTTTAGTATATGTGCTGCCGAAGCTGTCTCTTACTCTGTTCTATGTTTACTGAATTTTTCTTTGTAGATGTGTACAAATTGTGAACTGCCCAGAGTTGCTTTTTGCAAATTGGAGGCCATATATATTCAATGAATAAAATAAATGAAATAAATGGATCTCTCCCATGAAACATACTAATACTTTAACTGTTGGAATAGTGCGGAGTAAGTGTAAGTTAGATAAACGCAACAACTCCTGCAATATTGGAGTTCGTACTTTTTTCCAGTATCCGAACTAGTTCTTCAGTGAATCTACACAGCCTTCAGCTAATTTAATAGAATCTTAATATCAGTAAAACATATTTTGTTCATATCCATCTCTACTGCAGTGATCTCTTATTCACTGGCATGCAGTGGTGACTGCCATTACATCCCAGGTTTAATAGGATAATGAACGGCTGTTGCAGTATATTAGTCAGAGGGGCTGAGAGCAAAGAATGGGGTTGTCCAGTTCTACCCAACAGATTTTGATAAATTCTGTTTGTTTTCTAAGACTAAAAGCACAAATTATACAAGTAACACCCTGGCAGGCACATCATGCAGTGTTTCATTTAAATTTTGTTCAGCATACGCTAGGAGGCAAGTAAATGGTTTTTCCCCTAAAAAGAAAATTAGAACAAAGGCTTATGTGCACAAGGTAGCCAGAATTCATACAGAAATACATATGAAGCAATCGATTAACTTGGTGTGTCTCACTGTTTTGGGGGCTTGGATTTTCTTCCCGGCTCACTTGATATTCCCAGCAAAGATCTTGACTTTCTAGAGGAGTTGGCAGACATGTGAATGGCAATCAGCAGAAGAGGGACTCCTGTTCATGCTCTAAACAGCAACTCAATGAGAGACTAAGGGTGGGTGAGGGGGGACTGGAGAGAAAAATTGTATGGGATCTAATATTTTGTATTTGTATAAACAAATTTGAGGTTGAAGAGCAGGAAGGACATATCAGAGAGTCATGATTCCAGAGGTGATCTGTTACATTTGTTCTGACAGTGTGAATTAATTTCTATGGCAACTGCAGTCTTATTCACAGATGGTAGCTTTTGTGTTAAGTGTCCATCTGAAATAAGCATCAGGCTCCCTCATATATAAAACTGCACTTCTAATAGCATTGACAGCTTTTAGGATGGAGTGTTCTTATTTTCCACCACCAGTCTCCACAAATGGTGATATTAGTTTGAGTGGAAGTGACCTAGAGCACAGCAGCTGGTGGTTCCTAGCTTGAAGAGTCACACTTCAAAAACAAACCTCGTTTTCTTCACTGCTATCTTATAAGATGGAGGCTGTGCATCTGTCAGTTAAATACTGCTCTACAGGATTAACATAGTGTCTATCTAGGAAAGTAGTTATCTAATTTATATATGCCCCCCCCCCCACAAACACATACACCACACCCACACCCATGCTTGAATACAATAAAAGTAAACTTGTCATAGTTATTGTTTTGTTCAGAAAACACACGAGGTAGACCGGGTTCCAACAACAAATACTTTATTCTTTAACTAGTCAGTAAATAGGAACACTTGGCTGAAGCCGAGGCCAGCCTTTTATACAGGCTGGCTTGCCTGCTTGTAGCCAATGGCAGTTGCTTAAATTTGCCGCCTTTCAGCAGCTCTTTGGATTGGTTCCTAGTGAACCAATCCAATCCTTAGTTTATTTGACCAATCAGGTTTGCAGATTTGGAGTCACCCAATTTACATATAGAACAGTTATCATATACGCTCATATCCAATTAGTGTCCCAATTAATTCCTTTCTTGTTCAGTGTCCATAAAACCCAATAGAAATAACCCTGCAATATTAATCTACCTGATCTTTTGCAGTATTTTATGAATTTGCATTCAAAATTTCTTTATTTTTTTCTCAAGTCCACCAACCATGACAAAAAGTCTCTTTTTCACATTTTCAACACAGGTTTGTTTTTTTATATACATATACATATACATACATACATACATACATACATACATACATACATATATTTGTCAGTGTCGTATATAAAAATTTTGTCTTAATTTATGATACAGTGTAAATTTAACACTAGTTACTTACATTTTCTTCCACATGGTATGCCCATATTTATATTTTAACCAAAATTTGCAGGCCATTTCACATACAATCTTTAAATTCATCTTCTGTTACAAATCTTTATTTGATTTATACAAAATGTGTACAAATTTAAATTTTATACATATTAGCTGTTATACGATTAATATTTGTCCATAACTCTACTTCAGATTCAGTTTTCTTCTCAATTCCAATTGTCCTGTTGAAACCTCACTTTCAACTGATTATAAGAAAATCATTTAAAATGATGTCCTTTGATCACGTATGTTAACCATAATTCTTTATATGCTGTTTCTCTACTATAAAAAGCTTGTTGAGAAACTTTTTATACCATATGAAACAATGCTATGCAAACCTCAGATTTTGATCCTCCAATTCTAATATTTTCTTATGTCTTAACAATATCCCTTCCTTTACCATACAACATGCATCAGAATACAATTTAAGTATCTCTAATCCTCTTTCTTTTGCTTTTTGGAAAATCTTATATTTTATTCTCAGTTTCCGCCTCCCCCACAACATAAAATTTGATAAATCATTTTGCCATTTTTAAAGGGTACATCTGTTCTATATGTAAAGTGGATGACTCCAAATCTACAAACCTGATTGGTCAATAAAATGAACATTGGATTGGTTCACTAGGAACCAATCCAAAGAGCTGTTAAAAAGGCGGCAAATCTAAACAACTGCCATTGGCTGCAAGCAGGCAAG
>BLBF01000052.1:12176756-12216786 GCA_015471245.1 Laticauda colubrina | reverse complement strand
CCAATCAGGTTTGTAGATTTGGAGTCACCCACTTTACATATAGAACAGGATCGAAGCGGCTTAAATGCTAAGAGGCAGTTTGGCACAGAGGTTGAGGCATCAGGCTAGAAACGGGGAGAACATGACTTCTCGTCCTACTTTAGGCACACAGCTGAGTGACTCTCAGCCCTAGGAAGGACAAACCTCTTCCAATATCTTGCAAGAAAACTGCAAGGAGTTGCTCAAGCAGTCACCAGGAGTCTACACTAATTCAAAGGCACAAAAAACAAACAAACCAAGTAATACCATTTCACCTTAGATAGAACTAGAATTCTTTGAAAATGGCCAACATATGATATTTAGAGAAGGCAAATCAACAATACTTATAGCTTATAGCAAAATTCATCAGTTATGCAATAATGCAGTAAGCAATATTGTTTCACATGGCTTAATAGTAATTTAATGATGCTAAAATGCTGGGTTCTGTTCTGTACATGAATGTACAGTTCTCTAATTTCACTAATGTTTATCTTACAATACAATGTAACCTCTTGGAGACTTCTGTCTGTTTCCACCATTCTCTAGTGAGCTTTCTTTGGCTGTACCAGTAAGTACTTATCCAGTAAGTATGCTGTGTTTTGTGCTTGGAATGATATATGTTGTGATGTGGTTTGGTGCGGTATGATATGGTTTGTATGATATAAAGGTTTAGGACATATTTTTATGTATAAGAAAAATGATAACTTCTATTTAGGATATGGTACCATAGTATCTCCTGAAGCATCTGAGAAACAGACCCTATGCCAGTTTGCTTAGCTTGTTGGGATTCACATTTACATAAAAGCAGAACAGGTAAAAACTAGGTTATACCTTTGTAATTCCATTAAAGGTAGTTAGCAGGTGAACTAACCTCTTATGTAATTTCTGTTTTGTTTTGTTCACTAAATATATTGCAGATGAAATACCATTCTTGAATTGCAAAGCAACATCCAGTCTTCACAAAGAAGTTATTTTTTCATTTATGTCCTTCACTATATAAAACTGAGAATAAATACTTGAAAATGTACAAGCAGGAAACCCTGGCAATCTTTCTCCAACCATTACATGCAGCGTGTGTTTCAAACCCAAAAGTTTACACAAAACTATGCCAAGCAAATGATTTAGCCAGGTGGTCTAAAATGATTTTATTTGGAATTTTCTATGGGTACCTGTTGCCTCCCTTAATAAGTCCCTTTTCTATTTAGAAATTTAACTGCTTCAGTTTTGTAAAGGAATTTATTCTAAAATCGTGGCCATGAGCACATCACCGCAATTATAAAGCTATTTCTTGTTTATTAGTATTAGCTCAAAGTTTATTAAATTCTGTATTTCTGGGGTTTCAGCAGGAAGATCTAAAGTAGATTTCTCTTTTCTTAGAACTGAGGGAAGGGAAAAGTCTTAGAAATTGCCAGCTAGCTAGACCTAGGGGTGCTCAGAAGATTCAGTCTGACTGATGACAGCCTGTCATAATTATTGGAAAAAGAGGCTTACCAGAGAGGTTTTAAATTATTCCCCAACCCTGTTTGAAAGGGTCACAGAGAAGCTACTCTTACCTATGCTGTAGAACCTGAAGGTATGTCTTAGCTCAAATCATATAAATCATGCAAAATTCAGCTTGTGATCATTGAGTGGATGGAAATTTGCAACAATAATATTATTCAGCAATTGAACAATGAGAGTGAAGGTTTTCTAACATTGCTAGGGAAATTGGACACTGGGAATATCTGATTCTTTTGATCAGAAATTGAGAAAAAGGTTTTGCTGTTGTTAGGGTTGAATGTATGTTTTTGTTTTGCTTCATTTTGTTTGTTTGTTTTACTGTTCTATATTTTATTTTCTATGATAAAACAATAAATTGAAAAAATGTATTGAAACAAACTGACACATGGATCTTGTGTAAGGCAGCAGGGAGAAAAAGAAATGCATAAAAGAAAGTCAGGAATTTCCAGAAATGTATTAGACAAAAATAACAAATAATCAGAGTTGGAAGGGACCTTGTATGTCATCTACTCCAACCCCCCGCCCAAGTGGGAGACCTTACACCATTTCTGACAAGTGGCAGTCCAATCTCTTCTTGAAAGCCTCCAGTGATGAAGCTCCCACAACTTCTGAGGGCAATTTCTGTTCCATTGGTTGATTGGTCTCACTGTCAGAAAGTTTCTCCTTATTTCCAGGTTAAATCTCTCCTTATTCAGTTTCCATCCATTATTCCTTGTCTGGCCTACAGACGCTTTAGAAAATAGCTTTACCTCTTCCTCCCTGTGGCAGCCCCTCAAATATTGGAAGACCTCTATCATGTCTCCCCTGATCCTCTTTACTAGACAAGACAAGCCCAGTTCCTGCAACCATTCTTTTGTATGTTTTAGCCTCCAGTCCCCAAATCATCCTGGTTGCTCTTCTCTGTACTTTTTCTAGAGTCTCAACATCTTTTTTATAATGTGGTGACCACAACTGGATGCAGTACTCTAGATGTGGTCTTACTAAGGCTTTTATAGAGTGGTATTAGTACTTTTCTTGATCTTGATTGTATCCCTCTGTTAATACAATTTAGGATTGCATTAGCTTTTTTGGCTGCTGCTGCACACTGCTGGCTCATATTTAGATGGTTGTCTACCAAGACTCCAAGATCCCTCTCACAGTTACTGCTATTGAGTCTGGTTTCACCCAAAATAAATCTCATTTCATGAGGCTTTCTAGTGAAAAGTAAATGTGAATGAAATTGCCCCATTCTTCTATTTTTGTTGGATAGTCTGTCAAAGAGACTTATGAACAGAGTTATATGGACTTAGTAATTATCTTTTATTGGAACATTATATCAGAATATAAGACCCTGACACAGTTTCCAGCAGATTAACATTCTTCAGATTAGTTTATACATTTTATAAGGCTAAGAAATATGCCAGAAGAACATGAGTCTGAAGTTCAAGAGGAGACCACAAATCAAAGTAATGGAAGACTTACTAGATATAATGGTAAATCAAAACTGAACATTTTTATATGCAGAATCAGGTTGTTTCTAATCAGAAGAGTGTGAAAAATGTAGTAAAAATTATTCTTAGCAGAAACACATACTTGCAATAGTTCTGGAAAATTCCACCACATAATGGCAGCACAGCTGTAGAAGCAAGTTTTCATTAGACAGAGGTAATACACCTTTAAAAAAATTCAGGACAAGTAGAAAAAGAAAAATCTGCCAGAATTTGCTTCAGTTCATGCTTGGATTATCAATGGTAGTTGCTGCCTTCTTCAATTGCCCTCAAAGATATATTCAATAGACCTGACTTACATATTACTGTATATATCCAAAATATCTATGCCTTTTTTCTTCTTCTATTCAATCATATGCAAATTTCAGATACTGCCTAGACAATCTTGAGAAGTGGTTGCCATTGCCTCCTTCCTAGGACTGAGAGAGAGTGACTAGTTCAAAGATACCCAGCTGGTATTAAGCCTAAAATGGGAATAGAAATCATAATCTTCCAGCTTCTAGCCTGGTGCCTTAACCACCACACCTAACCATCTCTCATCTGAGCTTTAATTTTCTTATTAATGTGTAAAGTCAGCTATCTCATTTTATTTTATCTAGTATTAAGTGATTTATTCTTCTTGTGGTCCATGGTATCCTCAAACAATTTATCCAGCGGTGAGATTCAAATTTTTTTACTTCCTGTTCTGTTAGTGTGGCTTGGTGGGCGTGGCATGGCTTGGTCAACATGGCTTGATCAGCATGAATGGTGGGATTCAAATTTTTTTACTACCGGTTCTGTGCATGTCGCTTGGTGGGTGTGGCAGGGGAAAGATGTTGTAAAATCTCCAATCAGAGGTGATATTTGCTGGTTCTCCAAACTACTCAAAATTTCCACTACCAATTCTCCAGAACTGGTCAGAACCTGCTGAATACCATCTCTGGTCAATATGGCAGGGGAAGGATACTGCAAAAACCCCATTCCTTTCCCATCCCATAAACTAGCTTTCCAGTTCCATTCTCCTGTGCAGGGCAAAGAAGACCCAGCCAATCAGCTGGGACTCAGGAGGCAGTAAATAGATGGTGGCAGGGCCAGTCAGAGGTTCTCTGAACTACTCAAATTTCCACTACCAGTTGTATAGAACTGGTCAGAACCTGCTGAATACCATCTCTGAATTTCTCTCACCCTGGTTCAAAAACATCAACTTTTCTTTGTTCATCTTTGATTGTTCACTTGTCATAGCCATGTTACTTTTATGGAGAATAAGTTGTAATATCAATTGTTGTTTGCATCAAACCTAGTTAAGTCTTCTTTATTTCTGTTCCAGTCTATTTTCAGATTATATGAATCTTTGGCCAGAATAGGTAGTGGAATATGGTTCTTGGCACTATTCTATTTGTTTATACATTCAAAGCAGTAGTGGTACGCGACTGCTTCGGCCCAGTTCTGCCGAGCCAGTAGTGGCAATGAGCAGCAGAAACCGAACTAGTTCTCTCCACCGCTTTGCTATTGGGCCCACCCGCCTGCCCACCTGGGCTTCCATACTCACCTTTATCCAAGGGTGGGATTCTACAGGTTTGCACCTATTTGCTAGAACCGGTTGTTAACATTCTAAGCAGTTTGGAGAACTGGTAGTTAGAAGAAATTACTGGCCTAATCCTGTAAGGAAGGCAGAAAGGAAACATTCTGGTGTTGCTTGCAGAAACTGCCTCTCCATTAACCCTTATTACATTCTTGGCAGGACTAGTCTTCCTGTCTCAGGAACATCTCTGGAGTTTTTCCCCCCTCCTTTGCTAGTACTTTGCTTGTGTGGAGTGACCATTCAAAGCTACAATGGCACTGAAAAAAGTGACTTATGACCATTTTTCACACTTACAACTGTTGCAGCATCCCCACAGTCATGAGAGGTCAGGCAAGGAGATGCATGCCTCGATGTGAGTGATATTGAGTTGGCCACACCCAGCTGATAACATGACCATCAAGCCATGTCCACCCAGTCACATGACTACCTAAGACACGCCCACAGAACTGGTTGTTAAAAATTTGAATCCCACTCCTGCCTTTATCCTCTGCTTTTGAAGTGCAGATGCTTCATGTGGCACAGCAGAGTGCAGTGTGGCAGCTGCTGAAGCGACCGGGAGAGTGCAGGATTGCAGGAGGTGAACTGGAATGCCTCTGCGCCTGCAGAGCGCACCCACCAAGTTACACCCACCGAACCGGTGGTAAAAGGTTTTGAAACCCACCACTGATTCAAAGCTTTTGAGTCCAACATGACTGGTGAGCCTGATCATTTTATATAGCTCAGATGTAAGTAATTTATGCTGTTGTCAATATCTATGGATCTTTCGCTGGAATTGTAGCGGAATGTGATTCTCATAGACACTTTGCCATTTTTACATAAAACAAATCACAATGAATTGTTTATTTGAATGGGTAGCATCTATAGTGTGGCTCCCTTGAAAGTTGTGGTTATTTCTGTATCAACCCCTTGTAGTCCTCCATAGTTGGCAAAAGTGAACAGTTGCTGGGAAAGTGAGCATTCCAAGTAGTTTTGTTTTATTCCATGTGGCTTTCAGACATTAAGGAGTTAATTAAAAATTATATTGAAAGGATTGTGTTAGAGATGAATGAGAACTGAGGCGAAGAACTGTATCACACTTCAAAAAATGTGACCTGAGCCTTCTAAATGCAGCTGTTCATTTAAAGCAGCAGGGACCACATTGTCAAGGTGAAAGAGATTTTCAAATAAAGAAATACAAATGGGAAACATATAGGAAACTGATAAATAACCATATACTGAGATCAGTTTTTGATATGTTTCAGACATCCATTTCACAACTTATATATGAGACACAGACCTTTGAATATGTTTGGAATAAGAAAATTTATCAGTCAGATTTTTAGACCAGAATATCATGAGATACTTAGAAAAATGGCATAACGTGGGAAATATGTGGCGAAAAGATGGGCATAACCTATTTCCTTCCTCATTTCACAAGATCCTAGATAGGTCTCTGGAAAGGTTACATCATTGTGTTTGCTTTGTTTGGTAATTGATTATTTTTTAAATAATTACCATTAAACCTTCAATTTAATAAAGGAATTGGGGAAAGAGGTGCCTGTTAGAACCCTGTGTCTACTAATTAGTGAATGAAAGTTTATGCATGAATAAAATACAGAACACATTTTGTCTTATACTTAAACTGAGCTTTGTAATCTTAAAAGTTTACTGTATTTTAATGAAAACAATTATATCCCCACCCAGTTAATTTAAAGAGTTACATGTTTCATACAGTTCTTTTAATTGGTGATATATATGGCTTGCAACACACAAAACTCCTATTGTTGAGACCATGCTGGTTGGCTATCCTTCATCTGCCATCACCCTTATTTGGACAAGCTTCAATTACTCCTGTCCTTTCAGCATTGTGGCTTGAAAATTACTGTTTTCTATTGCTGCTCTATTTCTGCTCATTGTATGTTCTAAAATCCTGGAAGACATATTGTAGCCAAAATGGCAAGCCTACATTCCCTAGCAGGCTAGGCGTACTGTATTAGTAGAATTAGAGTAGTCTTTGTGGAACGATGAATAGTTTTCTTTCCCTTTTAACAATATAATAGTATGCTTAGGCAGTGTCATAATTGAGCTAATAGAGAAGTCAATGCAACATGCTCACAACATGGTAATGCCAGCTGTAGAAACTAGAAACTAGAACAAGAAATCATTCAGTAACTGTTTAATTTCTGCCTAGCACACATTTAAAATATTATATTTGTTGAAGGTAGCACTGTTTTGACAGACCCTGGAATATTTTGTACTGGACAGTTATGCACAGTGGAATGGTATCTGGGTGGAAAGAAAAAAATGAAGAAGACCACAGATCTCACTAGCTTCTTGCTTCTTCAACCGATTTCTAAATTGCAATGATAGAAGAGATGAGAAGCAGAGCAGCTAAAATAATTGATTTTTCAGCTAAAATAATTGATTCCATTCCAGATCCCACTATTAGCATAAATTTGCATAAACCTGAAGAAGTGACCCCCAAATTTCTTTGCTCCTTCTTCCAGCTCCAAAATACCAGTGGTTCTCCATGAATCTTTATTAAAGCTCCTGTATTTTAAGATATTTATTCTCTGAAATTAGGGTCATCTGTCTAATGGTCACATATGTAGATGTACTGTCAGGGTTCCAAGTAATAATTCCATAACAAGCAAAGCTCCAAGGCAGATAGATTCCTCAAAGAATAGCTTTATTGGAAATATCATCTTGGCACAGATCTGGTGAAAACTGACTCTGAAGACTTGGCGTGATTTTTACCTAATTAAAATTAAAATTTTCCCGCTTTCTCAAAACAGTCACATGGTCCAATCACAGTGCAATCTGGCTGCTGAGTGACATCACTCTGTCTTCCTCCAACCAGGTTTGAAAATGACCTTGGTTCCCAAGAGAAAATAATTTGCTTTGGCTACAGAATATCAACTATCTCAAATCCCTCCTCCCTATATCTCAGCTCCAGTGTGGCAATATAGAAACTGTCAAAAATGGCTTCGGTCAGGTCAGCTTCAGTGTTAACATGTATATTCAATTATTCATGGTAATAAAAACATTTTAAAAAAAGAAACTTGAGCTAAACTGGCTCATAAAATGGCAAAGATGGTTCAGTGGGATACATGCTGTGGCATAAAATATTAACAATCACATATATAATGGTCAGGTATTTTCTGACACTGTAAGATACTTTGTTATACCTTAGGGAACATTTAATATTTAATATGGGTGTTAAAACTGTAGACTCTCCTCCTGTAATGCTGGGAGTATGACTAGATAGATATTGCAATTTTTCACACACACATACCCCCCCAAATAAGGAATCTATCATAAAATTGCTGCTCCCATAATGTATTTATACAAATTTTGGCATATTCTTTGAATCACATATATAATTTTGGGCATTCTTCTTCAAAAAGATACTAAGGAAATAGGGATGAGGTACATAAAGTCCACATACAGTCTTCACACTAAAAAAAGGTGGTACTAGATAAATAAACATGTTAGAACACAACAAACAAATCTGACTCAATTCAACTGACATTTAAATTTTATAACAGTGAAAATACAACAAAATGCAAATATTATACTCATCCATGTATTTAATCATTTTTTTAAATATAATTTTTATTAAAAACATTCTTGACAATTTTTCCGATGACATGTACCAATGGAACACCATTTTATAAACTTTAAGATTATAACATAGTGTAAATTTCAATCTTTTCAACTGCAGGGTTTTGTACTGGTCCATCTGTTTATTATAACCAATTTTTAGCCCATCTTATAATATTCTTTCACTTATTCTTCTATTTCAAATTTCAATAATTTTTTATATATTTTAGCAATTGTGTGTTCTTCACTTGTACACAGTTTATTTCAAAGTCCATCTTACAGTGTTCAAAATAATAAATTCCTTTGTCTACAGTGATTATATGCTAGTCTATCTGTCTAATAATTGTAAATAAGAGACCCATTGATATCTATATCTCTCTCCTACCAGTTCTTGTCTTGGTTGTATCTTATACTTCCCTTGAAAAAAATGTTTAGTCTCTTACAGTAAGTTAGGTTTGCCTATTATTTACTGTCTATAAAAATCTTTCTTCTACTGAGAGCCACAAAGGGGTCTTGAGCCCCAAACACCTTTAGGTTTATATTCTCAACATGGTGCATCTAATAATTTTTAAAATCCACATTAACTGTAATTTAGTTGGACATAAATATCTCTGCCACCCAAATCTCAGATTGTGCCCCTCTAACTCCGCTTTCAAAACATGTGTGTTCTGAAACTGAATATCACTGTAGGCAATACATTCTTTTTTATCATAGAAATTCTCCCCAGCAATGAAGTTATATTTTATCCCAGGGGTCTCCAACCTTGGCAACTTTAAGACTTGTGGTCTTCAACTCTAAGATTCGTGGACTTCAACTCCTAGCTTTGCTAGCTGAGGAATTCTGGGAGTTGAAGTCCACAAGATTTAAAGTTGCCAAGGTTAGAGACCTCTGGTTTATCCCATCTTAACATATCTTTTTTAAACTTCATTCTATATCTTAACAGTTATTTTGAAATGACATGTAGTTCATATTTGTCAGTCTTAAAACCCATGTTATCCATCAGTTCTGTCTGATCTTCTATTTTCATATTTTATTAACATCCTTGCCTTCTGTGTATTGATCTTGAAACTTCTAATGTACCACATTCTTTTAATTTGTCCATTTATATTTCAATTCCCTCTAAAAGATCTTCCAAAATCAACAGCAAGTCCACTGCCAAAGCCCTTAATTTATAGATTTTTTTTTAAAAGAACCCATAATCTTTTCATCCTGTCTTATATCTCTATTCAGAATTTCAAGAATGAAAATATATGAGGGAAGAGCGTGAGCTCCCTCTACTGATTTTTATGTTCTGTCTCACAGTGCTTTGTTAGATCTCCATTAACAATTATTTGCGCTTTCTGTGAAATGTAAATCTACTTCAGCATTGGAATTCAAACTTTTTTACTACCGGTGAATGTGGCTGGGTGGGCATGGCAGGGGAAGGATACTGTAAAATCTCCAGTCAGAGGTAGTATTTGCTGGTTCTCCAAACTACTCAAAATTTCCACTACCAGTTCTCCAGAACTGACCAAAACCTGCTGAATACCACTTCTGATCTACTTTGCCCATTTTATAAAATTCTCTCCAAAAATCATATTTCCAAAACATTTTAACAACAAAGCCCAAATCAGATTGCCAAAGGCTTTATTTGCACTGCAAGATCAATGCAGCTTGTTTTTTTTTTATTATGCTGCTCCAAATGTTATAAAGTGTCTTAACACATTACTAACGCTGTCCTTTAACTGTCTTTAGATAAAAACCCACATTGATCCTCATGAATACATTCTTGAAATATTATTTTCAGTCTATTAGCTGGAAACATTATGAACAACTTATAGTCATTATTCAGTAATGATATTGCCCTACAATTTCTTGTTAAAGCCAAATCTTATCCCTCTTGAAGTGTTAATGTTGTTTTGGCCTCTTTCCAATTCTTTATCTTCTTCCCTGTAGGACAGAGTTTATTGTGTTGATTTTGTAAATGTTGAAAATTCATCATCTTCCAGACATTTATAATAAGAGCCTGGTCCAGGCACTTTCCTAGTGTAATCTTTTTATGGCTTCCAAAATTTTCCTTATTGTAGTAGGTCCATTCATAATCTGTCTCTGTTCCTCTGCAATCTTTAGTACCTTTTGTTTTGAACAACCAGAGAGATGTCACTTCTGTTTGACTTCATGGTCCATTAATAGAGTATCTTCCTCTTGTAATTTCAATATCATGTTCTTTCTTTATTTTTTCTTTTCATAATTTATATGCTAGCCACTTCCCTGCCTTATTTGCAAATACATTTTTTTTGCTTTACATAATTCACTTTTATTTACATTTCTTTTACTGTCTGGTAAATGCTTAATTTGTTGAGAAATACGTATTTTCTCTGCAAATTATTTTTTCTTCTTTTTTCTTTATTTCATTCAGAATAGTTTTTTTTATTTCTTCTCTTTTTAAGACTGTTGTGTATAAAATAATCTTTAACAGAAACTTTACTTGCATCCCAAATCATTTTTAAATCAGTGCCTTTACTGAAATTATTATCAAAAAGTTATTTTAATTTCTTTTTACAATTCTCCACGATTGCTTCTTTCTGTAATAATGTTTCATTTAGTCTCCATCTAAAAGAACTAGATTTTTATTTGTAAACCAAACTCATAGGAGTATGATTCCGGGGAAAAAAGGTAATATTTCTACTTTAGAAAGCTTAATAACCACATTCATTGAAATACAATTTTAAGTCTATTCTTGGAAAGAATAGATATGCCTTTCAGAAAAGTAAGAATAGTTTCTTGAACTGCCATTTTTCTATTCTTTGTATATCAACCAGTCCTAAACTGTCAGTCAAATCAAAGAAAACCTTTGGTAATTGGCCTTGACTAATTGTGATATTTTTTTCCCCCAAAGTTCTGTTCAGTTGTGTAGAGTTCACTCCATTCTAATCCTTCATGAAGCATACATTTCCACTAATAAACCTTATTAATCTCTTCATAAGTCCTTTATAAAAGAATAGTTTGTCTTCATTTTTAGACATAAATTCCTGTATTGAAATCCTAATCCCATGCAAATTAACTTCCACCCCAGTAAATCTGCCATGCTCATCAATTAATACGAATTCTGGTTTTAGTTGGGGATTTATATACAAAACCACTTAAATTCTTTTTTTGATTCTACTGAAATAAATTCACCTTAATTTTTATAAATCAAATATTTTATGTCCAGTTTTCTACAATGTGTCTCCTATTAAATTAAAATTAAATTTTGGTTTACTTTTTTAAAATTATGACTTTTTTTCTATTTTGAAGAGCATTTCCTTCATTTATATTTGTAATCTATAATAAAGCCAAAACTTTACAAAAATTGATACCTTTAACTGCCTATTTCAATATTATCCCTTTCGGTTTCCTGTTGCATCTGTTGAAGTTTTGTGTAGTCTTATCTGATACGGAGGTAGTATTCAGCAGGTTCTGACTAGTTCTGGAGAATCGATAGTGGAAATTTTGAGTAGTTCGGAGAACCGACAAATACCACCTCCAACTGGCCTCGCCCCAATCTATTCTCTGCCTCCCAAGTCCTGATCAGCTGGGTCTTCTTTTGTTGCCCTGCATAGGAAAATGGAGCTGGAAAGCAGGTTAGTGAGGTGGGGAGGAGTGGACATTTTGCAGTAACCTTCCCTCAGGAGTGGGGTGGGAATGGAGATTTTACAGTATCCTTCCCCTGCCATGCCCACCAAGCCACGCCCATAGAACCGGTAGTAAAAAAATTTAAATCCCACCACTTATCTGATACCCTTATTTGAATCTCCTCTAATGTTCTTTAAATTTTTCTAAAAGTTCTTCTGGACAAAACAAACAGTTTCTGAAATCTTTGCTACTATCTCTCTGCAGATAGTCTAATGATTCTCTCCTTTCCTCCATTTTTGCTGCCCTTCAGGTCATTGTCATTATATTATAATCCAAAAGCAGAAGTGTCTCAAATAAAGAAAAAAAAGGCCTATTTTTTCTATTTTGTTTTCCTGTTCCCTTAACATTTTGATCTCATTGCACTCCAAGGTTACAGACAGCACCATAGTCAACATCTCCATAGTTACAGTCAGATTAGAATCTGGCTGATATTATTTTTATCTTTTGTTTTGTAGAGTACACTAATTGTCTTCCCTCTTTACTAGTAAACAAAAATATGTCCATAAAAGTCCAATTTGCTTGTTTATTTTAATTCCAATTTATTCAAAAGCACTTTCATAAAAAATAATCTTTTAAAAAAGCTATTTTTATCCATTTTAAACTTTCCTGGATTGATTCCTTTTTAAGATTTTTGTTAAAAGGTTTTAAAATCTTTGTAATCCAGAAAGAATAATAACTCAACAAGTGGAATTTTTATCCTGTTGCTCAGAACATCTTGAACTGTAAACTAGCTACATCTGACAATGGTTAAAAATTATGCTTGTAATGTGCAAGCCTTATGCCTATATAGGCTGAATTAAAGTTGAGATCTTGATTGAAATCCCTCCCAGCATCCAACTCACAAGTAGATCACAAAAATTTCATGCTGAACTTGATGTTCCTGAAGGAGCGGAGACAACATTTTGGTGGAGATTGGTGGCCAGACAGAAAAAGAAAAAAAATCATATAAGATTGCCCATTTGCACTCCAGAAAGCTGTTCTTCATGAGCACACTGCAGGAACGCATGTATTTAATAATTTCTTTATTATCTTAAATATTCTAATTTAGCAACAACTTTTGGAGACACTGTCAGGTTTGTACCCAAGGCCTTAAAACTCCTTATGTCCTCATATAGACTTTCAGAGGAAAGAAATTCCATTTAACTAAGTTATTATATGGATGTTCTACTCTGAGGAACCAATGTGGATGTTGAGGAAGGTTGTTAATAACCAATAACTGGAATTGTTAAAATGAGGATCTAAATATATGATTTATGACCAAATGAATAATGACTCCTAGCACCATGTAACGGAGTGAGCTCCCGTTACTTGTCTCCACTTCTGCCAATCTAGCAGTTCGAAAGCATGTAAAAATGCAAGTAGAAAAATAGGGACCACTTTGGTGGGAAGGTAACAGTGTTCCATGTGCCTTCGGCATTTAGTCATGCCATCCACATGACCATGGAGATGTCTTCGGACAGCTCTGGCCCCTCGGCTTTGTAATGGAGATGAGCACTGCCCCCTAGAGCTGGAAATGACCAGCACGTATGCATGAGGGGAACCTTACCTTTGACTTGTATAAATTTGCATGCACATCAGGGTCAATTGCTCTCTTATGGTAACTGAGAACAATTTTGGAAGGACTGCCTGTCCTGAACAGCAACATATTTCTGTTAATTTTGCTGGCTTTTTCATCAGTATTAATCTACGTCTCTCTTCCTTCCTGTCTCTCTTTCACTAGAAAGAGCCCGAGATTATCTACACAAGACAGGAAGATTCATTGTCATTGGTGGAATAGTCTCACCCGTACATGACTCATATGGAAAACAGGTAGGTTGATTTTTTTTCCTTTTCTTCTTTGTTCAAAAACTGTGGGGAATGGATACTAGGCACCCTAAGATGAACAAATGTGACATCTATTGCTTAAACTCTTAATGTTTGCCTTTTTCAGGTAGGAATGCACTAGTTGGAGAAGGCAACTAGTATAAGCAAATCTGTAGCATGAACATGGCAAGCTTTAATTAATTAAATGATTTTTTTCTTCATAAATTTGTCATTTCTTCTGATTTTTAAATTATCACCTGAAACACAATGCTCTATGCCAATGTCATCATGGGATAGTTCATTTTCTAAAATTATCACTTAGTTCCCACAGGTTCCCTATCAACCAGGTGTAGTGGCCTTTGGGGAAAGGAACAAGAGATCATACTTTATTGTTTTCATTAAACTTGTCCATTGTACGTAATACAACAGAATGATTCACTTTACAGATAAGGATATTTTTTTTTGTTACCATCTCCATTTTAAAATATCTGACATAGCTGAACAAAAAAAACCCTCTCACTTCCATTTTTATTTTGTCGTTCTGTATTGTTGTAAAGAAGAGGCTAGTCAGATGGAGAATTTTTTGTGGCCTTAAAAGACAAGCTTTGCCACCTGAAATTCCCTTCCTACATATTTAATAAATATGCAAGTGCCCAACTTTTTCCTCTGAACATTTGACCACTCTATAATTAGCAATCTAGAAACAGACAGGAAGGGGAAAAATACATGTATGTAAGGCTAGAGTGTATCAATCCTGAAGTGAACGCGGCTGAGGCCCTCAGGAGGCCTCTTGGAGGCTTCAGGGTTGCCACACAACAGAGGGAGAGGGAATAGCTAGATGGGGTTTTATAGCCAAAGCAATTAAATTTTCCTGTGGGAACCAAGGTCATTCTCACAGGTGGCTGGCCAGAGGAGGAGTGAAATAACCAAGCAACCGGCCAGCACCTTGATTGAACAGAATGACAAGTGACTTGTGGGAAAGAAGAAACATTTACTTTTTAATTAGGTGAAAGCCGCAGGAACTTCAGAATCAGTTTTCACCAGTTGTTCCAATTTCATGTGTCCAATAAATTGTTCTCTGAGGAATTTCCCTGCCTCAGAGTTCTGCTTTTTATGGGTGCATTACTTGGAATGCTGATATCAAGCCAACTCTCCGATCTAATCAGAGCTGCTCTCCGGAGTCCTGAGAAATGGGAAGCTTTTAAGTATTTCGGGACTGTTTTTCAAAAATTATTTGGAGCAGCAAAATCTAGAAAAATGATGATATGGCAAGATTGGGACTTTGGGGCATTCATTTGAAAAGTATGACCGTTTTTATGCTGCATTGAACCTGTATTTTTTTCCCTAGTTTTTCCTACCAATAATCGGCAAAAATTGTATATCTGTTTTTGGTAGTTTGCTGCTGAAATTTAGCAATGCAATTTGTGAAAGTTCCAGTCTGTAGTCCATCCAGCAGTGTCTGATGATTGTTTAGCACTGCTCGTCTCTGAATTAGGGAACTGAGGAGCATTAAGTTTACCCAGCAGATATCACAATATATGAGGCCGAAGACTAATAAAGCAGATATTCCTGAATTTGACATTTAAAAAGTCATATAATCCAGAATTTCCTTTTGTTAATTCTGACATCTATTTCTTTACAGGGTTTGGTTTCCAGCCGGCATCGCCTGGCAATGTGTCAGTTGGCTGTTCAGAGTTCTGATTGGATAAGGTATAATAGCATATCTTATCACTCATGTCTGCTGCAGTGGCTTGTATTCTGCTATTTGTGTGGTGATCTTGATAAGCTACTTCATGGCGCGTTTTTTTTTTCCCCAAAGAATTTTATTGATTTTTTTAAAAACAGACATGAACAAACAAAACACACAGAACATGAAAAACATAAAACATATTTTTTGAAAGTAGCCTGATCCCGGATTACATCTCTTCGTACAGACACCAGTTCAAGCTCATGCTCATTTCTATATACCGTTCCATATCTTATTACCATTCTACATTTTCTATGTACCTTCTCCCCTCTTTTAACTCTCTTAATTCTATTTTATTTATTTCATCTCAATTTAGATCATTATACTTATATCCTTTGCTGTCCTGTTTCAGCTGTCGATTATCTTTTCTCATCAAAGCAAAATCTCTCCTGTAATTACTGATTGGAGTATGACGCCTTCATATACTTTCCCCTAAATTTATAACACTTAATATAATACACAACTTTCATTTAGATTCTGCTTAGTACATTCTAAAGCTACACTCAATATTTTAAAAAAGAAGAGATTATAAATATATAATATAATTAAAACAACAATCCATACCAATTCAATTCTATCATTAAAATTAGTATTCATTTAAATCTTAAACATTTTACATGTTACTTTTCAAATAGATATCATACTTCTATGGGGACCCTTATAAATTTTGCGTAGTTACTTCTCCCCCATTTCACTTATATTTTAAAACATTGTTTAAGTAAAGTGTTCCCATTCCTTCCTAATTCAATTCTCTCATTTATTTCATTTCATTTATTTTGTTCAAAAAAGTTTCACTGAATTACACTAAGTATTTTATCCCACTTTTTAATCATATGTTGTTCTAATTTTCTAACATTATTTCTTATACAAGTATAGCAATACAATCTTATGTACCTTTGCAGAATCACTTTTTCAGTTAAATTTTTACCCATTATCTGTCTCTGAATAAGTCCTATTTCTTTACATCATTGTAGCTTCTCTTCCCTTCTTTCCTCCCTTGCTTCTTCATTCTGCCCTCTTTACCCCCTTGTGTCTCCACCTCTATTTCCCTCTTCTGTGTTCCCCTTTTCTGTTGCTTTCTGACATTATATCCACTTTTCACCTTATTTTTCCCTTTTTTTGTTGTTTTTTTAGGTCTTAAATTCTCCATTCTCTTTTCCCTCTTTCCCCTTTCTTCCCCAGATAAAGTTACTTGTTCATTAAAGATGGCTTCTTCTTTGTCCCAGTCTTCTTGTTGTGCAGTCTTTTCTTGTAGTTTCTCGTAGGTACCAATCGCCATTTCTAAGAAGTGAAAAACAAAGCCAAGAGGGCCCTTCCCTTCTTGTTCCTCTTCTTTATATTTTTTAAATTTCATTTTCAGTTCATCCACAAGTGATGTCATTGTAAAGAAAAAATTTTTAAACAACCACCCAATTGTTTTTTAACTCAAATGTAATTTCCAGAAGTCCCAAAGTCACCTAACAATCCAAATAGACACAAACTGTTTCATTTAACACTTTCTTCTTTTTTCACTTTCTCTTCCTAGGGTTGCTATTTAATTGGAAAGTTCCAGTTAAGATGTATCTTTTAGAAGTCTTGTTACGATTTAACTTTAGATTCTTTTAAATTTCAAGCAGCCTCCTCCTGCCAAATTCTGCTCTTATTCTTTTCCTCTCCCTTCCCACTTGCAGCAAAAAAGTTTTTTAAGTATTCAGAAATCTTTATTGTCCCCTTGACATTTAATTTTCCAGTTTAATTACCTGTTGGTGCCAAAGCGGGTTTTTCCGATTTCTCATTTATCTCTCTTCGCTGTCAACCTAAGGAAGGAGAATGAAAAAAAAAAAAAACCTTTCCCTTTTCACTTTCATTCGCAGCTTCCGAATCTTCTTTGGGAGTGATGTATCTTTTATAAAATTCAAATTCCAGGGTACCTCAGTTGTTGCTTCTTATCCCGGTCAGCCAAAACTTTCACTTCTTAACTTCCTCCTGCACTTTCTTTTCTGGATGAGTGCTTCTTTGAGGCGGCCATTTCTGACCGCCGCTCTTACCGCCTTCAGGGGAGGGAGTATAGCCAGCTGAGAAGGAAAGATGCGGCTTTCCTTGACCCTGCTGTAGTCTCCCCCCTCTTCACCACCTCTATGGGGTGGCTTAGCCCCGAAGCCAGCTGGCTTGGGGCGCTCCTACAGCGAGCCCAGGCAAAAACCACGCACGATTGCAGATTCCTGTCTGCTACCGAAGCCCTGCAGACTGGAAGTCCCCCATGGCAAGTTTTTTTAAAAGTCCAGATGATTATCTACAACTGTCCGATCAAAGCCCTCATTTTACAGGTATTGCTTATATTACAGATATAAAAAGAGGCAGCTCTTTGTGCAGCTGTCTTGACCTTCTGATCCTCCAGCAGATGTCCCTGGCTCAGGAATCCATGGGACCCCTGATTTTCTGATTCAGAAAATAGTTCTCTCTTATGAAATGCTAACATGCAGCAGGTTTGCAAACTAAAATGCCAGATGCAACAAGAAAACAATGTTTTTCAGTCTTAAAAGCCTGATGGAGAGGTGGAAGCTTTCTTTTCTTTATAATTGTTCTTAAGTGAGTGGATACATACATTTGAAATGAAATGAAATATACCTTCAGCATCTTGGGCAACTTCAATATGTATGATCTTCAACATCATAAACCAATAGTCATATAAATTCTGGGAAGTGAAGTCAACATATCTGAAGATTTCATAAATTGGCATAATGTTTGTGCCAATCACTCTTGCAAGAACCTTTTTTTTCAACTGCACATTGATTTCATTGGGAATAGCTCCTCATAGAAGCTTCTCAAAGCAAGAAGTTAGTGATAGGCATATCAGTAATGTGTTGCTTTGGGTCAAATTTGAGACAGTCAAACTAGAATATATGTGAAAGCATTCAATTAGGTCTATAATAGGATCTGGTTTGTTAGCCCCAAGTATGATCAGACAGCATGAACTATTTTTTATTAAAAAATATTGCTTTTAAAATAACAGGGAAAAAAGAGCACAACAGATGCATACATCATCAAAAATACATGGCAAGTGCTTAAAATAAGTTAAAAGATACAATGGAAAATAAGTAATATGTTGTAATATTCTTGAATAGCATGCTTTTTAAATGTCCATATGTGGCATCAATTTTATCATATTTATCAATATGAAGTCTACATCTATAGGCAATCCTCTCATGGGAAGTTGGTGGAGGTTCTCATTAATCCAGGGCATGGTTGTCTCAAAGGTGCTTTTTCAGGAGGAAACTGGACTTTCTAGTTTTTCTTTAAAGACATTTTGCTTCTCATCCAAGAAGCTTCTCTGAAGAAGCTTCTTGGATGAGAAGCAAAATGTCTTCAAAGAAAAACCAGAAAGTCCAGTTGCCTCTTGAAAAAGTATTTTTGAGACTCTCATAGTGTTGGAAGAATTATTCTTCTGGGTTCAGTTCCAAGTGGGAAAAAAGACACTGGAAACATGGAGGCCATTTGGAAAGATGGTTTAATAATGGACAGAATCACATGCCCTGGATGAAGAAAGAAGGAAAAGGAGGGGATGCTGAGAGACCCTTAGATACCCTCTGTTGGGGCCAACCTTAGTGTTTCCTGTTCCTGTGCAAGAAATTTATCTCATTGGCTGTCAGAGTCCCAGGGGTGGAGGTCTTAACATTTTAGGCTTTGTTTGGACCACATAGCTTCACCTGAGTGTTGGCTGATATAATCTTCCCAAGCCAGGTGGTGAGATGTTAGAGGCCCTTATGTAGAATACTCTGGCCTAGGCCTTAATGGCCCATTAACAAAGATGTGGGGGGCTGAGTTTCTACCTCTCTGAGGTGGGTTTCTGCTTCTGAGTTTCTACTCTTTTTAGGGGAAATATTCTGCCTTTTTAATATTTCCCAGGATATTTCATTTTTCTAGGAGTGGGGTGGGTGCTAACTTCCTACAATAGGAAGCAAATGTAAAAGTTGTGCTGCCTAAATTTGATCTATTTTTTTAAAGGTTTGGAAGCTGTGTGAAGTCTGTAGGCCACAGCTTGCCCACCTCTGATTAGATCCATGATCAAATTTTTGAAAATGTTTTGTGTAAAGAGGCCAAAACAGGCCTCTTATTTCATGTGCCCCTTGGGGCAACTTGGCTTCTTTCAATAGCAAGAGTTGCAGGGTTTTCAGGCTTGGTCTAATTGTTTTCTTTTGGAGTCATGAGACTGATATCTTACTAAGTAATTCAATCTGATATTAATTTATTAACCCCTCCCCACTATAGTTATCTTGAATAGCCTTTTTTTTACATGAATGAGCAGTTAGCAGCATTGTTAGTAAAGCCCATGTCACACTGGCCAACGGATGCAAAAAGGACACAGCGGACGAGCAAAATGTTCCATCCGTTGTTATCCGCTCTCAAAAGGGGCAAAAATTTGCATAACCAGAGCGGATAACACGGACGCAGGGAGGACGCAGGGCAGATGCAAAGCGGATGCTTCATGAAGTAGGTTGTGAGGGAGAAGGCGTCATCCCCCATGATGAAATAGGGCACATCTTGCGTGTCGTTGGGCAGGGGGTCTGGATCTGGGAAACCCACGATGAGGTTGCCTTCCAGCTCCTCCTTGAGGTGACTGGCATTGTATACCTGGGCATCTGAAGATGAGCCGTTGCCTGAAGCATCGATGTACATGAAATTGTAGTCAGCATCGACCATGGCGAAGAGGATGATGCTGAAGAAGCCCTTGTAGTTGAAATAAGTGGACCCTGACTTGGCTGGAGATTTGCAGACCACGTGCTTGCCACCTATGGCTCCAACGGTGTGGGGGAAGTTCCACTTCTGATACCACTGCTCTGCAACTTTCTTCCATCCTTCTTCAGTGGAGGGGCACTGGAGGAGCTCCTCCTTGTATTCTTCGATGATGGCCTGCACCACTTCTCTGACCACAATGCTGATGGTATTGGATGGCACCCTCCAGCCGTACTGCATGCTCCTATAGGAGGTCCCTGAGGCCAGGTGGTGCAGAGTGAGTGCCACCTTGAGCCCAGGTTCCAGGCTGGGCCGGAAGCTGGTGCTCTGTTTGGTCAACCTGGGTGTCAGGTGCTGCACAACTTCGTCAAACATGGCTGGAGGCATCCTCATGAAGTTCTGGAACGCCCGTGTGTCTTCGTTCCTGAGCTCCACCATCAGCTTGTTGTACAGTCCGTCCTCTGCTCTTCTGGCGAACCATCTTTGGATCCAGACTCTTTTTGGGTGGCTCCTTTTCTTCTCGCAGTAGAGTGCACAGAGCCTGCAGATGGCTTCGCACTGTTGCAGAATGATGGTGGCTGCCGAAAGGACTTTGTTACAATCCACGGTGGACATGACTGGATGCTGTGGAAGAGGAAGAGCCAGATGAAGGTTGCAAAGGTCTGCACCGCCGGGCTGCTGTTCTGAAAGTGCGATGCAGGCGAGTTGGTCCCCCTTTTTATCGGCAATATAGGTTTTCCGCTAGGCATCCTCTAGGCATCCTCAATATCTGAGATAGGTCCCCTCTGCAAACGTTTTTTCCATTTTAAACGCTTTGTTTCCGTTCTGCATCCGTTCTGCATCCGTTCCGCATCCGTTCCGCTTCCTCCCTGCGTCCGGGCAGATGCGAGTTGTGCGGATGCGTAGCGGATGCCTAGCGGATATAGCGGATGCGTAGCGGATGCGTAGCAGATGCAGAACGGATGCAGAACGGATGAACTGGATACATTTTCCGCGCAAAAGTTTTAGGCAGCCCAAAACTTTTGGAGCGGATGAAACATCAATAAACGGATGCTGGACGGATAGAGAGGAAGCAAAACGGAGGCAGTGAGTACATCGCGTTTTCGAACGGATGGCAAGGTTTTTTGTCCGTTTTACATCTTCTTTGCATCCGTTGGTTCAGTGTGACATGGGCTTAAATGCGTTTTCATTAGTAACTTCACATCTCTGAAAACCTCAGATGGAGAACATAAGAAAAAAAATTGGCTGCTAAGAACATATTTGAGAAACAGCTCAATTTAGCAGTTCATCAATTAAGAGCTGGTGCTGCTAACTCAGCCTATCAGATTTTGATGCTTTGTTTTTTAAAAGAAAGGAGGCTGGTGATGGAGAATCTGGGGATTTGGGCACAATACACTCACTGATTTGTCCAAATGTGAGAAATTGGCATAAGTGTCATATGCTGCTATACTTCCTGCATAGGATACAACTGGGTGAACGAGGAGGCAGGATTTCAAAAACTGTGCAATGTGGAGCTGGACCACCTACCTAATAGGCTTGATTCAATAAGATCCTGATAAAACATAGATTGAAATAGGGATCAGGTTTTAATCAGTAATGTAGGATTCAGTTCCCACCGCTCCTTTAAGTTAAGAAATTCTATAAAACAAACAAATATGGAACACCAGGATAGGTACTTTCTGGCATAACTGTTTGTTCCTTATTTGGTCAAAATTTTGAATAAAGTTGTCAAATTCCACACACCACACTTTTATATTTCTTATTATAACCATTTAAATATGTATTTTCTAGGAATGTTATTCCTCTGGAAACGTACCAGTTGTCAGCAGCTCATCATGCCAGATTAAGATATATACCATATTTTTCGCACTATAAGACACAGCCTAGGTTTAAAGGATGAAAACAGACAATGGCAAAGACAGAAGAGGTAGGGGTCAGCACTGTAAAAGGACCTTGCCATCACCACAGCCAGTATTTTCGCCCAATAAGATGCACGGACATTTCCACCCACTTTTGGGGGTGGGAAAAGTACATCTTGTGGAGCGAAAAATACGGTAGTTTGTCAGTATCCAAATCCATCTATATTAACCCATTCTTACTAGAGTTGTCTCTCATACTGAGACAGTACACTAATATTGTGGCAACTTAACATATTGTGTGTACATAGTATGATATATGAGGTTGTCTCCTTCATTCCATATTTCAGTCTCTCATAAATCAGGTAGTCCTCAACTTACAATCACATATGAGACATTTGTTAAGTGACTTTTGTCCCATCTTATGACCTTATTTGCCATTGTTGTTAAGTGAATCACTGCAATCGTTAGCTTAGTAACACAGTTGTTAAATGAATCTGGCTTCTCCCATTGATTTTGTGTGCCGGAAGGTCATAAAAGATGATCACATGACCCCAGGACACTGCAATAAATATGAGTCAGTTGCCAAAGCATATGAATTTTGATCACATGACTATGGGGATGCTGCAATGGTCATAAGTGTGAAAAACAGTCATAAGTCACTTTTTTAGTGCCACTGTAACTTTGAGCAGTCACTAAATGAATGTTGTAAGTCAAGGACTACCTGTAATCATAAGGGCCCACCCTCAGCCAACAAAACTCACTGGAAAACTTTGGCCCAGTCACTCTCTCTCAGCCCAACATGCCTCACTGATGTTATGGGGAAATTAAGGCTCCCTCCTCCGATGTATACCATCTTGAGTTCCTGAAGTAAGGTGGGATATAAATCTAACAAATGCAGGGGATGTTAACATGTACCCTCTGTGGCCATCACCTTTTCTTTACAAACACTCCCACACATATTTCAGTGCAAGCATTCCTGTGCTGGACCTTTCCTTGTTTTTGTGTGGATTAATGTCACACATCTGTTTTCCACAATACTCCCTCATCTTGAATTTTGACATGAAGGCCTGAAACTAGATTTGTTCAAGATGAGGTAGACCCCAATATTTGCTATTAGAGATAAGAATCTAAATACCCAGGAGGAAAGGCAGTTTTATTTGATGATAACATGTCATGACCATCAGTATATTGGAAAAACTCTGGTACAATTAGTTTGCTTGAAAGACTGCAAGCATGACAGGTTTGTGGCTCAAATAAACAACAATTTATTACTAAATATTCTGTCATTTTTGATAAAGAAGAAATGACAGTTAGCATTTTCCAGTTGATCTGAGCAAGGTTTTGCCAAGAAACAAGTAGACCTACAATCAGATAAATCCATTTTGAAAACTACTCATCATCTTAACTTTAAATTGGTAGAACTCGTGTAAATTCTATTACACTAGTTCAAGATGTTCCTAGCTCCGGTATCTGTTCCCTTTATATTATTTTTTGAAAAGTCAGTTTATAGAAAGGCAGACTACTCTCTGCCCTCCAATATTGAAATCAGCAAACAGGATGATACCAGAAAAACAATTCAGCAAAGCATTATCATAAGCCCAGTATAAGAATCTATTGCAACCAAATCAGTTGATTTCACTTTGTCAGTAACACAATTCTACAATTGGTAGTCATTTAATCTTCACTATGGTTTGCTCTTGGGAGGGAATTGTGGCCACAGGTCAGTACATACTGTATATAGGCAAATCGATAAAATCTAAAGGGAAAAAAATCTTCATGTTGAGTTTGACTTCACGGACATTCCATATGGGTCTCTTAAGCAGCCATATGAACCTGGTTTGTCGGGCCTGTTTCTCGGGATGTTTTCCTTTAACTTGCTTTAGCCCTTTCAGGGTGATCTCTTCCTACTTAGTTTTTCAAGAGTAACAAAAATCAGGCAGGGGTGGAATTCAACCGGTGTTACTACTAGTTTGGTGATTATGTTTTGCGTGCGCATATGCATTTCATGTGTGTGTAATACACCAAAAGCTGTGCCGCCTGGACTGCTGATAAGTGCTGCATGCGGGTACGCAATGTTTGAAAAAGCACTTTTTTCCTGCTTTTTCAACCTCAGCTGTGCTGCGCAAAGCAGCTGCCGTTGAAAAAATAGGAAATAAAGGTCAGGTAAGAGCCCGGGTGGGTGGGTGGGCCAAACAGCAGCAGACACAGAACCGGTTCTGTGTCTGCTGCTCTTCAGAGCTATCGGTTCTTATAGAGCCGGGCAGAACCAGTCGCATCCCACCCCTGAAATCAGGTGTATATAATATACATGATAAGGTGATGACACATATTACAAATAGATCAGATACACTTGATTGGAGCAGGGAAAAACCTCCCCAAATCAACTGACAGATAGAGAACCTGAACCAGGTGCACTTTTTTCCCTTTCTGATTTCTTTGGGGCAACAGACTGTCTCACGTTCTGGGTTGACTTCCTTTCAGATGGAATGGTTTAAAGTAAAATTTTGCAATTAAATGGTATATATATATATATATATATATATATATATATATATATATATATATGTATGTATGTATGTATGTATGTATGTATATGTATACGTATACCTATACGTATACGTATACGTATACGTATATGTATATGTGTGTGTATGTAATTGTTATTGTTATTTATGATTGTCAAATCAGAGTTTTCTGATTTCTTCCTCATCGTAGGGTGGACCCCTGGGAATGTTATCAGGATACTTGGCAAACCACCTGCAGTGTACTGGAACATCACCGGGATCTGATGAAAGTGAGTTAATGGCTAAAGCTGATGGCAGAGATCGAGAATACTGGGCTAGAGGGCTGTGGTGGATTTCAAAGTAGTTTATCACTGGTTCTGTGGGTGTGGCTTTGTGGGCCTGCTTTGTGCACGTGCATACATGCTTTGCATGTGTGCGTGTGCCAAACGCGCACTTTGCGCATGCACAGAGGCTTTCCTACTCACCTGCAATCCTTCACACTCCCAGTAGCTTCAGCAGCTGATGTGTGGCAATCTGCTGTGCCACACAAAGCAGCTGCACTTCAATAAAGATCAGTATGGGAGCCCATGTGGGCAAGTGGGCCCATCTGCAGAGCATCAGAGAGAACAGGTTTGGTCTCTGCTGATTTTCGATGCTGCCGGTACGCCAGAACCGGGCCAAATCAGTGGAACAGCATCACTGGCTAGGGGGTTAAGTTCATGTTATTCATTGAAAATGTAATGGAAAGTGGCTTCACCTCAAAAATTAGAATTTTTAAGTTACAACCAGAAAAGGGATTAAGAATAATCAGACATTTTGTATCCTGGCAATAAGATATTTTTTACTTCTTAAATTCAGTTTCCATTCTCATTGGATGTTCTTTCTGAGGTTAATTTCAATATAAAACATAACTTGGTACAAATATGGCATCAACATACAACCACACATATATCCCCTTACGTGCCCAAGAGCATCCCAGAATCATATCAAAACACTTTTTGTGAGCTCCAGCTCGAAATTTATTTATGAATGTTACATCAAGGCTGATTGGTGGTGATTTTTCCCATGAATGGCAATGTCTGAATTTCAGCCAGTAACTTTCCTTCCTGTGTCTCATAGGAGAGCAGTTTAGCATAGCCCCATTCTGAATGGATATTAATGTGTCGATATTATGTAACCTGATTTTCTTCTGCCTCTGCAAAGAGGCTGTGCCGGTGACCCCAGCAAAAGGCCATCATACTTGTTATTGGAATCGGATTTAGAAATCCTTAGCACTCTTCTCTTGCACTTTGTTTCCCATCAACAAAATTGGAGCAAATCAGAACTCTCTTGTGAATGTGATTGGCAAATACTTTAAGTACAGAAGTACAATTTATTTAAAAATTGCTATCTATTTCTTTCTAAGGAGGGAATGATCATTTTCCAACATTCTGTCTCCTTATTGTACCCTGAGCTCTTAATTCAGGATCAATTCCACCAGTTATCCCACTAATATAAACTGTTAATGGAGTGTCTCAGCAAACACTTAATCAAAGTTGATTATGGACCTTTCTGCTAGTTTGGGATGTGAATATGTATGAGATCTGGACTTGACTTAGCTTTTCTTTCCTTTTGGTTTGAAAGTGGTTAAGGCCCTGACCCACTGCACTTAAGGATGCAAGGAGGATGTAAAACATTAAAAAAAGCTTGCCATCCGTTGGAAAACGCTATGCATCCGTTGTGTACTCACTGCATACGTGTTTCATACGCTCTATCTGTCGAGCATCCGTCCACTGCAATTTCATCCGCGCAAGAAGTTTTGAGCTGCACAAAACTTTGTGAATGGATGAACTTTCCGCCGTGTATGATGTAAATCTGCGACATACGAGCAACAAATGTTTTGTGTCCATTTATCATCCGTTAAACGTCTGCTGTATCCTCTCTGCATCCTCTGGGCATCCTCGCAACTCACATCCACTGCAGCTGAAAACAGAAAGAGGGAGGAAACAAAAGGTACACAGAATGTCTACATAGCGTTAGTAGCACGGAAATAGAAAGGATGTGCAGTGAATGGTTTGCATCCAATACACATCCGCGCGGCATCCCCTTTCTTTCCTTTAGGCGTACGTGATGCATCCGCTTTATCCGCTATGTGTCCGCTTTGCAATTCTCCCCCGGAACCCCTTCGGAGGTGTCATCCACTTCCATCCACTAGGCTTCCTATGAACATCCGTTTAACATCCCCGCTACATACTACCCACATCCGTTCTTTTCCGTTCTATTTATGCAAATGTTGACCACTTTTTGGAGCGGATGACAACAGATGGAGCCACCCCTGAAATTTTGCTCGTCTGCTATGTCCTTTTACAACTGTAATTTTAGTCCTGTAAAAAAAAAAATTGGTCACTGAAAGTACTGCTCTGATCTGATTGGAAAGATGTATATGTTATCTTATCTTGAGTGCACAGAATTTTTTTTATCAGACCATTGATCCATAAAGCCAAATATTCTTTTCACGAATGGGCAACAAGATATCTGTGGAAACAGTGTCATTCTTTTTGAGTTCCTCAACAACTGCCACAAAGGTTATTTGGCTTTGATTACCAGAGACAAATTTATCCATTTTTACTTGTAACCATGAGTAACTTTACCTTCCATGAATCTGTCTTATCGGGGTTGCTTCCAATCTGGTTCCTATGGTTCAGATACTTGACCAAATCAGTTTTGAATCATATCTCTGAACTGAAGATTTGCTTTGTCTGCTGCACCTCCTCCTTTAAAGTTGTCCAAGTTGATGTCCATCATGACATCATGTGGGTAGCAAGCTCAATTGGCTAATTCAGCACTGTATGACAAAAAAAAAATTCCTAATTCTCACCACACATTATTTCATTCAATAAACTCAAGTTCTACTCTTAAGAGAATGAGCAAACTATTTCCCTTTCCATTTTCTACACAGTGTGCATAAATCCATACACATTTTATCTTCCAGCTTCTAAGAAACTTCAAATATTAACAATATTGACACATTGACATGTACTTTGCTTGCTTCCCATTCTGCCCTGGTTCTCAAAAAACAACGCATAAAAGCAATAAAAAATGCCAGGAAAAAAAAAGGAGAAACCACGTACTGTATTTGACTGTGGACACTGCTAAAAGTAGACAATGAAACCATTCTGAGTGCCACCATTGGTGGGGTCTGCAGAGGAATCAGCCAAATCAAAGATACAGGTTTTTTAAAAATGTTTAAAAATTAAAAAATGTGCATGACAAAAAAACTTAAGGTTTTGATTATGCAATCACCACTGCCATCTTGTCTTTTTTTGACCCTCCCTGGAGATTCCCCGCCAAATACCTTCAAAGCTTTGTCTTTGAGTGTGTGCAAATGTTCAGAAAGAATATGAGATGTTGGGGAGGAAAAAAAAAAAGCTTCCCCCCCCCCTAATTTGTAGTAGGCTTGATGAATATTGCTCCTGAAGCTAACTGATGCTAGTGGGGCTTAATAGCTATCACATGGAAATGATTTCTAGCAGGGCCAGATTAAAAAAGGAATTAATTATGTTGGTAAATGTTGAAAGGCAGAGAATAAATCACTCCACTTTTTTTTTTTTAAAAAAAAAACCTACTTTCCCATGTGCCATGAACTCAGTGAAAGCAGAGTTTCTTATAGTGGCTCTTAATTATTAAAATACGGCAAAAATTAAAGAGAGACACGTTCATTTTACTGCCACGCTCATTTTAGCTCTCAGATTCTGCTAATGAGAAAGAGAACCCTGGGAATATTGTCGGGAAAGAGAAGCAATATATTAGAAAGTCATACTGACAGGGGAAGAGAGAAATGCCTCCCACCTTCCCCCACCATTTCCTTGATTCAGAAATTGATGTTTCATTCAGAGAGCTTAAGGAGGAAGGAAGCCCAAAATATTTACATCTAATTTGTTTGCACGTTTCTCGGTATGATTAAAAGGCCCAACACTGTTCCGGTGGCTGCTGTGTTTCCTGTCCAGGAAAATTCCACTGAGCACCTTTGTTCCTTTCATTGTTATGAAAAACAACAGTTGGAAAGCTTGACCAATTCGGGCAGGTCAAGGGTCATGGCAACATATTGGAAGGGACATCGAATAGTTTGCTTTGTTTTAGAAACCCTAGTGTTCTCTCCCTTTATTTTTCAGAAATCATTTTATAGGGTCATTTTGAGTCCTCTAAAATTCCTGGCTTCTGTTTGACTCGTTTTAAAAAGAGGATTTATCCACAATCTTCGAGAGATATTGATGTTCCCAACAAAATAGCCAGGGGTAAGGAACTTGTTGACCACAAGTCACGGCTCACATTTTTGGACACTAATCTGAACTTAACAAATCATTTAACAAGAATATGGTAATATGTTTGTAACAATATTTGATTTCTTTATGAACAAAGCAGCAGAAGCTGAGATGATAAGAGAAGAATTTGAGAGTTATGATGGGCAGTACATTTGAGAAGGCTGTTAGAGGAATTAGTGAAAACAATCAACCAATGGACAGCTTGCCTTCAAAAGTTATGGGAGCTTCATCACCTGAGACTTTCAAGAAAAGATTTGAGACCCAGGGCAAAAATAACAAAGTCACAAAAATATAATAAATTCCCTTTAATGCCTCCAACTTGGGCGCCAGTGTCCAATTATCCTCGGTTGGATATCAAACTCTTAAAGAAAACACTCTATGGAGGGAGTAAATGCAGTCTGAACCCAAAGTAAAGTTAATTAGAAATAACAAAACCCTACACAAACCACACTGAAGTAATTAATACAGCAAGCCAGGATGATAACTTGCAGATTTCTACCAGATAATGCAGCAACCACAGTTGGGAGGGAGCCAAAACCCAGATAAGCTTCGACAAGAATAATGCATACTTTGCTCCCAGCAACTTTGTCATGTGCAGTTTGTCCTTTTAAACAGTCCTCCCAGCTGCAATCCCATGAAGGCAATCAGGGCCCCTTTCTCCCCTATAGACCATGCCACTCATGTTTCTCCCTGTGTGCCCTAGAGGGGATGGACCTGGGTCTTCCTCTGAATGCCCATCCAGCCTGTGCCCTTCCCCAGTTTCTTCCACAACCATCAGAGCTACGCTCCCATTCCCTGTCATCTGTTCCACCTCTCCCTCAGAGTCAGACTCCAGCAGAGACATGACAACATTGGACTGCCATTTGTCAGAAGTAGGGTCCCCTGATTGGACAGGGGGTTGGACTAGATGACCTACGAGGTCCCTCCCAACTCTGTTAATTTGTAATCAGGAAGATTTGATAGCTAACTCCCTCATTGTTATTGTAATGTATTATAGATGTTGACATATGTATATCTATATATTCAGTATCTATATATTCAAAATTATTCACGAAATAATTCTTTTGTAGATCAAACTTTTCATTTCCACTGAGGGTGTACATTCAATTTTCAACAATGCTTGATAATAATGTTCCACCTCTTTATTTCTGCCTTTTTGCAAAAGAATACAGCACCCCCTGGTGGCAGACAAAAATATTGTTCCTGTTATTGCATACTCTAATACATTGCATTTGCTATATTATTTTTAAAGAACAAGTTAAATGCAATCTTTGCTTTTTTCATATTGCAATTTCTTGGGCATTTGTTCATTTTAAAGGTATCTCTGCCACATTTTACTCAAAATTATAAAAGCTAGTCATAACATTTTTAAGGTATGTTTAAAAAGTTGTAATTATTACATTATTACAGACTAATAATACATCTATTGCAATAAGAAGTATACTGTGAAGAAGTATACTGTTAAAGAGAATAAAAATGCCTTGATTTGAGGGAAATCAACCAGGCTTTGTTTCAAATACATTTTTTTGCAATTGCACAATGAAAAGAATTTGAAAAACTCAGTCTTTGAAAACATCAATGCACATGATGGTTTGTTTAGGATACCGAGGGTTTAAGACTTTAAACAGACATGCATCTTTGGCTCATCAATCAGTTTTAAATTCACCAAGCAAGATGAGCACCTTAGGCATTTGTGCTATATAATCCACAAGGATGTTCTGTTCTCAAAGCCTTAAGAAGTCGGTGAGTCAGATCATCCTACTTCTTCTTCTAACCAGATTGTTACTAGGACATTACACCCAGCATGACGATTGCATAATATGGAGCTTCTCAAAGAACAATTTAGGCAAATGGAAGGAGTTTTACTTGTTAATGTATCTCAATTCCTATAGCAGAGAAGTATTGAGCAAAGTATAAAGCAAAGTATAGGCAAAATTAACAAGGAATAAAGGAAATCAGAAAATAGTCTGATTATTTTAAAAAATGGTTATTGTACACCTAAATCCAGACATAATCCCTTTCAAACAACTGTGGAACTCAGCTGTAATTTGGAGGTGGTATTCAGCAGGTTCTAACCAGTTCTGGAGAATCAGTAGCAGAAAGTTTGAGAAATCTAGAGCGGGGTCCCCAACCACCGGGCTCCAGACCGGTACTGGTCCATGGATCATTTTGTACTGGGCCACAAAGAATGAATAATTGTGATTAATATGTATATATAAATATGTTTTTGCTTCCGGGTGTCTTATTTTGAAAGACAACCACTTCCGCCCTTGCCTAACTTCCGCGCTAACTTCCGCGCAAACTTCTGTACCTAACTTCGCGGACCACATTGCTAAAGCTAAGAAGCCCTTTACTTTTGGGGAAGAATTGATTTTGCCGGTCCTTGAAAAAGTGTTTCTGCGTGAAACTGATCCCTGGTACAAAAAAGGTTGGGGACCTTTTTTGATCTAGAGAACCGGCCCCATCTATTCTCTGCCTCCCAAGTCCCAGCTGATTGGCTGGGTCTTCTTTTGTTGCTCTGCACAGGAGAATGGAATAGGAAAGCAGGTTAGTGGGATGGGGACAGAATGGGGATTTTACGGTATCCTTCCCCTACCACGCCCACCAAGCCATCCCCATAGAACCAGTAATAAAAAATTTGAATAGGCACTGCCTCTAACCTACTTCCTGTCTAGTATCTTGTGATTCCTTGCAAAATAAAAAGGCTTAGTTAAGTCAATACTCCTGTCCCAAACCAGGTTCAGTGCTTCCTATCAATATTTAGAGCATGTTGATTTTGCTTGCAATCTTGCTCTGCTTCCCTAGGTTTTGGCTGAACTAAGCATCTTTCTTAGCCTGTACTCATGAACACTGACATCGCTACCACTCTCGCAGCTTGGAATGAAAAACTGACACTTTCAGTACAGATGCACATGGGTTAAAATAAGCACCAGAGGCCTAAAGCTCCTAGATCTCTCTTAACAGCATTAGAGATATCTTGTCAAACCAGTCTAAAGGATTATTATTAGGGGGTGCTTTTTTGTTTCCTTCCCAGGTAGAAGTCTGTGAACTCTAGAACCTTGCCATAAATACCAGGCCACTTTCAACAAAGGGTTTCCCAGATAGAGATGTTGACAAACCTACTGCCTGGTGATACTATCTATATAGCCATTGAGATTAATAGCCAATTTTCACCTTATCTTTCTTGATAATTGAGAAGTGTACATGGAAAACTGCAGTCATGATTAGGACTATGACAGTACTTTTCCTCAATAACTTGCTATGGTCTGATCTGAACACAGGAATACTATATTCACACTGTTAGGAATATAAGTCACCTAACAGGTGTTTGGGTTAGAAATATATAAACCAGGATAAACATTTTAGTACTATGTCTTAAAGAGATTGCAAAAACTGCAATTGGGTGTGGTTTTTCAAGTGGCCATAAGATGGAGCCAGAAACCTGGGTTGTTTTAGTCTGAGTCTCAGAAGAGAGTGCGAGTGTATCTCTGTTTCCTTCTGTTGGCAAACATTGCCATTCCTCCATTTTTCCTGAAAGACTGATATTACTGGATTTAATGTAAGTCTGATACTGAACTGTTTTTGACACTGGAATTTGATATTTGGATTATCCCTGGATTGAAAACTGACTGATTTACTTGTGAATGGCTTTGGGCTACCTATTTTGGACTTTGCTTAAACCTTTCTGGAAGTAAAAACCTATATTTACTGTATAGTGTATCTGTGTACTGTGTGTGTATTATTCAAACACTAGTCTCTATATGTCTCCTTGTATGCGCTCATTCTCCTAATGGGGAATTACTTCAACACACATTGTTCTGCTGACAGACAGAGGGTGTAGGAACAAAATGGAGAAAGATGTGACCCAGGTTTTGGGCAGAGTTGCCAATAGAGAAATAAAATTGGGTCAGGGCAGCTTTGTAAAAACAAAACAAAAGCCTATTTTCCCCCTTTTTCAGTAGATATCTATGAACTAAACATATGGAAATGCAAACTAACTTTGACTAGCCAGTTATCTGAAATGATATAGGGTCTCCAACTTGAGCTGGGTGTTGGATTAAAAGACCTCCGAAGACCAGTCCAACTCTTGTTATTCTGCTCTGTTATTTCTTCCAGCGAGTTACTGGTTGTATCCTATCCAATGTGAACACACCTTCTCTGACCCCAGTGATTGGTCAGCCCCAGAATGAGACCCCACAACCCATTTACCAGAACAGCAACCTTTCCAACAAGCCAACTGCAGGTAAGAGTGAGCAGAAAACCCAAAATGTAGAAGTTGTTGAAAATACAAAGTAACCCAGGTGAGAGAAAATAATTGGCCAGATTAGATTTTTGGCACTTTGACATCTGGAGAGGAAAACCATGTCCTGTTCCAACCAAAATAAGCAAAATGTTTCAGTCAGACTTTCTCATTCATCTGTATAATCTATACTCAGGATAGCTGCCACTCTCTAATTATAAACCTTCCACTAAATTGCATGTTGAGACATTTCAGACATTCCTCATCCTTTCACCTGCTGCTTTCTCACCTTCTGACTGGCACACCTGGTTTGCTCTTGGCTTCAACAGGTGGCAGAGAGTGCATAAGAAGGTAGGAGAAAAATTGACTGGAACAGCTGCAATGGTTCACACTTGGAGTGGGTTTAATGGCACAGGGAGTATTTTTTTTTATCTTGCAAACTACTAACCTGAATTATCCAAAGAGAACTGGATATTAAAATTTTTGGTTTCACACATAAACAGCTTCTGGGGACAGAGGAAAAAAAGGGGGGAAATAGATCCCTTTCACTTTTTGATCATCCAGTAGGTGATACTGTCTTTAAATGTAACACAAGTGCCCTGCTAAATCTGACAGAGAACCCATTTAGTCTTGCACAGTGATGAAAATGTTTTGGACTCAGTGTGTCAAAACTTTGAAAAATGTCAAACTTGATGTTGTTGGTACCTGCCCACGAACAAAAGAGAAACAATCCTTTACATATTCCATTATTTTTTAAAAAAATACAATCCAGTCATGTAGTCCTCAATATTACACAAAGAAACTTCAAACAGCTACAAAAGTAAAATACAGTTAAAACTCATTTTCAGAAAGTCTAGAGATCGTGTGAGAGCACGGCCTTTTAACATGATTTTGGGAGGCTTTGGAAGCCACACGAAAGCACACATCCCCTCTGTGGCCTCTAAAAATTGTGCAATAACAGGACGTGCTTTCTAGGATAGTTGCTGGGTCTTGTTACCCAAAACATTGTGGTGTATCAGTTTTGATACATATCATAGGTTCACTATCACTGGTGAACCATCTCTGCCTTGACCAGCCTCAGGTCTGGCATTCTGAGATACATTACAGTATCTCTTTCTACTTTGTAAATATATATTTTTATTTCTGTTTTACTTTACTTTTAATGTGCATGCTCATGATGATATACTAATATTATTTAAAAATATCAAAATAAATTAAACTCAGTATTTTAATCATAGCTGTAACTGCTCATTAGCTAGAAATGACTGTTGAAGGTCATGTATTTTGGTTTATACTTTCTTTACCACATATTATTTTCATTGTTGATTTTAATTTTATTTTTCTTTTAAGTATCTCTGTCACTGAGTTTCATTTTAAATGTATGTTTTATTATATTGTCAAAATAACTCTGTAGTTGGTGCTCTAAGTTAAATAAATATTTCAATTTTGGCTGAATTTAGTATAACTTTTAAATCATGGGTCAAATTGGATTTTTGTTATATACTTAAACTGCAGAGGGGGAATTGTATTTTAGTGATTTCCATCTGAATAAGAGGATACATGTTTTTGTGTGCTGTGTAGTTCTCAGAAATAAATTTAGATTCTGTGCTATGTTTGTGTTGAGGACAGCAGTAACATTTTGTCAAAGCAATAATAAAAAAATAGAGTGATCAAATCACAACCCACATATGTACATTTTAAATTGTACAGGAAAGCCACTGAATAAAGGAACAATAATATTTCATTTGTAAACTTCCACACTAGTACTTCCACACTGTGTTAAATGCTGATTTTCCTGTTTCATCCTCTGCTTTTCTTTTTTCCTTAGCAAAACTTTTGGGGAAGGTGGGAGAAAGCCTTAGCAGGATTTGCTGTGTTCGTCCCCCAATGGAGAGTTTCACCTTTGTCGGTATGTTGTTGAAAAGGAATTCTCTTCAGCCAGCTAAAACTTGTGACCTGTGACTGAAATTAGATTTTTTTCTAGATGTAGATGACCAGGCTGAGCCTGAGGGAGGGATCAAACACGTCATTAGTCATGAGTCCCAGTGTGCCCACAAGAGGTCTAAGTCCGGCCTACCTTGAATGATTTCTTAATTCCCACTCATTTCCCTTACTGTTGGTAGCTCAGATTTTTGTAGAGAGCTTAAGCTTTCAATAGATCTTTCTACTCATCTGAACTGCTTGACTCTCTTGATTTCCCTTGTACTTGACATTAGCTTTTCTTCTGGAGATTGTTTGTTACATAACTAAATAGAACAACTGAAAGATTTCTATCAATAGCTGATGATGGAAGTACACTGTGCCTCTGGCAATACCAGTCTCCCTCAATTTATCCCCAAGTATTTCCAGGACTGTGCTGAACACTATATGTGAATTACTTGTATGTGTTTCAGAAAAGTTGGATCAATCCAAACCAGGACTGAAAATGATTTTTTTAACTATCTGATATGATACTTGCTTTTCAATTTGTCAGGCATCTTTTAGACTGAAAAATCTTGTTATGCCAATACTTGATTTGATATATTTGATATATTCTGGAGTTCAGAAGACTCTCTTAGGGATATACTAAATGTGGAGCATGACTAAGCAATAGAAATAATGCATTCAGCATTTGGGCTTACCAGCCTTTTCCACATTTGATCCACTTCCTTTCAGCCAGTTATTATCACTACTTAGAACTCTCATATTTCTGTAGTTACTTTTAATTACAGTCTTTATAAAAGGTGCTCTAAGTACACTTGTAAAAGAGCACAATAATTGATTGTGTTGTAAGAGTTGCTTAGTAAATATAGTGTTTTTAACGAATAGATTACCTAATTGTAGGTCTTCCTGTGGAATACAATTTCAGCATTTTATTTTCTTGCTTTCTAGATGAAAATGCTAATTTGGGGACTGTGATGAGATATGAAGAGATTGGTAAGTGAGCATCATCCATAGGCCCTTGTAAAAGTGGGCATATTTGCATATAAAAGGGGTAGAAGAGTTGTGGTTACTTCATTGCACAATTGATGTTGATATTAATTGGAAAAACAATACATATGTACAATAGATACTTATGCAGTTGCCCTAATTAAATCATGATCCTCGAGCCAAGGCATCAAAAACTTCAAAGAATTTATTAGGAGCGAACATGTCGGCATGATCTGTATGAAGAATTTATTAGGAGCGAACATGTTGTCATGATCTGTATGAAGCCATGAAGCGATTCTGAGACATGTAATTCACTTCGCCCTTGACCCTGGTTTCCCCTCACCTTACTCGGTGTATCATAATTCATATTCTCCAACAAAACACATTCTTAGCTAAGAGTCATCAATCACGTTCTCCAATTAGAGATTTGCCAGGCAGAAATTCTGGTAGCTTAGTTATAATCTTTGCAAGATAAGATTGGAATGCATTTTCGGTTCCAAACTGCTGCACTGCTCTTTCATTTTTTTCTCTCCCCCTCTTCTCTTCTTGGCAACTTAAATAAAATAAGCATTTTATTTTATCACTACTTAGAACCCTCATTTTTCTGTAATTACTTTTAATTACAGTCTTTATAAAAGGTGCTCTAAGTACACTTGTAAAAGAGCACAATAATTGATTGTGTTGTAAATAAATAAAATAAGCCTAGAAATGTTTCATCAGTTGACAACATATATACAAAGATCAGGGAGTTTATGGGGGCTGTATTGCACAATGGGGAAGACTGGAATGATATCATCTACATCATCTAACTTGGAACGGATTTCAATCAGTACATTAGAGCATGAAGAGACAGTTTAGCAGTTGCTTGCAACTCTTCCAAGACTGTGAAATTTTCGGAAAAGATTTAGCTGTTTTGAAGAGTTGTGAATGTGTCATTTACAGCATTGATTTATGTCTCCTTCCAAACCACCTTTTTTGGATTGAATCCAAATGATTTGTCATGCTGTATACTATGCAGCTTCCCAGATAATAAAATGCATATGACATCAAAGACCCAGCATTGCCTTTCAGACTGACAAGCAGCTAATAATGAATTGAGGGTGTGAAAAATCATTCCAAATCGCTTCCTGTGCATTGACACTTATTTTCACTTATAATTGTAGTCTGTAAATTAATCTTACAATTAAAAACCCACATTCATTATCACTGTAATCGTCCTTAATAGATGGAAGTATTCATTCCCCTAATGTACACTTACCAAAAATTACTACCCCATAGCTTTTCCAATTATGCCATTTTGGAATACATTGTGTATGTATGTGTATGTGTATGCCAATCCATAAAATGGAGCATGACAGAAGCTAGCAGTCCATAGCACATTCCACATTTTAAGGATTTTATACCCTTGATGTTGACTATAATTTTATGGGAACCTAACTGCAAATTCTACTGAGCCTTGCCATTATGGAAAGGAGTGACAGGTAGTGGAATATGGCATGATGGAAATAATTCATTGAACACTTTCCTGCATTTCATAAACCGAGTCACCATCAGACATAAGACAGAAGGATATTTTCTCTCTAATCAACTGCATCAAAAGTTTTTTGAGTATGAAGAATGGTTGCAGGAAGTGTCTAGTTTAATGAAAAGAAGGAGTAGGGTTGACATCAATGGTGGGATCCAATTTTTTTTTACTGCCGGTTCTGTGGGTGTGGCTTGGTGGGTGTGGTAGGGGAAGGATAGTGTAAAATCTCTGGTCAGAGCTGGTATTTGCCGGTTCTCTGAACCACTCAATATTTCCGCTACCGGTTCTCCAGAACTGGTCAGAACCTGCTGAATACCACCTCTGGGTGACATGATAGCAGTGTTCCAATATCTCAGAGGCTGCCACAAAAAAGAGGGAGTCAAGCTATTCTCTAAAGCACCTGAGGGCAGGACAAGAAGCAATGGATGGAAACTAATCAAGGAGAGAAGCAACTTAGAACTAAGGAAAAATTTCCTGACAGTTACAACAATTATTCAGTGGAACAACCTGACTCCAGAAGTTGTGGGTGCTCCAACACTGGAGGTTTTTAAGAAGAGAGTGGAGAATCATTTCTCTGAAATGGAATAGGTTTCCTGCTTGAGCAGAGGTCTGGATTAGTGTACATCCAAGGTCCCTTCCAATTCTGTTTCTGCTTTTGTGTTTACACAGGCATAGAAAAGTCACTGTTGCACTCATTATATTGGTGCACAAAATTGCCAAAAATTGAAGGTAACACTGACATTGCTTCAGGAATATTAGTGGTCAGTGAAGTAGATTAAACCGATTGACAGACAGGTGGCAACAATTCTAGAGTGTTTTCATAACACAGGAACCAAAAAGTTCTGTTTTAAAGCCCTGTCTTTTCTGCTTTCCTTCCTTTTCCAAGCCTTTGCATCAAGGCAAAGAGATTAGTGGGGAGTGATTATACAGGGGCAGGTCTCAGTAGCTGTATCTCTTTTCTTCAGAGCTCCGAATCTTGCTGCTGTGTGGAAGCGATCTGCTGGAGTCCTTCTGTATCCCAGGCCTTTGGAATGAAGCTGATGTGAGTGGATAACAGAAGACGGTCAAAGCTGTGATCTTTCTTCCTTCCCTCCCTCCCTTCCTCTCTAGTTACATGCAGTGGCTACTGATTGAACAAAATATACTTCCTGAGGAGTTTTGTTTACTTTGTGATGGTGTGGGAAATCATAGATTGACAGCCTGTTTCCACCTTCTCTGTTCGTGACCCCTTCTTTTCCAGCTCTGATAATAGTAAAAGGACAATAGTAAAACTGCAATGATGCAGTTGAAGAGATATTTTTTTCATGTAAATACATATAATTTCATATTTCAGTAATAGGAGTTGATTAGTTGATTACTCTTACAACCATATCAAAAGAAAATAAAAGTACTTGCCTCAGCCCTTGCCAAATTTCTTTTTAAAATGATTTACTCACAACCTTGTAATGTAGTAAGGATTTGATTAAATGTTCTTAAAGGTAAAGGTTCACCTTGCACATTCATGCTAGTCATTTCTGGCTCTAGGGGGTCATGCTCGTCTCCGTTACAAAGCCGAAGAGCCAGCACTGTCCGAAGACATCTCCATGGTCATTTGGCCGGCATGACTAAATGCTGAAGGTGCACGGAATGCTGTTAATTTCTTACCAAAGTGGTCCCTATTTTTCTAGGTTGGCAGCAGCTAAATGTTCTTAAATGCCTTTAAACTGGGTTCTCTCAAGATCTGAGGACTGCAGTTCCCAGATTCATCCATTAGGGTAAATACTGTTGAGAATTCCAGGAGTTGTAATGCATAGGTTGACAAGCCTCTCAGAGATAAACCCATAGTACATGCAGACCTTGACTTACAACCATTCATTTAGTGACAATTCAAAGTTGCAATGGCATTGAAAAAAGTGACTTATGACCATTTTTCATACTTACGACCCTTTCAGCATCCCCATGATTAAAATTTGGACTTGTGGCATCAGAGCCTGGGGTTGTGTCCCCTTTGGGGACTTTTCAAGCAAAGTCAGTGGGGAAGCCAGATTTTCTTAACACCCCTGTTATTAACTTAACAACTGCAATGGTTTACTTAATAATGGTGGCAAGAAAGGTTGTAAAAATGGGGCAAAACTCACTGAGCAACAGAAATGTTGGGCTCCACTGTGATAAGAAATTATATACATGGAAGTTTAGCTGTTGAGTCTTTGGAGACAAATTACAGAGTCATTATACTGTATCTCTGACAGTCATTATAAATTAAATCTTTCCTTGCCCTCTCCACCCTTCTGGTTCCCAAAGCAGTCGATAGGCGGTAGGAACTGGATTTGGGCTACTACCTCTTTATATATATATATATATATATATATTTTCTGAGGTTTTCGCGGGTATTTGTATGTGGATCTTTGGTTATTCGGGTTTTCTCCCACGTAGAATTGAAAGTATCTAGGCAACGTTTCGATGAAGTCTCATTCATCATCTTCAGGCTTGTTTCTTCAGCTCTGTGCTTCTCAGAGTAATTACTCTGAGAAGCACAGAGCTGAAGAAACAAGCCTGAAGGTGATGAATGAGACTTCATCGAAATGTTGCCTAGATACTTCCAATTCTACGTGGGAGAAAACCCGAATAACCAAAGATCCACATACAA
>BLBF01000052.1:12154400-12171756 GCA_015471245.1 Laticauda colubrina | reverse complement strand
AAGCCATACTTGAATGCAAAATGATTTGGATTTAATAAGTTCATCCCCATAGACACATGCTGTGAGACCGGTGGAACAAGCCCAGACAGAGTTATTGCCAGGGATAAAATACATTCCTTTCAGGCGTGATGTTAAATTTCCTCCTGAGGTAGTGTAGACTGCAGAGTATCCTCCGATGGTGTGGGAGCGGCCAAGGCGGTTCTTAGGAAGATATACATTACAATGATAGCCATTAGAAACATTATGACAATATTGTGAGTAATTGGATGGAATATTTCCTAAGCAACAACCAACCCCAGTGATGGAAGAAACAGTAATAGTGGAGTTCCTCCAACAGCAACGTTCGTCTGATGTGGAATTAGCAATGGATTCTTGGGAAGCGATGGCTTCGTAAAAAGGTGGAGAGGCAGAAATACAAAGCCAACATGTGGAGGCAATTGATGAGTTTGAAGAGTTCAGCAAAGCATAGGAAGCTTTGATCTTCTATGCGAGAAGAATTGGTTGTAGAGCTTAAACGAATGCCTTGAAAGTCTTTTATAGTCCAAGTAATATTATATTTTCTATGAGGCTTCTGAGGATCGTCATGGACAGTTCTTTTGAAGCGTCGTTTGTTGGCAGGATCAGAGTTCGGGTATATAAAAGCATTACAAGTAGGAGAAAGGACTATGGACAAGTTAGTTGTAGAACATTTACGAGATGAGAAGGGAATGCAATTAGTAGAAAAAGGATAATAATTACAATAATGACAATGAAGATTAATTTGGTCATTCATCAAGGATGTTAATTGGGTTGGAGGAACCCATAATACAAGAGAAGGACATTTAGGTCCCCCTATATCTAGCTTGAATAGAGGAAAAGATTTTAGGGTTCTTTTCCATAGGAAGAGTAAAGAAGGAACAAAAGAGTGAGTGATAGAGTGTTCTGTAAACAAAACAGAAGTGACAGAGTGAAAGCTATGGGTAGCATTTTCATGACGTACCCACATGGAACAAGTATAATACAAAGAAAAAGTCAGCGACACCAGGAAGATAAGCAACAGTTTCATTAGCAACAAGATCGTAAGCGAAAGAAGAAAAGTTGCAAGTTTCAGCAGCCTTTGTTGTGGGGCTGGCTGCCTGCCCCGTTTCTAATTCTGACTCCCGGACCAAAAATTGTCCTCATCCATTTCTCCTTCAGAAAAGGCTTGTTGAATGGCTTTTATAACACACACACCCCTTCGGGGTGGTGGTGGAGGACACGAGAGCTCTCCTTTTAAAGAAGTGGATTGGATGGAGGGAGGCTCTCGTAATGACTTACGATCATTGGGATCGGAGGGTTGAAGGACAGAAAAGTTATCATAACTTGGTGGAGGAGATTCAAATACAGTTTCTGCTTCTATTTTATAATGGACTTTTAAAGCCTCCATAATTTTCCTCCAAGTGACCAAAATGCCAATAGGTGCACGAGGAGGATTATGGAGATAGTCACCAATTTTTTGCCAAATGGAGATTTTTAAGGACCCTTTCTCTGGATAAGTGGGACAATGTTGCCACACATAAGCCAATAATGTAGCAATAGGTTTAATTTTTACAGGCGAGCCCTTTAAATTAGCAGAATATTTAGAAGAAGAGGCGACTAACTCCCTCAATTCCTTCAGATGCTCTGTCTGTTGTTGAGAAAAGTTTCCGCCCATACTTACGAAAGTCGAGACCGTGTTTCAGATCCGATGATGTGCAATTCGCTTCAGGCCTGGCGAAGCACAGCTCCCATCGAGCGAGTAAGATATGAGCGCGTCGCAGCGTATCCCCCTTAGGGAATCACGTCGGGGTCACCAGAATGCGGTATCTGCTATCCCGCATCAGATGGGCGTCTCATGATAGGGAGCGAAGGAGAGAGAAACGACAGGAGACGAAGTTCCTCACGATGAGTGCGCCCCGAATGTCCGGGTACACGCTCTTTTATTATGCTCATTCAAAAGGGGGTGATTGTTTATTCAGAACCTAGGTTAAGCCTAGGTCAGACGGAATATACAGAATTAACAATGGCTCAAACAAAAGCAAGATACCAGGACAGACAGGATGGCAAGATTTATATTTGATCAGGATATTTCTTCTTCACAAAGCTGCATGCCAGACAATGTAATCCCAAGTGAATAAACCATTTCTGCAAATGTTTGACTCCTTGTCTCTGTAGGTGCCCTGTAAAAGGTCACTGAGAAGACAGAAGCTTAATGATTACACGTGAATGATACAATGTTGCAATGATACACAGTTGCAAACACATAAATGATACATAGTTACAACAATTAGCAAGCTGGGTTTCACCTGGGTGCCTGGTGGGGGGGTGTTTGGGTTGGAGCTATCAGAAGGAGTCTGTTTTTACCCAGGTGTTTGCCTGCCTTGTGGCATGGAGATCTTTCTATTTGAGAGTGCAGGCTTCCAAATGATTGACAGTCTGGTGGAATCATCTCTTCTATTCATGCTGCCAGGTCTTTTTTCAATCTCTATGGCTTCTCTGATGATTCTGTGGCTGGGGTTTTCTATAGTGGCTAGGGTTTTGGTGCCATTGAAGTTGATGTTGTGACCTGTGGTTTTCATGTGTTGGACTAGTGAGGAGGTGTGTTCCAGCTTTTTTACTGCATTTTTGTGTTCCTCTAGGCGGGTACTTATTCTTCTATTGGTCTGTCCAATGTATGTGGCCGGGCATGATGTACAGGGAATTTCGTATATGCCTTGGTTTTCCAGGTCAATTTTGTCTTTGGGGTTCCTCAGGATGGCTGCTATTTTTTTGTCTGTTTTGAAGGCAGTCTTGATGTGATGCCTGTGTAGTATCTTACTGATTTTATCTGTGGTACCTCTTATGTAGGGCAAGACAGCTGTTCCATGGATCTGTTGATCTTCTAGGTCTCTGTTATGTCTTGGTGTGTTTTTGTGGATCAAGTTGGTGATTTTGTTTTTGTGGAAGCCATTGGCTGTCAATACTTCAGTCAGGGTGCATAGTTCAGTCTTTATATGTGTCTTATCTGCCAGGCATTTGGTTCTGGTAATTAGGGTTTTCGCTACAGAATTTATCTGTGCTGGGTGGTGGTGGGATTGGGCGTTGAGGTAGCGGTTGGTGTGTGTTTTCTTTTGGTATATGGTGTGTCCCAGTGTGCCATCTGTTCTTTTGTAGATTAGTACATCTAGGAATGGTAGTTGTTTGTTTATTTCCGTTTCCATGGTGAACTTGATTTTGGGGTGTGTGCTGTTTAGGTGTGTTAGGAAATTGTTTAGGTTTTCTTTTCCATGGGGCCAAATCACAAATGTGTCATCGATGTATCTTAGCCATAGTTTGGGTTTGTGGTTGGCATTAGCCAGGGCTCTGGATTCGAATTCTTCCATGAACAGGTTTGCAATGACGGGTGACAGTGGTCCCTATGTCACAATAACTCCTTCGTTCTTTTAATGTTTTAATTTCTCTATATAGTTTATAATTAAATGCATGTTTTCTGTCATTTCCATAACTTATCCAAATATCAAATATTACCTTTTCTTTAACCAATCATGCCAAATGTTCCATGTTTCATAATAGTCACTATCTTGTTTATTTTTTGACAATTTGGTTAGGCTATCCATCTCAGCACATTCATGTATTTTTTTAATTACCATATCCTCTGAAGGAATGGAAGACAGTTTCCAGTTTTGTGCATAGGTTATTCTGGCCGCAGTTATAATGTGCAAAATTAAATATTGATATTTTTTCTACTATTTCTTATACACTTTGCTTGTATCTATCAATGCTTGCAACTTCATAGAAGCATATCTCCAAAAAACTATTTCTCCTATCAACTATTAGAAAATCATAGTTTCCCACTTATCTTCAACATAAATACAAATATATTTATACCAACCCAGTCCTAGACTGCATTCACAGAGGGATAGAATCAGGGAGAGATCTAACCTAGAACTAAGGAGAAATATCCTGACAGTTAGAACAATTAATCAGTGGAAGGACTTGTCTCCAGAAGTAGTGGCTGCTCCAACACTGTAGATTTTTAAGAGATTGGACAATCACTTGTCTGAAATGGTTTTCTGCCTGAACAAGGGGTTGGACTAGAAGACCTCCAAGATCCCTTCCAACTCTGTATTCTTTTACTGACTTTCCCACAAGTATCTACACTTCACGAGATTCAGCCAAAACTATGCTATGTTTTTGAAAACTCTGTGGAAGCTTTTGAGAGACAGAGGGAAAAAAAAAAAAAGATTAGCAAGAAAATGGATCCCAGTATAACCAAGTGCATAGAATACATCTTCCCTGGAAGACAATAACCCCAAAGTTGCTTCAGATTGAGGAGAAAGTTTCTGTAGATATATGCTTTCATAAAAGATATCCATTCTAATTTAAACAGATGGAGGTGATAGTGGGGGATTTTGGCATTGTTGTGGTGCCACGAGATGGTGCTGATACCGAGAGAATCATGAACCATTCCTCCATACTTCGCAAGTATAAAGTAAGTTTTGTTGTTTTTGTTGTTCTAAAACTGCAGTAATAAACGGACTTCAGGCTGGCACTCAAGCCTGCTTTCCTGAACCTCTCTGGTTGCATATGTGTCAGCACTCCCAGGTAAACCAGACAGGAAGCATGACGAGATGAGCTAATTCTACTTTCTTGTAGAGCTACAATAAGATGATCTTGCAAGTCTGAAGGTACAAACTTCCTGCCACCGTCCTTAACTGCCTGAAAAATTATGGGAGGTCCTTTCTTCCTAAATTTCTTCCTCTGAGCATTAATCCATTGGGGCACCTGTCCAGAGATGGTATTCAGCAGGTTCTGACCAGTTCTGGAGAACTGGTCGTGGAAATTTTGAGTAGTTTGGAGAACTGGCAAATACCACTTCTGACTAGCCTCACCCCCATCTATCCTCTGCCTCCCAAGTCCTAGATGATTGGCTGGCTCTTCTTTTGTTGTCCTGCACAGGAGAACAGAGCTGGAAAGCAGGTTAGTGGGGTGGGGAAGAAATGGGGATTTTGCTGTAAACTTCCCCTGCCAACACCCACAAAGCCACGCCCACCAAGCCATGCCTACAGAACTGGTAGTAAATTTTTTTGAATCCCACGACTGTATCCTGTCTCTCTCATCTGATGGTTTCCTAGCCACATCTCTTCTCTTAGTACCCCAGGATCTTCCACACATACCATTACAATATAGTTACCCATTTCAGGTTTGTCTACATAGGGGGTAGGAACCCTACTAGAATACTGTCTTCTAGGTTTCTTAAGAAAGTTGTAGCCAGGACAGTAGGAGATCTTTGCCTGGAAATAGTGTCAGGTCCAGGGAAAACAAGAGAGGCAAGCAATTCAAAAGAGTGAAAAGATTTATTGCAAACTTAAGCTCTCTACAAGAATCTGGCCAACTGACTATTAAGGAAAAAGCAGGGAAAATAAGAAAGCCATTCAAAGTGGAGTGGACTTAAATATTTTGCGGGCATGAAGGGATTCGTGAGTTATGACATGCTTGACTCCTCCCTCGGGCTCAGCCAGGTCATCTCCTACAAAGAGTCAAGAGTAGCCTCCTTGTTCAGTAATGGTATGTTGAAATGATCTTGGGAGACAGAACGGACAGACTGGGCAACCATCACATAAAAGAGATTTCAATCTACAGTAGAAGGAAGGTGCATGAGAAACATTTCAGTAGGGACCCTCGCTAATTTTCTGAAGAGTAAAAGGAGAGGAAGGAAGAAAGACTTTCAGTCTTGCAAGATTCCAAAACCTCACAACAAAATTAGCACTCAAAGTTGTGCTTCTTTTCTTGACTACCTTGCAGGGCTAACATGTCCTAAGCAGGCTCAGGATAAAGCCATTAAGTGTTTCAGTCTCTCTAACTTGGATTTTCACCTACAACAATTTGTTATTAATCCCTTCTTTAAAATGCAAGGATTCTGACAAAAAAATGAGCAAGTGACATTATTTTGAGCCTTTGTTTCAGAAAAATTGAAGGCTTTGGCTATATCTGAAAGTAGGAATAACTTAGAGTCAGACTGAGACTTGGATTCCCCTAACTATTGGTTTGTGTATCCAAATCTCAATCTGAGCTATTTAGAGAGATAAAAAAATGAATACAATTAGTTTTCCTTTGCAATAGCCTTTCCTTTTTCTTTTCTATTCTGCCAGATACAACACTTTCAGAGGTTTATAATTCATTGATTAAAAAAAAACTCATTGAAATGATAAAAGTACAATAAATACCAGGGTAGCTTAAAACAATTTGCAGTGAAAAATAATCTGTCAGTAAAAATGTTCAATTCTTCCACTCAAAATACTGATTCAATGCAACTTCACTTTCCTCTAATTTTTTTAAAGGAAGGGCTTGGAAACAATGGGATGGGTGTGTGGGGGTGACATTCTAAGGTAAGGATGCCATAACTGAAAAGGCCCTTCTGTTGAGTTTACAAATCTTAAATGCCAATATCCTGCTTCAGTGAGCATGTGGAAAGACCCATGCTTAGATCCCCTGGCAATGTTTTCTCCACAGAACAATATCTTGGTTGTGAAGGATGATGTGAATCACCCCATGGCTATTGTCAGTTCCACTAAAAGCAGGTGAGTGAGGGGAGATGGGCTATGAATGGGGAAGTTAACTTTACTGGGGAGGGAACAAAATAGCAGCAAGTTAATTATTAAGAAACTGGCTTGGTTGGAGGAGAAGCCATCTCTTCAAGGGCAGAGAGTATTCGATAATATAGGTAGTTTTTTTACTTATAGCCATTTGTTTAGTGACAGTAAAAAAAAAGTCACAACAGCACTGAAAAAAATGACTTAAAACTAGTTCTCACGCTTAACAACTGTCACCACATCCTTACTGTCATGTGATCAAAATGTGGACGTTTGGCAGCTGGCACATATTTGTGAAAATTGCACTGTCCAGAGGTCTTGTAATCACCATTTGCAACCTTCGCAGCTGGCTTCTGACAAGCAGAGTCAGTGGGGCAGGCCAGATTTGCTTAACAACTTCCTGATTCCTTTAACAACTGCAGTGGTTCGCTAATCCACTGTGGCAAAGAAGTTCATAAAATCGGACGCAACTCGCTTAACAACTTCCTTGCTTAGCCATGGAAAGTTTGATCCCAATTGTGGTCCTCTATTACCTCAGATCCTAAAGTGGCCAACTGTATCCTGTGTATACAGAATAAAATACAGGCACATGAACAGGCAGACAAATTTGGAGGTAACCCATAAATCCTGCCTGTTTATTGTTTCCCCCTGTCCTTCACCTTTTTTGCCTATTGTGGAGACCCTAAATGTAGTAGGAAGTTTGTTATACAAAATAACGCTAGAGTTCTGATGGTTGTTTTAAGGGCATTGCAGTGTTGAAAAAAAATAAATACATTGTGGAACCTGCAACTGAGTTCATCCAGAATTCTATAACTTTGTCAAATAGACTGGCAAAGGACAGAACTTCCAATGAGTTTTAACTTTCTTATATTTCATTAAGACATCTGCCCACATTTGTTGCATAAAGAGCAGGCAATTTAAATTCTCCCTGGGCTTACTGTCTTCGGTTGGCATGAGGTGTGGGTTGGAGAAAAATTACATGCTGGATTCCATTTGCTACATTAATTGCTCTTTGCATAGATTATTTCTGAAGTATGTTAAGCAAAAAAGACTCTCCCCTGTATGAGATATGCCACAAGGGTTAAGCAATTCTGTTTGGGATATCATCTACTGAGATAAGGTAAAGATAAAGGTTTCCCTCACACATGTGCTAGTTGTTTCTGGCTCTAGGGGGTGGTGTTCATCTCCATTACAAAGCCGAAGAGCCAGCGCTATCCAAAAACATCACCATTGTCATGTGGCCGGCATAACCGGTGAATGGAAGGTGCATGGAATGCTGTTACCTTCCCGCCAAAGTGGTCCCTGTTTTTCTACTTGCATTTTACATGCTTTCAAACTGCTAGGTTGGCAGAAGCTGGGGCAAGTAACGAGAGCTCACTCCGTTATGCAGTGCTCGGGATTCGTACCGTCGAACTGCTGACTTTTCTGATTGATAAGCTGAGCCACTGCATCCCTATCTACTGGGATAAGGATGGGTAACTTTTAGTTCTAGATGTACATGCAGTCTGATTCCCCTTTTTGGCAGGCCTTGAAGAATCTTCTGACCATAATTACTGGAAGCTGTGGCCCGATTTCCATACACTGTGTGGTGGGAAACTGATGAAAACTGTACAGGATCTGAAATAGATTTGTCACAGATGACAAATCTGTGCCAAATCTGCCCACAGGTATCATCTCTCCTTTGCAATCCTCAATTCCCTTCTCCCAACAACGTTAAGTGACGCTCTTTGCCGTAACCAAGAGATTGCTTATTGCTCTAGAACCATTTTTGCCTCTGCTCTCCAATGGGTCTCTCAGAAATGGGCCAGCTAGCAAATTATACAGGGTTAGCCTAGGAAGAACCAGAAGATTGTTGGCCTGGACTATATATACACCTGTCTGGCTTTAAAGTAATTTGATTAATGCTTTCTCTCCCTTCTTCTTTCTCTCCCTATCCCTCACAGACTGGCCCTTCAGCATGGCGATGGGCATGTGGTGGATTACCTGTGTCAGCCAGTCATTGATTACATCCTTAAGAGCCAGCTGTACCTGAATGCCTCCGGTTAAAGCTCTTGCTGGCATTGTGGCAAAGTTGCCATGTGGCATCACCTTCCTACAATTGTTCATCACGGTTCTCTTTCTCACTCTTGTTTCTTTTTTCAATGCCTCTTGTGTGCATCTGCCTATTCCACTCTGATTTTTTTTTATCCCCAGCCCCAGGAATTGCTGCCTACAGCTAACAGCCAAGTACATATGCCATCAAGCAACCCTTCTCCCCTTGCAGTTAGGAGGGAAAAGAGTAAAGAGTATATGGCACTATCACTTAAAGGGAGAAGATTTGGATTGCCCTTCCCAGCATGCAACAGAGGAAACAACATTACCTGCCTTTCCAGCATGGTTTGAGAAGCAGGACGATGGCTCTTCTGTTTCCTTTCCTCTCTCCCTCTGTTGGCTAAATAACATCTTGGTGGGGCTATTTTATTTTTACTGTTTCTCATTTGCTTTCTCAATCCCCTCATCTCCAAATTGCCTTTTTAAATAATTGCCATCCTTTATCATGACATTGAGATGGCAAGCTTATTAAAAACTGAACACCCACCAAATATTTTAGGTCATTGATAGAAGAATTTTGCAGTGAACATGAACAAAACAAGAGAGAGCAGAAAAATAGAACTGCCCATCTGTAATGCTTTTCTGCAATGGGAACCTGTTTTTGTTTTTGTTTTTTTAAAGGTTATTGGAGAAAAGGTGTAAAAAGCTCAGAAAGCAAGTTTGCTTCATATTTCGCATCTTTCCCTCCCCTCTCCCCCCCACCCTCCAATTGTAAATAGATATCTGTTTCCGAAGGAGAGGATGACATGTTTTTATTTTGGTTGATGTTGTACTCCCACATCTTTTTTTAAAAGAGCATTTCTTAAAAGTGGGGAAAGAGCCACAGGACACAGGTTTCTTGAATGATAGCTAGCGATGTGGCCCACCATTGTTTGTCCCTGGATTTTCGTGGTCTTCAGAAACCCATTTGGAGTTTAACTACTTGTCATGGTGTACCGTGGCTGGTTTTATAATTGTAGGCTCTTTCAGTTCATTATTTTCTTCTGTCAAGGAAGTACATGTATATTTCTTGTAGGCAACAATTGTACATGGTCCTACAGTCTGGCAGCTTTTTTCCATGGGCCTTCTTTCCCTTGGCGGAAGGAAACTGCTGCTCGAGTTTATGCTGTAAAATAGACACTTTATCTTCCGTACGAAAAGCAAACCCTCCCCGAAATGCAACAATTACAAAAAAGCTGCCTAATAGCTGGAATAGATTAAATGGTCCACCAATACGGCTGTTTAGTAGCGTGTGCATGTTATGGACACTGAGAAGGACTAGGATCACTGGAGAATATCAGGTGGCAAAAGCTTCACAATTAGGAAAACAGCTTGAGTTTTCCACACTACTGGCAGTGCAGTACATAGAGTAGGAGGATCCAGTTCAGCTATGGGGAGAAACCTGAGTGATTATCCTTTTTATGAAAAAAAAGAAAAAGAAAATAATAACTTGGTTTTTTGTGCTGTCTGCTTATTTATTGAAATGAATTTGCCTATTTCAGACTGCAAAGTTAGAAGTATTTAATTAGGAAGGACAGAACTGGTTAAAAAAAATACCAGCCAGAAAGATGGGGATTTTTTTTTTTGAAAAAGCAAAAAACAAAATTGAAGTATTACCATGTTTTAATACTCTTCTATTTATGTCGTTTCTCTCTTTTTAAAAAAAAATAAACTATAGCCAGGGAAGCACTTTAGTACTAAGATTGATGGGGGGGGGGGGGAATGGGTTTCTAAATTAACACCCACTGCAAGAATTAATGTCAGTGCCTACATCTAAATCATACCCTAAAGAAGATGGACTATATATCACGATCAGCATTACATCTGTGGCTATTATGCTATTCTTTTATTCTCACAAATGTTGTTTTTTATAAATAAGAAGGCGGCAGAAGTAACTCTTGGGGGAGGGAAAAAAACCAGATGGCTGGTAATGTCATGTGGATTTTCCTGTGAAATGTGAGCAAACAAGGTATGGCAACGTCCTGCTGAATTCCTTGTGCGCACAATCTCAGGTGTGAACTGTTGCTTATGAGAACCAGCTGCCATCCAAACAAGCACTTAGAAACCAGATAGAATAGCTGAGGACAGAGATGTCTTGAGGAGGCTCATCCTCATCATTTACTGTAGCATCCAAAGCACTGAGTCCTCCTAGGTACTGCTATTGTAGGCAGATGTACAAGAGACAGTGTCTTTGATAAGAATTTTTCTACTCAGAGAAGGCTTAGATAGCCTACATTACTAGATAAATCACCTTCCCTGCTGTCCTGTGAGATGTATCAGCTACAACTTCTAAAGCACTTTCTCATTCACTTCCTGCTGCACTCCACTATTGGTCTTAATGCCAAGCTGTGAGATTCCACGCCCACCAACACATAAGTCAACTCTGTGTGCGTGCATGTGTGATTTTGTGTGTATGGTTGTATGTGTGTGCGACTGTAAACCTAACCTTCCCAAAAGGCGTAAAGAACAATTTTGGTTGGACACAAGCAAGTAGGACATGAGAAGGAAATAACAGGATGATCTCTCCATTTCTCTGAACAAAAAAATAAATAAATGGATTATTGGGGCCACTTTCCAATTTCATCCAGTTTAGGACAGCATGCCTTAGAAACGTAGCATTGTGATACAGATTATGTATATAAAGTCTTACTACAGTACTCTTTGCCTTCATATTCTCAGTTATGCTTATGATTGTGGGGGAGAGGGGAACAGATGAAGCATCCATTTGGAGCAATGTTTCCCACATTAGCAACTTTAAAGGTGTGGACTTCAATTCCCAGAATTCCTCAGCCAGCATCCAGGCTTCCAAGAGCTGAAGTTCATACCTCTTAAAGTTGTTGAGGATGAGAAATTGTGGTTCAGAGCATGCAAGTGGGATTGCTTTGGTAAAAGTTGCAGATTAACGATCAGACTGATTTACCTTGACACAAAATATGGTTTTTAGCTACATAGGGAAGGAAGAAAATTCTTTGTCGTTATTGAACCTGCCCTTTTAAACTAAACTTTGCTTTGTTTAAAAAAAATGTTAAAAGGAAAAAAAGATTTGAAAATGTCAGTTTTACACTGATGTAATATGCTGGAGTTCGATCATTATTGCTAAAATGGTCATGATCATAAAGGCAATGTTGAAATTGGAAAAAAATGTTTAAAAGGATATAAGAAATAAAATTATGCTAATTAAATTTTGTTGGCTTTTAATGTTGCTTTGATATTAGGAAATTTGGGGGTATATATTCTGTCTGCAGTGTGACAAATGGTTTCTTCTCTCTTTAAAAAAGATTAAAACAAACTAGATATCGTATTCAACTGTGCAAATATCCTAGGCTGAACAAACTATCACTACACTATTTTGTGTAGAAGCAGAATCCTTTTAGAAAGCAATACATAAATGTATTGTTTTTTTTCTGAAATCTCTTAAATTAAACCTTTGTATAACGGCATACCGTATATACTCGCATATAAGCCGATCTCGCATATAAGCCGACCCTTAAAAAACTGCCCCAAAATGAGGAATTTTGCAAAAACTCGCATATAAGCCGACCCCCAAATCGACTTAGCATGGCAACTTGTTCCAGCGACTTGTTGGAGCAGCGACTTAGCGTGGCGGCTTCGCGCGATGAGAGTCTTGGCTCTCATCGCACGAAGCCGCTGCCCGTTGAAGCCGCTGCCCGTTGAAGCCGCTGCCCGTTGAAGCCGCTGCCCGCCACTCCCCCGCCTCCCATTGAGTCTCCCAGCTGATTGGCTGTACAAGCCGCTGCCCGGTGAAGGCGATGAGAGTCTTGGCTCTCATCGCGTGAAGCCGCTGCCTGGCGAAGGCGATGAGAGTCTTGGCTCTCATCGCGTGAAGTCGGGCATTTCACACGATGAGAGCCAAGACTCTCATCGTCTTCGCCGGGCAGCGGCTTCGCTAAGTCGCTGTTCCAGCAAATCAGATTTATTCACGTATAAGCCGAGCCCCAAATTTGGGGGAAAAAAAAAAGCGTTCTAAAGTCGGCTTATATGCGAGTATATACAATAATTTATATTTTTATTGAACAAATAGATATCCCGCTTTTACTCCGGGAACCATGGTCTTTAAATTTCAATTTTTCCTGTAACAACAGATTTGTTTGGAGTACTGAACCCCTAGATTGAGACACTATGACTGACCCCAAAAAATTAATGGTTGGGGATGGATTTAATTAGTGTAGCCCAGGGATGTCAAACTGGTGGCCCATGGGATGGATGCGTCATGCCCTGGCCATTTGCAAATGGGAAAAACATCGCAAAATGTCACGTGACACCAATTGATGTAGCGTGTTTGACACCCATGGTGTAGCTGAATAGTACAGCACTTATTTTGCAGTATGGAGCTGTGGTGGGATTCAATTTTTTTTACTGCCGGTTCTGTGTGAGTGGCTTGGTGGGCATGGCAGGGGAAGGAGACTGTAAAATTCCAGTCGGAGCTGATATTTGCTGATTCTCTGAACTACTCAAAATTTCCACGACCGGTTCTCCAGAATTGGTCAGAACCTGCTGGTATGGGCCACCTCTGGTATGGAGCCAGATACAATTGTTTGCAAAGGACCATCCAGAGACTGTCCAAAGTAACTGAATGAGGTTACCAGTAAAAAGATTAAAATCTGTAAGATTTCTTCCTGTTGGGTTTTATTGAATCATGTTGTCAGCTTTGAAATCCTTATTCATCCCTGCCACATAGCTTGAGAAAGTGGGAGGGGGTGATTTTAATTGAGTAGCTCTTAGTAGACAAAATAGAATTATTTTGTTAGTTCAAGGTCAAAGAGTGTGGCACAGGAAGAAATGGAACTTACTTTGCGATTGGTTCATGTGATGTGATGATGAGTAAAAAGGAGATGGTTTGTAGGCTGGGACACTTTTAGTTTTGAATTCCACAGATGTGCCAGGTGCTATTCTAATAAAAGTACTTTTGAGATTATGCTTGTCTCGGAGTTATTGATCAGAATGGAGGTTCCCTGGAATGCTGACACATGTGCTCTAACTAAGGTTGCCTGAGAGAGTAGATGGATCACGATAATATTTTTGCAGGAACTTCCTGCTGGAATACACCCTAACTGCTGTTTTAGTGGGAGAGAGGCCTTTATTAATATGAACAAGCCAAAATATAAGCTAAATTTGTATTCATCCTAATTCAGTAAACTGTTTATTAAGATTTTTCATGTGCCACAGTTTCAACCTACCTTTTTTCTTAATTTAACTCAGCAGATCCAGCTTTGTATTTCAGGACCTGATTCTGAACCTTAGCAGGAAAGAATAGAACCATAAGTGTGTAATAAATCTTGGGACATCTAAATTGACAAAGGAGGTGACCTTGAGTGCCACACCCAGACTGAGGTGATATAGGTACTCCTCCCCTCCAAAAAATTACCTCTTGGACCACTGCCCTTATTAAATTCTTCCCTTCCTAGTTTGTCATTTAGTAAGTGGAGAGAAAATAAATGAAGGAAAATGAAGAAAGCACATCTATCAAAGACAGGGCTATTTATACAAGCTTATGTAACCTGTGTAACCTAAGGACCCACATTTCTCTGTTTGGGGATTGTCTTTCCACCAGTTGACTGAACAATCTACTAAAATCTTCCCATCACAGATTGAGTGTTACCAGAATCCCTGGCTTGAGATAATTATTGTAAAACTAGTTTAGATCTATGGATAGATACATGTTCCATCTCCTATATGATTATCTGAACAGCCACCAGAGATGGTAGGGGAGGGGGAAAGTGTTTTTGGGAAGAAAAGGTATTTCTAGAATGCTTAGTGGAAAAGTTAATTATTCATTGCCTAGAATTTTGATAATAGAGCAGAATAAATTTAACAATGCAGCAACATCTATTTACTTCTGCTGAATCACAATTGAAGAAAGGATGACCAAAGGCTAAATAAAGCAGAGAGTCAATGGTAGATGACAGTCTGGGATAGCACCTTCAAGTTAAACCAGAAAAATATGTAGGTTTTTATATATTGGAAGATACATATCTATTTATCCAACCTCCCACATTGTTCTTACAGCGGTTGGCTTCTCTGACATATCAACAGATTGTTTTCCCACTTGTTTTTTCAAGAGGATGAGGGCTTGAATTACATTCCCTTCAAATTGTGCTGCTGCTAAAAGGTAGTGGTTGCCTCAGAAGCAGAGTAAGGAACTTGCCCTCCCAACCGGATGAACAGACCTTCCAAAGACCCATTTGGTAGAGTCACAAGTAGCCATTCTTGTAAGGCAGGCATCTCTTCACTTCACCCCAAAATCATTTATCTAACCCTGATGTTTGTCCATGGCTTGGTAAATGGAGTTGATGGAAATCTGCTTTCCCAGCAAAGTCTTCAAGGTCTCTCAATGGGCTGTACATTAAAACAATTTTGAGGAAGAGTATTCTTGATCACCTCCAAGTTCTTGATATCTGCAAGGATCTCAGTAATGCTACTATCCAGCGTCTGGACTCGAAGCTTCTGCTGGCTGGCTGTTTCCTCTAGATGCAGCATCATTTTTTTCAACTGATTGTTTCTTGTTCTGGCGTTGCTGAGTTCATTTTCAAGCTTGTTCACACTTTGATCATCCACATCCTCTAGTTGTCCTAGCAAAAGAGTAAAAGAATATATTCTGCTAAACCCATAATTCTAAACTGCTACATAAGTAGCTGCCTCATAATTCAAGAATCAAAGCCACTGAAGTTGTTAGCCAATGCACACTTTTTTTTCTTAGATTCGTCTGGGAAATGATAATGTTTATGATGAACATATCTCTAAGAAAGGGAGTGATCCAGTGATGGTGTTCTACCAGTTCAGCCTGGTTCTGTTGTACTGGTAGTGCCGAAGATCAGCAGAGACCGAACTGATTCTTTCTGGTTAGCTGCTGTTGGGCCCACCTGCCGCTCGGGTTCCCATAGCAGGGAGCAGGGGTTATTCCCTGCTTTTGGAGCACAGCTGTTTTCTGTGGCACAGCAGATTGCTGCGCGTCAGCTGCTGAAGCAACAGGGACAATACAGGATTGCAGGAGGTGAGTCGGAAAGACTGCACCTGCGCAAAGTGCATGTTTGGTGCGTGTGCAAAGTGTGCCCACCAAGCCGCGCCTACTGAACTGGTGGTAAACTATTTTGAAAACCACCACTGGAGTGATTTAGCTCAGGGATCTCCAACCTTGGCAACTTTAAGCCTGGTGGACTTCAACTTCTGGGAGTTGAAATCCACCAGGCTTAAAGCTGCTAAGGTTGAACACCCCTGATCTAGCTGGTGTTTAAAGAGGCTGGGGTCTACCCCTGCTCAAGAATCCATTGCTAGACCTGACCCCTTTTGGACAATTGATGTTCTCTTTTTGAGGAAGGTAGTTGAGAAGGTGGTCATGTTGGAGCTTCAGAGAGGAAGATGGAGAGGTAGAGGAAGCAGATAACCTAGACCCTTTTCAATATGATTTAAGATCTGGTTATGTGACTAAGACAGCACTGATCATATTTATGCATGACATATCAATAGGATAGAAGTAGTTTATCCATACTTGTTCTCCTGAATCTCTCAGTAGTTTTTGATACTATTGATTATGGTATTGTTTTGGACCAACATCATATTTAAAAGCTGGGGATGTTATCTTGTGGCAGGATCTCATGTGGTTCAGTCACAAGGACCAGAGATTTAGTCTTCCAAGCTTTTGGACTCAAGCTGGAGCTCCTCCTCAGGGAACTTCTCTTTACCGGAACATGTGCTTTGGGGTATTCTATGTGTAATATTTATTGGGGTCTGGTTGGGTATGGCTTTTTTTTAATGGGTTGATTGGAGTGTTGTTATCTTGTACTGGTTTCACTCCCTTCCTCTGGGATCAATTTGGAGGATGGAGGTGCTCAGGGCTTGGTATTCACACCATTCCGGATTAACATTTACATGAACTCATTGGATGAGGTCATCTGAAGGCACAGGATGAAGTATCATCAGAATGCTATTGATGCTCAACTATATTTCTGCACCCTCATGGAGGTGCACTGACTCCCAGTAGGCTTTTGGGTACAATTCAAACTGCTGGTTGTCATTATAAATTTTATCAGAGCGATAAATTTGCTAAACTGGCTTTTAAATTTTAAGTGAATATCAACAATTTTAAGTGAAGGTTTCAACTGCTTTTTATTAAATGCAGGCATATTATCATATACTAGCTCTATACTCGTGCTTTGTGATGAAACTATGTGATCAGGCTTAAGTTTTGGGGAGGAAAATAAGGGGGGAAAATTATGCCTCTGCCTAACAGCATCTATTGGTATTCATCTGGCTAGCGTCCTGTCAGTGTGTGAGAGAGTTGAGGGATGTTTGGAAACTGAAACAATATTTGCTGTGTGAGCAAGAAGGAGACAGCAAGGAGCCTGGGCATGGCTTAGCTCAACTGTTCTGTACGAAAGCTCTTGGTGCTGTGAAACTAAAACTGAAACTGAAACTCCTCTCCTTTGCTTGTATTTTGCATTTGGAAGAGATTTCTTTTCAGGTGGGAAGGGGCATCAGAACATGCTAATAATAATATAGGAAATACTAATGCTCTGATAGTCATTTTGAATAATCCTTTCTTAGTGAGCACCTGGAAGTCAAGAGGAACATACGTGCCACATTTCAAGTTTGTAAGTTTTACGGTTCTGGAGATTTTGTGATGAAGTGTGAGTGGTATTTCGCTTTATATACATACATACATACATACATACATACATACATACATACATACATACATA
>BLBF01000052.1:12101275-12154390 GCA_015471245.1 Laticauda colubrina | reverse complement strand
ATACATACATACATACATACATACATACATACATACATACATACATATTCTCTATCATTAATACCTCAATAGGGTTACCTTTGTGAAATAGCCCAAATATAGTAAGTGAAAAATACACAATGATAAAAATTATTTGCCCTCCTGTTCAATGATCAACACATTTGTCATTGTCTGTTATAATTGATTTAACCTGATTAATTGACTTTTCTTGAATCACCCACTAATGAAACGAAATGATGCTTTAGCCATAAACAGAAACAACTTTGCTTCTTACCTATCATGCGCGAAACATCTTCTAGAAATCTGAGTATGTTTTGGACAGCATTTGCAGTACTGACAGCATTGGTTTTGGCTCTCTGGGATGCCTCAGTTACCTGGAGAAATATCAGTACTAGATTAACCTGCTCAGTAGGCTTTCTAATGGAAACAGAAGTTTCTTCAAAGCACCCATTATAAAAAAAGGCAAAGTTGGAAACTTACCCCTTGAGCCATGGAGGTATCCATATCAATCGCCTTTGCCTTTTCTTGCAGTTCTTCCCTGACTAGTTTGACCTCATGCTTCAGAGACATGATCCCACTCTCCAAGACAAGCACACCATCTGCTGTCCGATTTGCTTCCAAGGCCAGCCTTCCTATCTCCTGAAAATGCAAACACAAGAAGAACAAAGAAAATCAACAGAGGATATTTTGATGGATATTTGAAGAAACAAGTTTGGTGGCTTGAGGAGCAAAAGTAATAAGCTATTACAATAATTTTCAAGCAATCCTACAAACTTGAGACACTAACCACAGAAAATCTGCAAAACAGTGGTTCTATCAGATACCTCTTTTATTTTTCAGATTACCCTCCACATTTATGTAGAAGTTCAAGGCTCCATACATAGCGCTCCTTCCTCATTTTTCCCCACTAAAGCCCTGGGAGATAGATTAGACTGAGAAACAGTGATGGAGCTAATATCTCCCAATGAATTTTTGTGAACTAGAACAGGAGCCTCTTTACTCTCAGTATTTTTTCTATCTTACCCCAATGCTGATAATTAATGGTACCCTTAATTATGGATATTGTAAAATCTCCATTCCCACCTCACTCCTGGGGGAAGGATACTGCAAAATCCTATTCCCACTCCACCCCACTAACCTGCTTTCCAGCTCTGTTCTCCTGTGCAGGGCAATAAAAGAAGACCCAGCCAATCAGCTGGAACTTGGGAGGTAGAGAATAGATGGGGGTGGGGCCAGTGAGAGGTAGCATTTGCCGGTTCTCCGAACTACTCAAAATTTCTGCTACTGGTTCTCCAAAACTGGTCAGAACCTGCTGAATACCAACTCTGATCCAAATGCTAAGTTAAGAACAATGTCTTCCTACATTTGCTAAAGTTTTGAAAGACAGCATGTTAATCCATCTAAACCTTCAAGGACATAAATTCAAATGAAAGAAAATCAAATCGTCATCCATCTTCAAGTTCACTAATAGATAGTTAACCCTAACACTCTTTCCCACTCCTCTGTACCTGATCAATGTTCCCAGCAATCTCCCTTGCTTCGCCAGACATACTCCTGGCTGACTCTGCTTCATTAACAGCTTTGCCCAGGGTTGCTTCTACACGCCTCAGTTTTTCACGGGCACTTTCAACTTTATTGATGATGAATGGTAATCTTTGCATAGCATCCAAGGCTTCTTTTCGCTTGTCACCCACTTGAAAATTAAAATCTATAAGCAGAAGTTGGAGAAAATAAAGATATTTTTTTAAAAAAGCAAATGAAGAGTAAGTTATCTTATTTGTGCCTTAGCTTTGTTGAATGATCACTTTCTAATACTTTGAGATTAAAAGTTTAGGTAGATTAAGGAGGAAAATGGTACAAGGTATAGAATAAGGTGGACTTTTTGCAGAGAACTGGAGCCAGAAGTTGTGATGTTGCAATTTTAGAATCTGAATATTGAGGGCAGAATATTCTCCAGAACTAGTCAGAACTGGCCAAATACCATCTCTATTTCGGGCTCATGCTGGAGCCCATCCTTCAGGGAAAGCATGAGAGAGAGAAATTCCCTGAGGATGAGCTCCAGCATAAATCCAAAGCTCAGAAGACAAAACTTCTGGTCCCGGTGACCAACCCAGATTGGATCCTACAACATTATCCTAGGACACATATATTTGCCTGAGACAAAAATCATGAGACAAAATCTTCCTTAAATCTGGAATTTTCAACTACAAGCTTTGCTTCAAATGCCTGGTAGGATAAAAAAGTTTTATTGGTTACTAAAAGATGAGAACAAAAGTGGAAACATGTTTTCTTGGGGAGAGAATTTCCAAACTAACATCACCTTAAAAAGCCTTGATTTCATCCTCATTAGACTAACCTCCAAATCTCATTAGACTAACCTCCCAATTTCAGCCTCTTTTGAAAGTCTTACTGTATAGGAAGGACATTAATCCTGCCCAACCCTTTGAAAACAAAGCAAAAATGGAGAAAACTGAGGAGATATTCAGAATTACATTTGTAAGAATAAAGAAATTCAGGAAATCCAGCATAATCATTGATACACAGTACTATAAGAACTGCAAAATAATAATCATGTATATGGTGTAAAAAAAGTTGAATATACTCAAGCTGTATTGTCCTAGGAAAGAAATATAAAACCTTGATTTTGAAAATGTACCAGCAAACTTTCAAAAACCAAGCTGGAATGCCTTTGCCCTACATGACTCTTAATTTCTTATTACATCTTCATGGTACGATGTCTATGGATATTCTCAGTCACCCAGGTCATGCTTGTCCCAAAAGTCCAGCTTTTTCATAAGGCGGCTGGATTTTCTTTGTTATTTGTTGAAGATGTTTTGCTTCTCATCCAAGAAGCTTCTTCATTCACCTGAAGAAGTGAAGAAGCTTCCTAGATGAGAAGCAAAATGTCTTCAAGCAGAAACAAAAAAAAGTCCAGTTGCCTTTTTGAAAAAGCACCTTTGAGACAATCTTCATGGCTCTAACCAAATTTTTCTATCTATACAATTATGTTTTTTTTAAATAATTATGTTATCTTTCCTTTCCACAAACATACACACATCAAACTTATTGAAAGAATGCAAGAGCTTATTGAAATAAACAAAACATCACATCATCATAGCTGTTCCAAACTGGAGTCAATTTTACTGTATGTAATAATAGATAAGAAATTCATTGAAGGACAGGCTAGAAAGAGCTATGATGATCATGTAAAAATTTAACAAGAAACAATCACATCACATGAATAGAAATCAAGAAAAGAACTGACCAATTTAGAACTTCTTTAATGTGATGTTTTGTTTATTTCATTAAGCTCTTGGATGCTTACAAAAAGTTTGATGTGTGTATGTTTGTGGAAGGGAAAATAACAAAAAAAATTTTTAAAAAACATAATTTTATAGATTAAGGGTCTTCAAACTTGGCAAGTTTAAGACTTGTGGACTTCAACTCCCAGAATTCCTGAGATAATATGACTGGAGGAAAGATTCTGGGAGTTGAAGTCCACATGACTTAAAGCTGTCAAGTTTGAGGACCCCTGGTATAAATAGATAAATTTGGTTAGAGCTATGAAGGTGCTTTTTCAAAAGGTAACTGGTTTTTTTTTGTTTTTTACTTGAAGACATTTTGCTTCTCATCCAAGAAGCTTTTTCATTTCTTCAGTTGAATGAAGAAGCTTCTTGGATAACTTCTGAAGTTTACACCAGCTTTGTCTTCCCACCAGATCATCCAACACAGGGGTCTTCAAACTTGATAGCTTTAAAATTTGTGGGCTTCAACTCCCAGAATTCCTCCTCCAGTCATGTTAGCTCAGGAATTCTGGGAGTTGAAGCCCACAAATCTTAAACTTGCCAAGTTTGAAGACCCTTGGCCTAGCAAATGCAGAGATGAAATATCGTTTGGGACTGAATCCAAAGGGCTGTACAATCTTGCCCACACTCCCAAGCCCCATCAGAAAGTTGCAACTTGTTTAGACACCCCCGCCTCCATGTGCAACTTACCCCTCAGCTTATTCAAGATATTTTCAACATCATTGAAAGCAGAATCACCAGCACTCACTGCCTGTTGGGCTTTTTGCTTGGCAGAGTTAACACGAGACAACAACTGAACTGATGACTGTAATCAGAAAGGAAGACAAGAGCGTGACAATGCACAACATGAAAATTCAGTTCTACATCTGTTCTGTGTACAGCAATAAAGGGTTTGCCTACTAGAGACCTTTCACCGAAGACTCGGAAGATCAATAGTTATTTACAGACCAGGTCCAGACTTTTAATATACTTCAGAGAATGTATCTGTGCCTTCTAGTGGGGATTCCTTCCTAAGAATGACATATGCTTAATCAATATTTTTAATGTTCATATAGAAACAAAGAACAAACCATAAACATGCCGAAATGTCATAAAAATCCATGATTAAAATTTTGGTTGAAAGTTATCTGCTGAAGAGTAAATACTTTATGGATCCCAAAATTTACAATTTATATTTACGTTGATTACTTACCTGTCTGTCATTTTGGCCTTTTTCCAGCAACAGTTTGATCTCTTCCTCCCACTTTCCTGAGTTGCTTTTCAGTCGCTTGTACTCTGCCATGTAGGTCTCTATGAAGCCGGATAAGGAGTCCATTTTCTGCTGGAGCTGTTTGGCCTCCTAAAACACCAGAGGTGAAAGTGAGGGAAAGCAGTTAACCTAAAGTGCTGAAATTGATTGGACTTAAACAAAAGAGTAATTACTAGTCTGGCTTTTGTATTTCTAAAACCTGCAAAATTGGTAATTCTCTTCCCAATGTCCACTGCTCCTAGGGAGGTCCTAATTTCTCAGTTCCTCTCACACATCATGTTCTTAGGATACTTCAATGTTTCCAAACTGGCCTTGACAGTAACCCCCATTTTTAAACTCCAGCTCTTCAGCAACACTTATCCAATTATCCATTGCAAAAATCTGGTTGACTACTCGCCAAAGGACACAAAAATCCCCCCTTTTTGCTGCCAGTGAATGGTCAAAAGATCATACAGTCAAAAAGTTCAGTCAGTAGACAGTACACATGGAAAGAAATGGGGGGGGGGGGGAGAATTAAAGTAACCCAAGTACTAACTGATAGCATGGTGAAAGAATAGTTGACAGTGTTGGGCAGATAGACAATGTTAGGCAGTGTCTACGTGCAAAGTAGGCCAAACAGGAATGAATGGCAGATGAACTAATTCTATTTATTGTATGGTTGACAGATTTTTGCAAATGTGAAAATACATTTCTTCCTCAGTCCCCTTTACGCCCCCCCCCAAGAAACTAGAGAGGATCTCATCTGAGTCATTGGCCCTGTCCACATTCCTAGTGAGGGCTAAATCACTTTTTATCTGACTATTCCTTTGACAGTATCTCTTTGTCCTGTCTTCCATGATTCTTCCCACATATTATCAGGGGTGGGATTCTACCACTTCACACCTATTCGCTAGAACCAGTTGTTAACATTCTAAGCAGTTGTTAGAAGAAATTATTGGCCTAATCCTGTATGGAAGGCAGGAAGGAAACATTCTGGTGTTGCTTACAGAAACTGCCTCTCCGTTAACCCTTATTAAATTCTTGGCAGGACTAGACTTCCTGTCTCAGGAACATCTCTGGAGTTTTTTCCCCCTCCTTTGCTGGTACTTTGCTTGTGTGGAGTGACCATTCAAAGTGACAATGGCACTGAAAAAAGTGACTTATGCCATTTTTCATACTTAGGATTGTTGCAACATCCCCACAGTCATGGGGAGATGCGTGCCAGGCGAGGAGAGGTGTGCCTCGATGTGAGTGATGTTGAGTTGGCCACACCCAGCCAATAACATGACCACCAAGCCATGTCCATCCAATCACATGACCACCAAGCCACGCCCTCTACCTAAGCCACACCCACATAACTGGTTGTTTAAAAATTTGAATCCCACCTCTGCATATAGGATAAGAGAATAACAGAGTTGGAAGAGACTTTGGAGAACTGCTAGTCTAGTCCAACTCCCTGCTCAGGCTGGAAACCCTCTACCATTTCAGACAAATGGTTGTCCAATCTCTTCTTAAAAACCTCCAGTTTTGGGGCACCCAGAACTTCTGAAAGCAAGTCATTTCACTGATTACAGGAAGCATAGATATTATAACCAAGGAGACAACTAATCAGGGCCCTTGGGATATCATGAATTAAGTTCAGTGGTGAGATTCAATTTTTTTTACTATCGGTTCTGTGGGCGTGGCTTAGCTCTTAAACCAAACAATGGTTACTTTATTTTAAATACCATGTGAATCATATGTTTTGTAAAGTAAGCAAAGACATGAAAAGCATACAGAATTGTATAAATACAGACACTGTATTGAGCATGTCTGAAAGTATATGAGTGTCAGTCGTGGGATTCAAATTTTTTTACTGCTGGTTCTGTGAGTGTGGCTTGGTGGATGTGGCAGGGCTTGGTGGGCATGGCAGGGGAAGGATACTGTAAAATTTCCAGTCAGAGGTGGTATTTGCCGGTTCTCTAAACTATTCAAAATTTCCGCTACCTGTTCTCCAGAACTGGTCAGAACCTGCTGAATGCCACCTCTGGGCAGAATGGTAGGGGAAGGATACTGCAAAAACCCCATTCCTTCCCCACCCACAAACTAGCTTTTCAGCTCCATTCTCCTGTGCAGGGCAAAGAAGACCCAGCCGATCAGCTGGGACTCAGGAAGGAGAGAATAGATGGGGGCGGGGGCAGTCAGAGGTGATATTTGCTGGTTCTCTGAACTACTCAAAATTTCCACTACCGGTTCTCCAGAACTGCTGAGTAACACCTGTGATTAAGTTGCCTGGAAAGCAGAACAGCACCCATTTCTGGGTGGGTGGTAAAGTCACATTATGGGCAGCATGGGTTCCCGTCAGAAGAAAGCATCCTTGTGGATACAGCTAGAGCTTCTTTCTCTTCCCTCTAACAGAATATCCCTTCTGAAGAAATGAATGTATGAAGTAGAATAAAGACATTTCTGGAAGTCTCTTGGAAGAACTACAATTAGCCACAAACACAAGCCTTACCTCAAAAAACTTTGTGTCAGTCTTTGTGAAATGAGGCAGGGAGCCAAGCTGCTGCTGACTATTCTGATAGACCCTTTCAGCATTAGAGGCAGCTTGGTTGGCATCAGTCTCCAGTTCCTTTGTCAGCAGCTTCAGCTCATCATATCTGCAGATCAGAATAAAACTTTTGAGCCTAAAAAGGGGGAAGACTCTTTTCCCCACCCCTTAATACAGGTCTTTCAAACTCCTGGCCCATGGCCGGATGTGTCATGCATTGGTCACATCCACGTCCGGTTTAGCAAAGGGGAGGGAAGTCACAATACGTCATGTGACACTGCTGTGACAATGTGAGTTTGACACCCCTGCCCGAATACTTTATCTTGATTTATCCCATCTTGGGTTAGCTCATATGTAATTTGGAGAATGCAAATTCAGAGTCAGGAAACCTGCTCTACATTTGATTACTACTGATTTTTCTTTGCTAAGAATCCAAGTAAGGAGGTGAGTCCCATGATCCTTCCGAAGTTATTTCAGGAGATGACATTCCCCACCCCCCAGGAATAGAAAAAGAGATGTGCCAATATGAGTTATTTTTATTTTGCTGCATTTGATTGATTATATACTTTTTCAGCTCCTAGGACAACATACATATATGCAAGACAATCTATCTATTTGTGTTAGAGTTGCTCCTCTTTTCCTTTTTTTTCTCACATAGCGTTAACATCCAGAAACACGAGGAGGAAGATAGAGGAAAGCCCTTTGGAGAGGTTGAGAAACTAAGAGTAACTAAGTCTCTTTTTCACAACCATTCACTATATTCAGCTCAACATTTATAAAGAAAGAATAATAAATTCAATATTGGATTTCTGAGCATCGCCTTTTAATAATTCAAAATAACTGGTAAAGAGCCATATGGAGAATTCATATTCATATCACCAACATTTTCAATAAAAGTCAGGTTCCACCATTCTATCATATTCCCTCAGCAATCAAGAAATGGAACCCATACACAGTGCTATCTATAAAGGAACAGAAATAGTCTTCATTAACAGTCTTCATTAACAGCATTAACAGTGTCCTGTTAGCCACCACCTCAAAATTAAGTTTACCGCTCTTGAGATAGTAAAATGTCATCACATTTCAAGAAAGAAAAGTCCAGCTTTAGACAAGGTACACAAAAGAACACCAAAATTACTCTTTTGTGTAAGAGCTGGAGAGCAAAATCTCTCATAAGAAAATTTACACTTTAGGGATTCTTCAATTTTGCAGAAAGTTAACAAGGATAAATAGAAGGAAATATATAACTAAAAGTAATGATAGGCCTTTCTTTGAAAAACTAGAAGCCAGGAATATATTAGATATAAGTGGGATTTGGAAGAGAGAAGAAAGAAGCAAAAAGCTTTTGAGTTTATAGTCTAAGGATAGTTTTAAAATATATATGTATATATAGCCGTGTTAGAAATTGTTTGCTTTTTGAGCATCATGAGTGGAAGGATGCAATTCAACACATGTGGTTTTCCATGGCAACTGATCAAGCCATTGTGGAAATAGTTGAGTCAATATGGCTCCAAACAAGCAGGGGTCTTCTGATATTCTGCAGCACAGCATCAGAGACACCAATATGGTTTGTTTGCTTTTAATGGAACATTTAACAAGCCTAGATCATGTTTAAAAGCATTTTCAAAAAAATTGTCTTCAATCAGTTTTTTTTCTTTGTTTAGAATGCCATCCTTTAAGATTTAGATTTTCTAATTCCAAACAGAGGCAAACAGAGGTTACTACTTTTTATTTTCATTCTTGCTGCTGCCTTCACATTCAAAAAAGGAGGAGGAGAAACTGGGCACAGAAACTGTAAGGGAGGGCAGGCAGCGCTTTGAAAACACATACCAATTCCTGATATTGGACTAATCTTAGCCTCATGTGGGAGGAATCCCTCAGAGAGGATGTTTCCTGTCTCACTTTGCAATAACAACATTGCCAATTTATACATAGCCCCCATAAATATAGTTTGCTTTTAACAATCACATTAAATCTTGACCTGATATGATGAGATTGGGAGAAGAAGTAGATGATGACGTAGATGATGAAGTAGATGATGTCAAGCATGGAAATCAGGAAACCCAGGCCATTCAAATGAATATAAGGAATTATTGTAAGCTTAAACTCTCCACAAAAGTCTGAACTACTAACAATCAAAAGGTGGTGAATAAGAGTTAATGGGATTCAAGTTGGGCTGGAATTAGATCTTTTATGGGCATGAAGAGACTCAAGGCTGATGATACATTTAACCCCTCCCTCAGACTCAGCCTGGTCATCTCCTACAGTAACCCCGCACAAAGCCCATCAACTCACTTAGTCTGGAGCCCATGCACAAATGTTGCCCCAGTTCCTTCTCCACTTGCAAAGGCCTGCAGTAATGCCAGTGCTTCTTGGGAGGCAACTTCTGCTACCCTGGCTGTTTCCTCAATGGTATCTGCCAACTGCAAGTGACTGAAAAAGAATAAGAAATAAACAAGGTGGTGAGAGAGTGAAGCTAATCCATGGACATCTACCATCCTTCTCTCTTACCCAATGAATATGGGAGAACCATATTATCAAAAACATGAAGCAATTCAACATTGTCACTGGACATTTTTAAACCTTCTTGATCTAACTTATAGCTTCAACATTTTACAGTGGACAACTTCTTAAAAAGTTGTTTGGTTGACACTTTAAAGATGAATCCCTGTAACAGAAATAATTTGTCAGTCTGGGACAGATTCACCTGTTTGCTAACTTCATGGCTTCGTTGGCTAGGATTAAAAACCTGTTCGAACCACTTCCAGTGCCATCTGAAGATGGAATAATCTGAGGAAAGGAAAAAGTAATGTTAAATTGTGATTCCATTATGACCCATATATCTCTTGAACACAAACATGGAACAGAAGACCTATACTTGGCAATATTTTTCCAAGAGAAACAAAAATGGTTTCTTTAGCTGCAGTCCCTGAGATCAAGTAGCACAGTCTTCAATGGCATCAATTCCACAAGGATTAAAACATTCCTCAAAATTGCAGGTTCTATAAAGATCTCCTGCACTTTTCTACAAATAAGTCTCTCCACGGTGGTGCCCATGAGCTCCAATGTGCCTGTAGAATTCTGCCTTGATGCTTCCAGTCACAAAGTCCAAAGCGAAGGAAGTTTTATGGCGTAATGAGAGTTGGAAGGTGGATTTTTTTTGTTTTATTTATTAAATTTATATGCTGCCCATTTCACTATCCAAAGGTATTTTGGCAGGTTCTTCATAGAACAGAGGTCCCCAACTCCCAGTCCATGGATCTGTACCAGTCTATGGCATGACAGAAACCGGGTCACAGAAACAAGTGAAACCCCATCTGTGAGATGCAGGCAGCATGTTAAATCATGCCACTTCCGGTCCAGGGCATTGGTCCCTGGTGCCCAAAAGATTGGGGGCCACCATCCTAGAAGCTTCCTATACTTGTTGCTATCCTAAAATTCTAACAGAAATGCTTACCCTTAAAATGTGTGAAGGGGAGCTCCATCAAAATACATTTTGCCACTGGATTTTTAGCAACACATTCTTCAAGTGCTAGAGATTTCGTGAAAACTGTTTGTCATAGTTATCCAGCCAACTGGCCAAAAAAATTGAACAAGGGAAGATACTTGCCACGCTTTCAATCTTTGCTTTATGCTCATCCAAATCCAAGTGGGCTTTCTCAATCAGCCTCTTGACTTCTTGTATCTGACTCTGGTACCGACCATGCAGAGAGTTCACCTCGCTGGCTATTTCACTGATCTCATCCAGATGACTCCGGTAAGTGAACTCTTGTGACTTCATCTTAGAAAATCGGTTTCCCAAAGACCTGCCAGTAGCTAATGTTGTCATAAGAAAAGGACAAGAAACAGTTGAGAGCAAGAATCAGTGGTGGGATTCAAACAAATTTACTACTGGTTCTGTGGGCGTGGCTTGATGGGCGTGGCAGGGGAAGAATACTGTAAAATCTCTAGTCGGAAATGATATTTGCCAGTCCTCCAAACTACTCAAAATTTCCACTATCAGAAATTTTCTCCAGAACTGGTCAGAACCTGCTAAATACCACATCTGGCAAGAATCAACATAAGTCATATTGATATAGAAATGGAGCAGAGTCCACTTACCAAGTAGATAGATTTCATATGCTTTCTGGAAAAATCCCACTTAGAAAACCATTTTTGCCAGAGTGTCTTGTGGTGACAGGAGAAGAGATAGCTGCCTACTCTTCATCATTATCAGAGATAACATGGACAGGCCATTTCAAATGCAGTTTAACATATTTTACTCCCTAACTTCACATTACCCTATCTGAAGAGACTGTAGTTCCCATGTTGTTTGTTTAAATTAGCCAGATAAGGATTGTTATTGGGATCACAGCAGAGAAGAAGAATGGCATAATACTTTCCTGCTTATGCATGTTCCAATCAAACATATCTCATGATTTTATTTATTTATTTGATTTGTCAATTGCTTACAAGATACAGGTATAAGAATAAACATAGTTTTGAATACATGAGATAGATACTTGTGAGAAAAATAAAAAGAAACAATATAACAGGGATGATAGGCACGATTGGTGCGCTTATGCACACCCCCTATCTCATCATCTGATACTAAGAAGAATATTTGCATTAAAAAGAAGTTTGTATTAATTCATTTGTATTAAAATAATTGCCATGGCTAAATGTTACACAAACCAAAGATCTGCTTTGGTTTTCATTTAAATAATTCATTGATGATACATGGCTGGAAACACCCAGCCACAGTAATAGTAACACATTTATCCATTTTTGGAATGTTCCTTCTATATCATCATTGCTTTGAAAATAAACCAATTTCAGAAAAAGCTGGAAAATTGGGATCCATAAAATGTTTTTCCCCCCCTTAATAAAGCTACATGCTCACATTTCAACAGCTTTTAAAATAAACTGTTTTGTTTATTTGTGCCTTACTGTAGCCGTGACTAAGCCAGGATTAAACACTGTTAAAAACTACTGATTCAAATTAAAAAAAACACTGGAATGAAATGGGGATTAACTTTAGCTAGAATTGTACTTTCCGCAATGAATTGGAGAACTACTGAGTTGCCTTAGTTTTTTTTAGCAGTTCAGTACATATTTAAAGAATTATGAAACTCCATGTTGAGGAATGTAGAAAAGCAGTGGAAAGAGCCATTTCTCAGGGGCCTAATAGAGAGAGATTCAGTATGGCTGAATATTTTTTTTCTATAAAAAGTCCATGCGGTTCTCTATTGAAGATGGGCAGTTTGTGTCACGTGGAAGCTGAAGAAGTCTGACAGAGAAAGAAAGCAGATCCTTCTCTTGTTGGTGAAGATCATCTGTCTTTGTGTGAATGTTAATTTGGTATATTTCAAAAGAAAAATTAAATGCATTGTTGTTATTTTTTTTTATACAGTATATAATTTGGATGAATCAACTGTGAACTTTTTCTGTAACATCTGTTCTCTCTGCAGACCACAATTTTGGGAAGACATGAATTACCTTGTAAAATTTCTGCATCTCTCAAAATCTTTTGGAGCAACTCCTCTGCCTCCCTCATTTTCCTTTCCAGCTCAATGTAATCTGCTGGCTGTCCACTTGTCTGAACTCGAGAAACAAGAATCTCAAGTCCCTGCAGCTGCTGCAGGTACTGATCTATCTGGAAGCAAATCATACCATCTCTGTTAGCAGGCTAAAATGAATTTTAAGACATGATAGAAGTTGTCCAGAACAGGGCTCTCCAACCTTGGCAGCTTTAACACTTGTGGACTTCAACTCCCAGAATTTATTTTCCTCAGCCAGCTGGGAGTTGAAGCCCACAAGCTTTAAAGTTGCTAAGGTTGGAGACCCCTGCTCCAGAAAATAACATTCAGAATCTGATTCATGACTCTGGGACCTTTAAGGAAACCACAGAAGTGAATGGAATCAAATCTCACATATGTGTGTAACTTTTATTTCAGTTACTCATTGGGGTGCTTATTCATTGCACTGGTACCCAATTCTGAAACACTCAGAACAATTAAAATGCAATTATTGGGTTGGCTCTCATTTCTGTGGGGCCAAAAGTAGCTAATTCACCTAAAAATTGACTTATTGTGCACCATTCATTTATTACTGATTAATCTGGTTAAAAATCTGAATTGGAAAAACACTAGGTATTTTTAAATATTTTAATTTATAAATATCCAACAGCAAATGCCTTCTTAGTAGAACACTGCATTGATGATAATGATAACACAGGGTCAAGGGCCTATTGAACATGGGTGTCTTATTTAAGAAAAAAAGGGGAGGGGTTCCCTCTCCCTTCTTTCTTTCAAAAAAAAAAGTTTTTTTATTTTTTAAAGACAAACACTAACAAACACAAAAATAAAACATCAACATAAAACCAAAATACAGCGTGTCAGTTGGTACATTTCTTTCATGCAATGTCATGATATCAACAGTCTTCCACTTCCAAACATATATTCATATTATATAAGTCAACTATACATATTATATTATACTGTATTATTATTATATCATTATTAAACTCAACTATAAATTCACATAGTTCTTATCAAGCAAATCTAAGTTTTAACAAATCTGAGAACATACAATTCATTTCATTATGTTCAGTTATATAATATCATTACATCATATTATCTTACATATTATACAATTCCTTTTTATAATATAATTTAACTTCTCTATTTTCTTGTCTAACCATTGATAAAATAAATCCCACATTATAATATTCTTTTTCTTCTTACTCTCTAATTGCGAGTGTTAATTTACTCATTTCTGCACATTCCATAACTTTCCCCTTCTGAATGGCATACTGGTTTTGCTCATAATTGCAAAGTGGCACTGGTTAATTTTGTTGCAGATTCCAACTAACAGTAGCCACTTCTGGTGTCCTATTTCCAAAGAATGAAGGGCAAGGGAGGGGAAATTTATTTCCACACCATCAACTGATATAAAGATGGTACCAAAGTACCAAGAAGAGATGCATACCTGGGACTTCACTTCATGGTAGCAGATTGGACAACGGGTGTGTTCACAGCTAGGCCCTTCAAATCCTGGCTTACAAATGCAGCTGCCATCACTACGACACTGTAGGGGTTCAGAACCTACTGAATTGCAATTACAAGCTACAAAGGGTTGGAAAAAAGCAGAATATTTAGAGATGGTTTGATCAGAACACGTAAACTTGAAAAGCAATTTCTCTTTTCTCTAAGGCAGCTTACTTCAACCTAAACATTTTGTAAATACAACACTCAGATCTTCCATCCATCTGTCTGTCCGTCCATCTCTGGATGGACTCTTTATCTGGCTCTAGGGAGCTTACAATAAAATAAAGAAAATATGCAATGTAAAAAATAAAAACATAACATACCAACTAGGCATTATCCAGCCAATCATTCACAAAGTCAAGAGATGGGCTGTATCCAATGGCCAGGGCCCCAATTTTGGGCCCAAAGCCATGTTTTCAAGGCCTTACAAAAGGCAACAGGATGGAGTCAATCTAATTTCTGAGGACGATATCCTAGTGGGTGGGTAGCATGGGAGAAAAGATTTTCCTTCTGGGCCCTGCTGGCAGAGAGTCCTCATCTGACAATACCCAAGACAAGATCTTGATCACAATACAGACAATTGGGGAGTGTTTGTACTCAGTACAGTCAACAACTGGGAATTTCAGTAGTTTTAGACCCAATTCATCTAGAGGACAGCAGTTTATGAAAAGCTGTACTACCAATTGTCTTTGATGAATAATATGACAAATATTATTTCCAATTTCTTTTTCTTATATACTGTAAGCATTTCAGTTTTTCCTCTGATATCTCGAAACTAAAAAATGAACATGTTCCATCCGGAAAAGAAGCGCGGTAGACCAGGTTCCAACAAATAACTCTTTATTAGTTAACAGCAACAGTAACGGAACATTGACTCAAGCCGCGGCAGCCCTTTTTATAGAGGCTTGCCTGCTGGCTTGTAGCCAATGACATTGTTTTAACTTTGCCGCCTTTGAGCGGCTCCTTGGATTGGTTCCTAATGAACCAATCCACTACTGGCCTTCATGGCCAGTCAGAATAGACTTCTTGGAACCTTCCAAGTTATACAGAATACCCCTCCCCTTTTAGTTCAGTCCTACGTGAGTGACGTAGTCGTGCAGGTAGGTGGGGCTTCTTCTGGTCCTAGTTGACCTGCGCAACTCATTCTCGCCTAGGACTAAAAGCAGTTCGGTCAGGATCGCTGTCTCTCCGTCTCGTCTCCATGGAACTGCCTGGAAGGGTGAGTCAGCATTGTCGCTACCACTTGAGTTGCTCAGGCCGGTGGTTTTGCCGCTCCCTCATGGTTCAACCGGGCTGGTTGAGCTAGCCTGGCTGGCCCCTTCCAGGACGGTTTCCCTTTCACACGGACTTCCTACGATGGTTTCATCTAACCGTAAGTGCTCTTTTTGGCTGGTTAGATTTTCTGGATTTACTTTTAATGGTTCATTTCCACACTCTTTTTTATTTATTTGTGTTTCCCCCCCCCCTCCTTGGTTTTGTTTTCATCAATTTTTATTATTTCAGGTTGCACGGTTGTTTTGCGCTCGATATTTCGGGAACGAAGCTGGTCTATGTGCCGCTTCCACTCTCTTCCATCGTCCACGGTTAGTTGGTAGGACCGGGGGCCTGTTACTTGTGTGATTGTGGCTGGAAGCCAAAGAGGGTCCCTGGTAAAATTCTTTGCATAGACTAGGTCGCCAATTTCAAAAGTTCGGTATCAGCTGGATGAGTCGGGGGGTTTCTCACAAGTGTAATTTGGGTTCAATCTATCTAAATGGGATCTGAGTTTTCTCCCCATTAATAATTCTGCCGGGCTCTTGTTTGTTGTGCTACTGGGAGTGATGTGTTGTAGTGTGAGTAAGTGGTTCATCTTGTCTTGGACATCCCCATGGTCCATTTTTTCTAGGCCTTCTTTTGTAAACCTGATCATTCGCTCAGCCCTACCATTCGCCGCCGGGTGAGCCGGAGCAGTTAGTGCATGACGTATACCCAAAGATGCTAAGTACTGTTCAAATTGTATAGCCGTTAGTTGTGGCCTATTGTTGGATACGAGCACATCAGGTAAACCATGAGTTGCAAACATTTTGTTTAGCGGTTTTATAACAGCATTGGTTGTTGTGGATGACATTACTATAATTTCCAACCAATTTGAATATGCATCCACGACTATTAAAAACATATTGCCCCTAGTTGGTCCTGCAAAATCAATATGGATTCGAGGCCAAGGGCCTCGTGGGGTCTCCCAGTCCCGTGTGGGAGCTTGCGGTGGTGTGGGACTAGCTCTCTGACACATGTGGCATGTTGCAACCCAGGGTTCAATATCCTTGTCTAAGCCAGGCCACCAAACATAGCTTCTGGCCGGGCTTTTCATTTTTACTATGCCTGGGTGGCCCTCATGTAACATGCCCAACACCTCTTCTTGCAGTTTGGATGGAATTACCACCCGATCTCCCCACACTAAACACCCCTTTTGTATTGACAATTCAGTTTGTCTAGTCCGAAAAGGTTTAAAACCTTCAGTCTTTTGGCTTTCTGGCCAGCCTTTACCTACCCAAGTCAAAACGCAGGCAGTCAATGGGTCTTTCGCCGTGGCTCTGGCGACATTATTCGCAGACAATGGGAGTTCAGGGCAGGTCTCTAGTTGTAGGGTGGTGGTGGTTGGAGCCGGGTCATCCTCTATTGTTGGTAACGGTGCTCAGCTTAAAACGTCTGCATGGGTGATCTTTTTCCCGGGTCAATATAGCAAGGTATATGAATAGGCGGCCAGGAATTCTGACCATCTAGTCATCTGTGGAGATAGAATGTTTGGTGTGGGTTTGTTCCCAGCCAAAATCCCCAGTAATGGTTTATGGTCAGTTACAATGGAAAATGTCCTACCATAGAGGTATTCGTGAAAACGTTTAACTCCGCCGATGATTGCCAGGGCCTCTCTGTCTAGCTGGCTATAGTTGCATTCCGCTTTGGAGAGCGTTTTCGAGTAAAAGGCGACGGGTGCCTCTCTCCTGTCAGGTAATTGGTGGCTCAGGATGGCGCCGACTCCGAAAGGTGAGGCTAAAGGGAAGGGTGACCATCAAGGGAAGTGTATTACTAAACTGAATAAGAACAGTGTCTGAGGTTAACAAGTTTTTTATGCTTTGAAATGCTTTTTGTTCTTTGTGATCCCAAGTCCAGACAGTTTTTTTATCCAGCAAATGGTGCAATGGTTCTGCTATCATTGCTTTGTGTGGGAGGAATACATTATAAAAATTGATCAGACCCAAGAATGCCTGTAAGTCCGTTTTATTTCTAGGCCTGGGTGCGTCTTTAATTGCTTTGACTTTTTTTTCTGTTGGGTGGATACCTTGTTCGTCTATTAAATACCCTAAAAATTCAACGCAGTCAGTAGCCAGGCAGCATTTTTCCTTTTTTACTTTTAGGCCGGATTCTCTAAATTTGGTTAGCACTTCTCTTAGTCTTGCTTCTAATTGGGTCATGTTTTTCACTGAAATTAGGACGTCATCAAAGTATGGAATGACCCCTTTTATTCCATTTAATAGGCATTCCATGAGGCTTTGGAAGATGCCTGGGGCAACGCTCACTCCGAATTGAAGTCTGTTACATTTGAATGCCCCTCTATGAGTTACTGTTGTTTGTGCCTCGGCCGTTATTGGGTCTACTGGAAGTTGTTGATATGCCTGAGCCAAATCGAGTTTCGCAAAAAAATTTCCTCTACCAAGTGAGTGCAGTGCTGCACGACTGGTACCAGGTGTGCGCTTTGCTGCAATGCTTGGTTCAGGGTAGTCTTGTAGTCTTCGCAGATGCGCACAGACCCATCAGGTTTTCCAGGTGTCTCCCACCTAGCGTGGTCAATTGGTTCTATGACCCCTTGTGCAATCAATTTGTTTAATTGCTCATCTATTTTGGGCTTTAATGCAAAGGGGACTCGTCTGGCTTTTAACCTTCTTGGTGCTATCTGGGGATCGAAGCTAAAGGAAATTGGGGTCCTCTGGTACCTGCCGAGAGTGCCGTTGAAGACGTTCTGGAATTCGTGCAGCAGGTATTCTTCCCAATCGCTTGTGGCTATTCGGTTTACTCCGGTCATCCCGATGCCCAATGGTGTGAACCATTTGATGCCCAGAAGGTTGGGACGGTCTCGGTTGACTATAGTTAGTGGCAGGACTTCAGCGTGTTGTTTGTAAGTGACTTTGAAGTGCCCCAGACCTACCACGGGAATCCTATTTCCCTGATAGACTTTGAGAATTAATTTTTGTTTCTTGAGTTCTTTTTGTCTTATGTTTGGAACCAACTGCCTTATTGTGTTCCAAGACACCATTGATAGGAAGGATCCTGAGTCGACCTCCATTTCACAAGGGCTTCCTTCAATGGTCACTACCATTTTGACTTTTCTCCCGCTTTCCGTCTGTGCGCTTCCTATAGTGACAGTCTGATGAGTTTTTTCTCGGTTGCTGGTTCCCTTGCTGCGCTCCCATTTTCTATCGGCTTGCCTTGGGTCAGTTCTTGATGGGGAATTACCGTGTCTGCTAGGACTGCTGTTCTTACGATTTCGGCAGACTCTTTCAATGTGTCCCCTCTTCTTGCAAGCCCGACAGATGGCATCAAGGAACCTGCACTCGGCTCAGAGATGGTTTCCTCCGCAGCCAGTGCATTCCCGCCAATTTCTTCTCCTTTCACGCTTTTTTTGGTTTGTGTAAAGGCGATTGACCTCATCATCATCTTCTTCCATGTCTGATGATTCGTCTAGGTCTTCGTGGTGTGTGGTTGTGGCAGCTTGCTTCTTCCCTCTTGGTAAGGTCGTTGTGTCAGTACTGGCATTCATCAGTTTCATTGTGGCCGCTGATTTCCTTGAGGCTTCTGCAGCGGTGGCTTCCGCGCTTGCTTCTGCCACTGTTATGTTAGGTCTGTTTAAGAGTTTAATTTGTAGAGTAGAGTCCTTTAGACCTAACACGACACGATCTCGCATGGTCTCATCCATATTCTGGAATTCGCAGGCTCCTCCCAGATGGCTGAGAGCTGCCACGAAATCAGCAATGGTCTCGTCTTCCCTCTGGTCTCTTTTATAGAACTCGTGTCTCTTGATGAGGTTTGAGACAACTGGTGCATAGTGAGCCTTTAGCATTCGGTTAAGCTCAGACCAGCTCATCTGTTTCACGTCTCTGGGCTTCGCCAATGCCTTTGCCATTTTGAACATGGCTGGCCAACAATGTGTTTGAAAGACAGCCCTCTTTCGCTGATCTGAAATTTCTTCCATTTCGTTGCTCTCCAGAAACATCAGGAAGCGATCGATATCAGACTCCCAATATTCTTCATTGGGGTTGAAGGGTGCAGGCGGCGTGTTACTACCAGCCATCTCGTCTAGCGTGGTTCGTTCTCTCGCCGCGTGCTCTGTCTCCGCTTTAGGATGATCCCACCTTCGTCGCCAGTGTTCCGTCTGGAAAAGAAGCGCGGTAGACCGGGTTCCAACAAATAACTCTTTATTAGTTAACAGCAACAGTAATGGAACATTGGCTCAAGCCGTGGCAGCCCTTTTTATGGAGGCTTGCCTGCTGGCTTGTAGCCAATGACATTGTTTTAACTTTGCCGCCTTTGAGCGGCTCCTTGGATTGGTTCCTAATGAACCAATACACTACTAGCCTTCCTGGCCAATCAGAATAGACTTCTTAGAACCTTCCAAGTTATACAGAACAGAAATGTAATGACTATCCCTGCCAGTTGTTTCATTTCAACCCCTTTGATTTACATATCTACTCAGTAATTATAGTATCTGTCTGAGAAGCTAAATGAAAGTTCTGCAGGTAGAACAATTGAAAATCAATTGGACTTCATAATACATAATTTTAAGTGGACTGTGATCTGTGCTGCTCTATTGTAATTACTCTGGTCTGGATTTTAATACATAACTTTTATACTCTATCATGATTTTGCCAACTGGTATGTGATGTTGTAAAATATCCTCTCTCAGCCCAAATCCTTTTCTAATCCATCAGTTAGATTTAAATTTTTAATTAAAAAAAATCCTCTCCATTTGCTGAATGCAGATCTTCAGAACTGAAGAAATTGGTTTGGTCATAGTTACAACATTTTGCTATGGGAAAGATGAATAAATGTCAAATTATGAAAGTAAAACAAAAACAAAAATAAGGGTAAATGATAGATGGATAATTCACTTTAGTTTTGGCTTGTAATTTATCCATAACAGATGACAGCCATAAGCCTACCTCGACTTATCTCAAAAAAATTAAGCAGGAATGAGCTAATTAGATCTTGGATGGAAGCTAACCAAAGAAATGCTAGGGAGACCAAAAACATCTCAGAAGGTAATGACAAGCATTATGAGCACGAGAAAGAACATTTAAGAAAATGTCATAAACCTGACCCTCCCTAAGGTTTTTTTTAATAATAAATGCAGGTAGAGGAAAGGTGCATTCGGATTTGCAGAATCCAACCTGTACAGGTAGAATAATTAGATTTTTCTTAAATTGGGAAAAATGTATAAGAGAAGAAGATACCTCTATAATGCATGTTGACATGCGCTATAATATTCTAGCTTGGTAAACAAATACTGCTGATAAAAATGTCAAGATTAAATGAGAATTATTGTTCTATTATTTATGAATGTCTGGAAGCCAACTGATAAGTCACACATTAACCAATGCTCTCCAGTTTTTAGATACCATCTCAGGATCATGTCAAACCAGAGAAATAAAACATGCATACTATGGAGCAACACATGATGGTATGTCAGGCCAGCAAGCTATTTTAGTGCATATTTACCTCTCTCATTAATAGTTCCCATGTCCACCTGTGCATGGGAATAACTAACTCTAAGAGACAGAACTGCCTCTCCAACTCACAAACGTTGGCCTATAGGGGCATTAACCTAATTTATAGCTCTCCTGCAAAAGTTACACAAGTACCCCAAACTGTCAAGCCCGAAATTGACATATGTGTAGCCATTTTAGTTAGACTTAGTATCTATTCTTTCTCTTTACTTTCTCTTTGGTGGCTTTGGGGGAAGAGTTTCAGGTTTGCCACATTTCTAAGGAGGGAGGAGTGGAGATAGAGTTGTTTAGACTAGGTGATTCTTCGTCCTGTGGGAACACGAGCTGACCATGCTGAGACCCCTTGAGATAGAGATTTATGACATCAAGCAACATTGAATTACTTTTATTGAAGAATGTGACTTTTGGGGCTTGCTTCTAACTTCTAATATTGTGGGGTAATTCTGGGTTGTGTCAGATCTGGACTTTGCCAATTTGATGCTTTCCTAAATAAAAGAAATTGTCTTGGAAGATGGAGTTTGCTCTTTTCTTTTAAAATGGATTTCGTCACTTGGAAACCTGGCACAACTATTATTGGCTAAAACCAATAATATGTGGTAAGCATCTTGTGTTAGAAACAATTTATACTTGGCCTTTTAGTTGCTCCTTGCTTGCCCTTGTACTGGTGTACCCTCATAATTCATAGCTCTTTGGTGATACTGACTTTGAAATCAACTTTCAGTTGTGCAAGATAATGGTATGTATACCTTGGCATTTCTCTGCTGGGTTTGCAGATAAAGGTTGTCCAAAGAATCCATCCTTGCACTTGCATTCCCCTGTCAAGCGGTCACAAGTCCCTGAAGCATTTGGGTCAACAGTGTTACACTGGCATGGTAGGCAGGGTTGTACTGGTCCATTCTCACCCAAGGGGTCTCCAAAATAACCATTGGTGCAATGCTCACAGCGAGAACCTAGAAAGAAAAGTACATTGAAAAGCAAGCAGAGGAAGTCCTGGGCCAACCACATAGGAACTCCCCCTAAATTCTACCTAGAAAACAGAGCTAAATAAGATCCACATTCTCTAATCGGTGGGATACTGTGTGCACCCAAATGGCTGACAAACTTGCAATTCAGATGTTTGAATTATTCCTGAATTCTTTTTTTAATATGTGTTATACAGGGGTATAATCCAGGCATAAAATACAAAAAGGATCTGCGGTTTCCACACTTTGGGCTACAAGAATATGTATATGAATGCTTAGAACAAATTATTGGGATGATGGCAATGAACAAAGTACATTAAAAAAAAACCGGAGACTCAAACTTTTAGAATAATTTCAGAAATAGAAGCTTTCTACTGCCAAAATTAATGGAGAAAGCAATGGTGCTTAGAACATTACTATCTGCTGTTTATCTGCGACATTTTCTCCGCTAGTTTTTATGATATGCACTTGTAAGAGCAATTCTTCTTGCCTTCAACACTCCAAAATGTCAAAGAAACCTTTGCCTGTTTCAGTTTAACCTGATTAAAATCAAAACAATAGTTACATGAAGAAAGCCTGAAACAATGCATCACAACAATAAAATATCAATACCATAGTGAAGTAAATTATTTAAACACATGCATACACTTTTTCTAAACTCACTCATCATAGCAAAATCCTCTTATTTTTCTTGATGATTGCTTTAACTTCTTATTGTTTTCAGTGAATTATTTGGTCAACCATAAATTGTCTACAAGGACTCGTAAAACTTGAATGGGATGTTCAACTACTAGTATGTGAACTACAGATGTAGTATAACATTAGCCTAGTACCTTTCTTTGCTAACTCATTCTATAATTGGATTTCCTGAGGTAGGAAGAAACCTGCAGGATATTTGTATTCTATCTGACCAGCAACATTCAGGTTTCTCTTTGAGTCATACAGTCCCTTCTTTCAAACTTGTCATACGTTTCTGGTATATCACTCCACGGTACAGGTTGAAATTTATAAGATAGAATGTTCTCCCATACAAAATCGTTGCTTCCATAGATAAATAAATTTCAGGGTAAAAAGCTTTTTACTAGATTCGCTCATCATATTACTCTGATTGTCCAAGAAATAATTTAAATAGAGGCTGTATTTAATCCTAAATTCTAACTTCTACTCGGAAGTGATTCAGCCCAAGCAGAGACCAACATTTCATTGATTGTAGGTGTAGGCATTCAGCAAAAACCAGATTTGGAAACTATGATGATTCCACAGTAACTTATACATAGAAAAGAAGTGGAGTTTGCCTCACAATGACACAATGCTTCAGCACTAGTCTGACTCCCCTTAGGTCCCTCCCCTTTACAGATCACTGGCTACTACCAAGTTACTAAAAAGCAGCACAGGGAGAATGCATTTGAAAGGAAGACAGTGGAAATAGAGGAAGGTTACACCATGGTTTTTTTTTCACTTTTTCCCAATCCCCCATCCAATGTTTAATTCTCAGTTGCTGCAAGGATTATTTGGGAATCCTAACTATTGAAGAGAATGACTTATTCCTCTCTTTGCTTCTATCACATATTCTCTCTGCAGATGGGCAAGAGTGACATTCCCAGCCATGTCTCTGGATGCCTTGTGGCCTTGCCACATATCACCCTCCCACCCTTTGGCTAGACTCCTGCCATTCCCTTCAGAAAGCAAGCTGGCTTGGTGAAAAAAAGAGGATTGTCAGACATCAAAATATGAATCCTACCATTGGTTCCTGGAGAACATCTGTTACAAACTATTTCCTGTGTGTCTGGCAGGACTGAGCAACCATAGCCACGTTGGCAGGGGCATGGTTGGCAGTTCTTTGGGTCCCAAGGAAGGCTGTAAAACCCATTTGGGCAGGCAGTAATTATATGGTCCAAGGTTTCATCTCCAGCATAACACTCTCCTGAGAAAAGATGGAAAGAGAAAAGATAAAGGGTTTGGTTGAATGGAGCCTTGTATCGGAAGCCATTGGCTTGTTTTCTTTTCCTGGAGAAAAGTTTGCAACAGATGAGACAAAAGAAAAATTGTGAAGGAAGAAATCATAAAATATAGAACAGATCTTGGTACATCTAAGCTGGCATATGGAAACAAGGATCAAAGCAGCTTTTTCTGAAAAATAGAAATAGACTTTTGAAGCGCAACTTTCATCTCATGTAGCAAGAAATACCATTTATTTCACAAATGTAGCTTATTGTAGGTCTCAGGCATACCCACAATTAGTGATACAGAAGATTTATTCATTAATTAAATCACAGCTTTTCAATCGAGAAAAATGTGGGATCTAAAACTGAGAAATGAGCTTGTTGCCTACTGAAACTCAGCAAGATGATGCCCTTCCTGATCAAGGTTCTATGGAAAATAATTGTTTTTAATCAGTTGATAAAGTATTCTTAGAAAAGAGGGGGGAAAGCAGTGGTAGTATTCAGCCGGTTCGCACCGGATCGGGGAAACAGTAGCAAGAATTTGGCATGGGTCGCTGAACTGGTAGTAAGTTCTGGCTGGCCACGCCCCCAACCGGTCACCCTCCCACCCGATGCTCACTCACCCCACCTGCCTGCCTGACATTCGCCTAAGGTATTTCTTTCTTTTTTTTAACCTCTCGACAATCAGCTGTAGATAAGATCAGCTGTGCTGGGATTCCCCTTGCTGAGGCCCAGGAAGGCAAAAAATGGAGGGAGAAGCTCAGCCCCCCTCCATTTTTTGCCTTCCAGAGCCCCAGAGGAGCTTTAGGAGAGCAAAAACGACCCCTCCCAGAGGTTCCTCTGTGGCTAGGAAGCTCCCAAAAAATGGGTGGGGGCTGCAAAAAAGCCACTCCCACCCAGTCACATGACCACGCCCACCAAGCTATGCCCACAGAACCAGTAGTAAAAGTTTTTGAATCCCACCACTGGGGGAAAGGAACAACTGTCTCAATCTAAAATGAACCTTTTGACTTCCAAGGAACTGCATATTAGGTAGCTTATTTTGTGTCGGAATTGCACCTTTATATAATTTAAAATAATATTCTTCGATATAATGGTACAGAACATTACTAAGTAATCCTGTTTTGAATTTGGGGGCAAGAATGACAGTGACAAGTCATGACAAGGACCAGAATCTTAGCTGTCAGCCCTACTCATATGGCAACAGGATTAAAACTTTTATAGCAGCTTTCTTATTATTATTGCTGCAGTATTTCTGATTTTTGGCAAGCCAAATGGGCAAAAACCAAGGGAAAAAAACAAGCAAAACCACGTACGTTCTAAAAGATCTTCCTTCAGGTGTTTTTGAATGTCCATTGACTGAACATTTGTAGCAGAAACTTTCAAAGTTTTTGGAGAGTTTCTTCACAGTCAGGGAGGCTGACCACATTAATGAGTGTGACTCTATCTCTATTTTATCTAAAATAGTGGATATATAATATGGAATATATGCCTTCATGCCTGGTCCTCCTTCACAAAAAAAGGTTTTCTTGGTCATTATATAGACTGACCCCACAGTGTTTTTGACATTGTTGCCCTTTCAAATAAAAAACAATGGACAAAAATATAATAATCATCCACCATGACAGAACCTTAGACTGTGGATTTGCTTACCTGTTTCTGAATCACAAGTTCCTCCTCCCTTGCACTGACACAGAACACATTGCCTGAAGGCCCCAAAGTTACGGGAATTATCTCTCTTGTACCCTGGAGCACACTTCTCACAGAATTGTCCCTGGTATCCAGTTGGACATATGCATTGCTCCACCCAGGGGGCTGGAGAGCCAGTGCTTGGCCGTGCCGAAACCAAAATGACATTACTGAGGTACCCTGGGACTAAAGGAACAGAAAGTGATTCTAGGAAATATACCAGAGAAGAAATCATGACAAAATTAGGCAATGGTGTCTGGATCAGAAACTAGAATATGTCTAAGGATGTCAGAGATCTATTTCCAGATGTCTTCTACATATCTTCTTTCAACATTTGTTCTCTCCTATTTCTACATTAATCTTTACTAACAAAAATTAAAAATGTGAGAGAAAACATGAATGATTAACCTTCCCTAAGTATCCTCTGACAGTTCTTGTCCAAATTGATGTTTCCAGATGTGCTGGATTTCACTTCTCATAACCTCTTGGCAGCATGGTCTTTGGCTCTTCAACTAAATGAGAGAAGCCTATCCTATCCCCAAAGAAAGTTCTTTGCAACCTTCTGTGTGATGCAGAAGTTCTGTGCTAAAAACACAAAGCAGCTCTGGGAAATTTTCTATGAGTATAAAAATGACTAAAATCATAGCTTTACTTGGCTGACATTAATCCACTTTTTAAATTAGTTTATTGCTTTATGTTCTTTGAAATATTTTTATTGCTTTGTGTTCTATCTGATAATAAAATAGGACAAAAATGTTCAAATAAGCAATCGAATGATATATGAATGCCCCTTTTTAATGCCTAGTTGCTAATCCCAGCTCACCAGCTCCATGAGTAGCTCTGATCCGAACTGATGACAAATTCCCAATTAACTGATGATACTCAATGTTACTAAGCCTAGGGCTCCAGTTGCTATCTTGATGTTCATCTAACCTGCAGACCAGAGATAAAGAAATAAAATTATATATTCAAAAATCATGCCTAGCCATCACTGCATATAAAATATATTTCCATAAGCACAGTTAGAAATGAAAGAAACAGAACACTGTTGTATGGGGATACAAAATGATCATAAAGAATGAGAAAACAGCATTCTGAGGTCATGGAGAAACCGTAAATAAGGCATATACTGTATTTCTGTGAATCTCAGAGAGTCAAATATGGTTACAAAAGTCAACTATCTAGTAAATTAATATTTTTTTCAATAGTTTAAGACAGCTAAGTATCCTTCCTTAATATCAAGGAATCAAAGCTGAAACCAAACCAAAAATAAAAATGATCTCCCTACACACAAAAATATATACAAGGCTGGAGTAAGCTTCCTTCAAATCCATTATTTCCAGCTGGTATGTATGTAAGGATCACAGACACAACTGTAAGGGTTCCACTCCAAGACCTGAATATGAAAATGCCAGGATGGGAAAAATTGAAGTACCACAATAGGCAGGGTTGGGCTGCTGGGGTTTGCAGGGGTTTGGGAGAGCCCCTAGCTAAGATTATGTGCAGTTCAGAGAACCCCCAAATCCCACTCCTGGATGGCCCTGCCCAGCCCACCCCGCCCCTTCCAGGAGTCCCCATGTGGCCCATTTTGGATGCAGGTAAGTGCAAGGTGTGTGCGGAGGCTCGTGGAGGGTAAAAAACAGGCCTCCTGGAAGTTCGGGAAGGCCAGAAAGGGCCCGTTTCCAACTTCCAGAGAGTCTCTGGAGCCCAGGGAGATCGTTTTCACCTTCCCGGGGGCTCCAGGGAGGGCAAAAATGCACCCACACACACACACTGTGGTGCAGGAGACCAACTAGGCCACACCCACCATGGCCACACCCACCCAGCAACCGGGCAGAGAACCCTTTGCTAAACTTTTTGAAGCCTACCCCCGATAATAGGTACCAGCCAGCTGTATTGTGCTATGGTTCTGTGTCACTTTGGGGGAGTCAGTGCATAGACTACATTAGCACTGGTCCTTCGATGCTACAAGGGAGGATCCGGGGTTTTTTTCCCCCAGAATTCATAACACACTTCCATAAAGTTGGGAGGTTCACGTGACGTAGTTACTGTTCCATCCGGAAAGAAGCGTGTGAGACCAGGTTTCAAGCAACAACTATTTTATTTTAACTTGCAAGGCAAAAGATATGGAACGTAGCCCAAGCTGCGGCAGCCCTTTATATAGCGGCTTGCCTGCGGCTTGTGGCCAATGACTTTCATTTAACTCTTCCCGCCATTTGGTGGCTTCCCGGATTGGTTCTTAATCAACCAATCCGTAAGTGGCCTTTTCGGCCAATCAGAAAGAGGGACTTGGAACCTACCAAGTTCCATACAGAACACCCCTCTCCCCTTAGTTTAGTCCAAGTACTCCAGAGTTAGTAATGGGGTATCATTAAGGGAGCTGTACTGTTGTCTTTAATATTTGAGAGAGCCCCAGGCAATTTACCTGAATGTGTATGTCTTCCTGATTCCACAAGGCAGCATCCTGCCGTTAGAGGGAAACTGAGTCATGACTCTTAAACCAGCTCCTTCCAGGATGATGTCATGCTGTGAAGGGCGAAATCCAGGTCGGTTCACTCGATAATCAAAAGATAGAGTCTGTCCATAACTCAACTGCTGGTTCCCAAGGAACCTGGCTACAAAAAAAAAAAAAAAAAATGCATAGCAAAAAAAGCAATACAAAATAAGAATTTAAAGTCTCCACAGATGACATTTTCAAAGAAAATAGCATGGAAAATTTTGCCTAATAGTATCAGCTTAACTCTAGAGCCACAGAGAGGACTTCAAAGGAATCAATGAATATTAAAGGACAACATCTCATAGCTTCTAATTGCATGGCTATGGCATAATTAAGAATCCGTGCATCTATGGAGATTCTCAATCATCCAATCAATCATTTCCCCACCATTCAGCCAGAACTGAAGAAAAACTTCTTGGATAAGAAGAGAAATGTTTTCAAGGAAAAGCACAAAAAAGTCCAGTTGCCTTTTGAAAAGCACCTTTGGGGCAATCTATCTCTGTGTTGGCTTGCTTATTTACTTAATTGTATATTTTAAATTTGTTTCAGACAAAAACATGTTAAGTTTACCAAAAAGATAATTGGGTACATCCAAATTGATTTTCTAAACTGACTGAACATGTTCCTTTGGATGTCAGCAGTATTGTGGAAGTCTACCCAATTTATTTCCATTTCAACTGATATATAGTTGAATCTGCTTCAAAACTATACTTTTCATTTTTTTTCAGCCTAACAATACATTGGAAAGAAATTATGTAGAAGGACTCTGCATCTGTCCTATCTATCATCTTTGTAAAAACAGAACAGAATGGGATCAAATTTGTAACCTACAAGAGATTGAGGTTTGACAATGGGCTGGCTAGATTCAGCCAGGCTTACAGGAAAAAGCATCCTTACAGGAAGGGCATTTGCAGCTTCTCTTGTGCTTCCTAGGCAAAGTAACACAAACACAGAGATGCAATACAAAGGGAGGATAGAAACAGATATGCTCCCCTGAAGAAACTGCCAATACCTCCATGGCACTGCTTTGCAAAGGTTTTTTAGAAAATCTCAAAAAGTAGGATGGAAGAAGAAGGGGGGATTTCGAATGAAAGAGACAGAGATATTCCTAAATATGTCTGACTGCCTGTCCTGTAGAGATGCTTCGGGGGCTCTTTTTTCTGGAATTTTCCAGCTGAATCCAGTTAATTTTCAAACTTGACTTTTGTTTTGTCAGATTTCCTACCCAATCAAACTTTGCCCTGTTCTAGTCAGTTTTCAAAGAGTCATTTTGCTGATAGCCTGACAAGTCTGTTTCCTAATTTCTTTCCAACATTTGGCTGGGTTGGAAAAAATAAGGAGCAAGATAAAATTGAGCAGACATGTTTCATGTTTTTCTTTCTGTTCCAAATATTAAGCTACTGAACTTCCTTCCTTCCTCTGTGAGAAGATTATTGAGGCATGGCAGGGATTTTATTTTTTTGTTAACCTTTCCAGTAGGCAGAAGTTTAAACAAGAATCAACTCTTTCTGGGCATTTGAGGAATGACGTTTGTGTAGAAGTGCTCTTAAACAATTAATTTGATTTGTTTAGAGTTAGACATTTTAAATTTGACTAAAAGTGATTCAATTACTTGGGTTTGCTTAGGTTTTTTATTATTTCAGATCTGGTCTTCCTCAAGATGTTTGCTGGGAAAATGTCACAGTAGTGGCTGAAAACACATTTACATACAAAATCTATTCCAGCATCTCTAGGTAACATTGGGAAAGGTTCTGATCTCAAATTGTTGAAAATCTGCCACAGATCAGTGTCAACAATGCTGGACTAGATGGATGAATGATCTAACTTAGTATTAGGCATGCAGGGGCGGGATTCTACCAGTTCGGACTGGTTCTATAGAACCAGTTGTTATGATTTTGCACAGTTTGGAGAACAAGCAGTGCCCCTGGCTGGCCCTGCCCCTCTCTGCCCACCCCTCCCCTCCTTGCTCAGTCAGTCCTCATTGTGCATGCATGCCCAACATCGCTGACTGTGTTCTTCCCTGCCCAGTCACTCCTTAAGGTATTTCTTTTTTTCCCCCTCCCAATGATCAACTGTTCCTATGATCAGCTGTGCCGGGATTCCCCTTTCTGTCTTACTGCTTCATCCAGGACGCTTCCCTGAGATTCAGGAAGGCAAAAAATGGAGGGGGGACGCAGCACTCCCACACTCCATTTTTTGCCTTCGTAGGACCCAGGTAAACTTTCTGGGTGAAGCAGTAAGACAGCAAGGGGAATCCTGGCACAGCTGATCCCCAAGGAGGCTTTCCTGAGGCCCAGAAGGCCCAAAAAATTTGAGGGGGGGGGTTTGCTACCAAAAAAGGAGAAGCCACGCCCACTCAGGCACATGGCCATGCCCAAGAGCCGGTTGTTAAAAATTTGAATCCTACTCCTGTAAGCATCTCCCTGTTCTCTACAAAGGTAACTAACCAAGAAAAGTGAATGTATCTCTACATCAACAAGTTTAATACAACTTCTTTGTTCAGCAGGATAATCATTTATTGCATGTTTGCTGTATATTTAGGATCCATAACTATTCAAGTCCAAGTATTCAAGTCTTTTGGTAAGTTATATATTGATATACAAGCTAGATCATTTTACATCCTCTATAGCTCCTTGCTGAAACAGCAGACTTTTTTTAATTATTATTATTTTTAACTGAAGTGCCTAACTGGTCAAATTGAATTAAATTTAAATAATTTTCCTAAAATGAAATATTTGGAGATAGTTGAAATTTTTCACTTTTTTCATGTAGCTATGCTAGCTATGAGGAATGTTGGCTAAAGGATGACAGTAAACCATGTTGTCATATGCTCTATGTTATTCACACTACACTAAAATAATATAACTCAATAAAACCTCAAAACTAAAAAAAACATTTGTGACTATAAATGGGACCTAAGCTGGAATATATGATTATATAGGATCAATTAAAATGAATATTTTGCTGAAATGTTCCTTAGAGGTATTCCTCTCCACAATAAGATATGGAAATATGCACCTGGAGCTACAAAATAGCTAGAACCCAGCCTTCTAGAGGCCACAGAAATTTCCTTGTGCTGTGGAGACCATTGGAGCTGTAATGGGGATCCATTTTCTTGAGCTTGCCAATCTTCAACACCTGGAATACAAGAAAAGCACAGCTTACTGAACTGAGTTGGAAATCCAGTCCACAGACACTGATTCAGGAAACGTGGCAGGACAGAAACAACTTTAGCCATAGTGTGTAATTGAAACTGAAGTCAATGCATTCCTACTATCAGATAGTCCTCAACTTATGACCACAATTGAGCCCAACATTTCTGTTGCTAACGAGATAATTCTAAAGTGAGTTTTGTGCCATTTACAACTTTTCTTTCCACAGTTGTTAAGTGAATCACAGCAGTTGTTAAATTGATAACATAGTTGTTAACTGACTCTGGTTTCCCCATTGATTTTGCTTGTCAGAAAGTTGCAAAATATGATCCCATGACCCTGGGACAAGTGTCAGAATTCTAATCACGTGAGCATGGAGATACTGTAACAGTCGTGTGAAAAATGGTCATATAAGTCACTTTTTTCCAGTGCCATTGAAACTTCAAACAGTCACTAAATGAATTGCTGTAAGCCAAGGACTAGCTGTAGTGATTTTCTGAATACAAGGAGGCAAAGAAGGAGTACTTCTAGCCAGTACTGCCTGGTTCTAAGCTAAGAAGATGATTTTGCATAGAATGGTTCCTTGCTGAAAAAAAATTACTTTCTATAATAAGAATGTTCCAGCACATCTCTTGCTTGTAAACATGTTACTTGAGAACCCTGGAACATTTTAGAGATAGGAAACTAGTATGCCCAAAGCAGGCTATCACTTTCAGCCTTGCTCCTTGAGGACGGTTTTATAAAGAAGTACCAAATGACCAGAGCATTTCCAATTATTGACGTTGGGCTCATTTATTCTTGTTCTCAACATCTACTGGTCATTTGGGAACCCAAGGTTGCAGCTCCCTGGATTTTTGTCCAAAGTCCAATCATAGCTCCTTCACTGATGTCTGTAAGAAGCCCTTCTACTGTTTTACTCTTATTTTAAAGAAATCCGAATCATACACTGTTTAACCTTCTGGATTGGCATGTCTGAAAAAAACATGGAGATTCTTGGAAATTTACTTAAAACTCAAAGAGCTCTTCAGTAAAATGCAAATAAGTAACAGAAGGGAATGATATGCTAAATATGCTGAGGGGGAATGAAAATAAAGAAAGATAATTTCGTGACTAGCAGGGGTGAAAGCAGATTGAAAGAGAAGAATGAATCATAGATGAGAGAGGGGTATGGGAGAGAGGGAGAGATGGAGAGACCAGGACAGAAAGACAGAGAGAGAGACAGAGAGACAGATTGCACTCAGATGCTGGCTGTCCCTAAGTATGGATCAATCTAAACTCTTGTCAGGCAGAACAAAGCAAATTTGGGGAACTAAAGCAGTTGTATAATCAGGAAAAGAATGCAGATCATGCAAATAAGAGAAAGTGTTTTACCTTCTTGAAATGTAGATGTAATTTTGTAGACACTATAATTTTCCCCACTGGAGCATGTAGTTGAATGTCCATAACAAAAGCATGGAGAACAGCCCTCTGGATTCCTTGCATTTAAGTTATAATAGCCCTGCTTGCATCTGTGTGAGAAGAAAAATCAAGACACCAAATTGCAGGATCTCTTCAACATTTTTGACACATTTTTTGGATTTCTCTGCTTAGTTGTTGTGATATGAACATATTTCAATATCTAGCCTGAAGAAACCTCTAACTAGCAGGAAAAAAAACACCTATCTGGACTTTGAGATTAACTATCATTATCTAGGCTATCACTGGGAAGAGGCAGTGTGTTTCTAGTCAAATGATCCTTTTATGGTAGAATGGCTATCATTAAGCTCAAACAGAGCATATGAAAGCCACTGTCTATATTGTTTGAAGTAAAATTCGGGTATAGAGCCATCTGGATTAGCAAGCAAATTACAGTCTATACTTAATTTGTATATTCATAACATAACTTTTGATATTGGATCAATATCAAGTACATGAGTGCTGGATTATACATCTAGATAGCAGAACCCCACTTTGCAGATATCAACCATTTTTTATACTCCATCAGAAATTGAAATAGCCAAATAAATTAATTTGCCCCCTGTTCCAAATGGGTGGAAACTAATCAAGGACAGAAGCAACCTAAAACTAAGGGGAAATTTACTGACAGTTAAACAATTAATCAGTGGAACAACTTGCCTCCAGAAATTGTGAATGCTCCAACACTGGAAATTTTTAAGAAGAGATTGGACAACCATTTATCTGAAATGGTATAGGGCAAACTCAAGCCCCAGGGCCACATCCAGCCCGCAGAGTATTTAGATCTAGCCCATGTGGGAGCCCTAAAAATAGTGAAGGATCAGCCTGTGGTGCCTCCCAAGCTCCTTTTTTTGCTGGCAGAGGGTTGCAGGAGACTGTCCCAGCCCAAAACAGATCTCGGGAGCCCATTTTCTCTGGCAGAGTGCCTGGGCCATAAGCACCCCTGACATGAGTAATGTCAAGCTGGCCATGCCCACCCTGGCCATGGTCACTCTGGCCCTTAAGGTCAAACACAACTCTGATGCAGCCCTCAATGAAATCAAGTTTGACACTCCTGGTGTAGGGTTTCCTGCCTAAGCAGGGGGTTGGACTAGAAGACCTCCAAGGTCCCTTCCAACTCTTCTCTTCTCTTCTCTTCTCTTCTCTTCTACTCTACTCTACTCAACTCAACTCTACTCTATTCAAAATTTTTGTCAAGATTTTGTACATTTGCAGACCATAATATAAGCGGGGTGGGCCGCTATCGGTTCACTCTGATTCAAGTGAACTGGTTGTTAATTTTATGGCCAGTTTGGCAAACCAGCAAATCCCACCCTTGGCTAGCCCCACCCAACCCCACCCATCCCCTCCCAGGAATCCCCACATGGTCTGTTTTGGATTGCAGGTAAGTGCAGGGTCCATGCAGAGGCTCAGGGAAAGCAAAAAGTGGGCCTCCCGGAAGTTTCAGAAGGCTGGAAATGGGTGTGTTTCCAGCCTCCAGAGAGCCTCCGGAGCCTAGGGAGGGCAAAAACAGCCCCCTGCAGCCCGTTTTTACTCCCAGGATGATGCAGGAGACTGACTAGGCCATGCCCACTAGGGCCATGCCCAACCAGCAACCAGGCAGAGAACCAGTTGTTAAATTATTTGAAGCTCACCTCTGAATATAAGTATACATCAGACTGCAAACATGATAAATATATTTCATGTTCATGTCAACAAATATAAAAAGCACAACGCACAGAGAAGTTGTTAGTAATCAAAAGTTGTTAGACTTAAAAGCAAAGTGGAATTTCACATTTAGGTTGTTGCTCCTAGAAAACAAACAAAACATCACATCCCTTTGGTTGTCTGCATACTTCATTCATTGCAAAACATTCACAGGCATGTAGATTCAAAGACTCATGATCTCAGACAACACAAAACAAATATGTGTTGTTCTGTTTTAAGATCTTTATGATGTGTGAATCTTTGCAACGGGAAGAGATTCCTTCACTTGTATGTGCTTTGGAGAAAGTTGTTATAACTGGCTAAAAAAGGACAGAATGTACTTGAGAACTAACATAGGTTTGGCCTGGAAGTTTCTGAGGAAGAAATCAGGTTGCCTTCCGACAAGCAATTTAATTAAAGGCACACCTTATTACAGACACAAATATATAATTGACAAATACTTTTTATTTCTTCTCTTAAAAATATTCAATTATACACACTGTGTATCAGCTGCAAATATGTCAAAATAGAACAGATTTTTAAAGAAAAAAATGGGCAGAATTCTTTGAAGCTGGACGCAGGAGGCGATGTCCTAGGATTTTTTTTTTTTTTTTGGCAAAAAGTTAGACTTGTTGATTATGTCACCCTGTGAATTCTAAAATAGGACTGCCATCAATTCTAGCTCTCTAAGGCCGAGACATGACATCTTATATTGAGACCACTTCTTCTGTTTTATAATACATAGTTTCAACTACTTCCTGTACTGAACTGAGCTTTCCTTTACTCCTCTTAGCCATAAAGATACTGTCTATTTTAGTATCAGTTTTGTATTTCTATAAGCATGTAGTTATCCTGCTCTGCAGACTTGATGGTGGAACTTCTTCTGAGAAAGCTGCCCTGTAAAGCTTCCTCCCCTGCTTCTAATTCCACCATTTCCCAGTACTTCCACCATTTCCCAGTACTTCTAGTCCCTCAGAGACATGGCATTATCCTCTTTTTGCTTAAAGAAGAAGTGTGAACCTATATAGTTATGCTGCATCTTGACTTCTGAATACCTCTGGGCTCATCACAAGGATCTATGGATATTGGAAAAATCAAAGCACCTGGAGTGAAATACCTATGGAAGTATTCAAAGCTGCAGGAGAGGAAGCAAGTGTTAAATACTCTTGGTCAGCAAATAAGGGAATAATATTTTTTGTGGCTCAAAAATGTGAAAACATTGGTATAATTATACTAAGAAAGTTGATGCAAGAGAATGTGCAAATTACCAGTTCCTACATGGTGTGAGCAAACTTTTGCTTACAATTGTACAAAGAACAGTTGAGCTATACATGGAAAGATAAGTGCAAAATGTCCAAGTATCTTTTTAAAAAGGCAGAAGGGCAAGAGATTAAATAGTAGATGACTAAAACAGCTCGAAAATTTAAGGACTTTTTAAACTTTTCCTTTATTTACTACAGAAAAGCCCTTGATTGAATAATTTGTGCTAAAATATGGAGTATATTAAGGCTAGAGAGTTTGCCAGAGTAAATCTGAAACCTTTGCAAAGAACAAAAACCTACTGTAAGAAATTATTTTGTAGTGTAAACACATATCTGTTATCTATTTAACTTACACAGTGAATCCATTGTAAAACTAACAGGAATGGAGGAACTGACGGCTGGAATTCAAAATTGATGATTGACTTACTAACAATTTGAGAAAGAGGATAACATGGTGTCAAAGTACACAAGTATTAGAAGGCTTTTTAGAAAAATTAAAATGTGAAAAGAAAAAAAAAATCAGGATTTACATTTACATAGTAAAAAGACAAAAATGAGACCAACTAGTCCTCTTGATAAATTCAGATTTGATGTAGAAATGAAGGAAGTAGACGGTACTGTTTACATGGGCTCAATAATAGGAAGACAATGGAGAAGTCAAGAGGAGATTAATCCTAGAGGGGACAGGAATGACAAACCTAGACAGGACAATGAAGAATAATGATATTTCTATGTAAGGCTGTGAAAGGTGAACACTGAAAAGGGGTGAGAGAGAGTTCTGAATCATTATTTGGAAAAGAGCAAACAATCAGTTGGTTCTGAATGAAATCAAAACTGACAATTCCCTAGAGACAATTATTTTACATATGAGATGAAGGCAGATGAACAACTATGCAAGCAAAGTTGAATAAAGTAGAAGGGGGAGATAATGGACAAGGTGGATGGATTGCATGAGAGTTATTGATGTAATGTCTTTCAAAAAATTGTGGTCATCAAAGACAGCATTTGTTTGTTTGGACAGCATTTGTTTGTTTAAAGTGGACAGCATTTGTTTGTTTAATCATCTGAGGTCTGGGCCAAGTGGATGATACCTAATTACCTGGGAAAAGAAATAATTTTTCAACTATTCTTTTATCTGAATTGTTGTTTGATGCAAGTTCCTGCTCCCCTCCAGCCTCTGCCCCCCCAAAAAAAAATAATGTCAGGGCTTTGCTTTTCATTTATTTTCTAGTTATTTGACACAGTTGTTTTATAGTTGTTGTTTTTGGCTTCCCAAAGTTCTGTTCTATCAAATTGGACATTATAGAGAAGCATATTTTCAAAAACCCTGAAACCCACAAATCTTTCCTCAAGGAAACAGAGATGGTCAGAATTTAACATTGTAATTTGACACACCAGCTTTCTTACTTTATGTACTGACTTTGGCTATTTCTATGCTAGCGATTAGAGCAGTGTTTCTCAACCTTAGCAACATTAAGAGGTATGCACTCCAACTCCCAGAATTCCCCAGCCAGCATGCAGAGAGTTGAAGTGCATATATAATAGTTATTAAGAACTAAGCTTAAGAGAAACATTAAATTAAAATGTTATCTTAGCATCAAGCAGCAATCACTGAAGTAATATAGAGCGCCTCATTACTGTTCATTTGGTACAGTGATGGTTGGATGACTCCAGGTGATATGAATTGTTGTTGAGGAAATGATCTTTGATTCACTCTGTTCAATAATCCTGATTAGTAATGCATCAGATACAGGATAATTTATGTGGGCTCATTCACTAAAATCTGTCTGAAAGGTGATTTGGAACCACTAAACATAGATTCTCTGATGCATGCCCCCACCTATAAAAACAAAGCAAAACCTTTTAGCCATAGAAACTACATGCCCACACCTGTCACATCGCTCTCCTGCAACTTCAGCCTTGCAAACACAACGTCCAGAAATGCATTGCCCTGTGCTTCCAGATGGATCACAATTACACTGAATGTTCCTGGTAATATAAAACACACCGTTATATCTAGCTTCGGTTTTGGGGAATTTGCAAATATTTCTATAAACAACAAACAGAATAAAACAAGGCTGAACCCAGTTAATCAGATCAAACTATTGAACATATTGTATATAGAAATACAGAACTGTAATTCACTACTGTACAATTGTTCACCCATTAGACAGTGCGAATAATATTTACGTTAGATAAGTATATGTAGAATTGTAATTGTTAACTGTTATAGAGATATATTATACTTTTTTCACTGTTTTAAAACACTTTTTATGATTTTTTTCTCAAGAATGTACGTATTTGAATCATAATTGTATTTTATTCTGCTATTTAGTTTAAAATAAAATAATAATAACAAAACAGTCTGAAAAATTAAATTATAGCAATTGGACTTCTTTTCTTCTGTTGACTGTTCTTTATATGCTACACTTTACAGGTGTATTGTGTGCCACATACTACTGATTACTTTCTTTCATCCCTAACATCCTTTTTTTTCCTAGAGAAAAACCAGAAAATTCACATGATCAACTAATGAGAGAGAATAGTGGAATTATCCCAGAAATGAACGGAACAGTTAAAGAACACAGTCTGTTCTGAAAATCCTTTTGTATTGATGATGGTATTTTTCTGAAACATAATTGCTGCTCAATTTATGATCAGAATTAAAGTGCAGCATGTTTTTCAAGATACGAAGTGTTGCAGTTACAGATTCTGGTGTCATCATATATACTGGTTGTTGTTGTTTTTAAATCCAAAGCCTACTTACAGTCATGGACAAGAACAAAGTTGAAAAAGTGAGCAATGTGTTATTGTTGCTTGTTTGAGCTTCCATTAAAAACATGAGTTTTAAAATCATGACTCCTGTTGTTCCTGAACAGTTAGTTCCAGAGTAGGACTTGGTTGCCCTGGGCTTCTTGATTTTTTTTAAATGCCCATTTTCCTCACTATTCAAAGCAGATGATACTTCCCAGCCACTGTCCACATATTTATTTGACAGAATCTACCCCTGCCAAGATGTTTAATGCAACAAATGTAAAGCCATTTTACTTGGCAGTAGATAGAAACATTGATCTTCTCAATGAACTATAAGCAGAGAGAGAAAAGAAACATAGTGTGTATCAAGTGAAAATCATACTAGAGTATAGATTATAGAGTATAGATTGGAACAGTTTTTCTCAATCTTAGCAATTTTAAAATATCCGGGCTTCAATTCCCAGAATTCCCCAGCTAGGCTTATTGGATTGAGAAAGCCTGGGTTGGAGACTGTATCATTCAATGTGAAAGTGAGAGTGACATATGTCACTGGGCTGGGTACAAATGTTTGTATTGACCTGCTCTTGTTATGACATGAATGGAAAGATGAGAATATATCACTTTCTAAATAGTATACTTATAGTCTTCAGGCCAGACCCAGGAGCAAATGGAATTATTTTTGTTTTGCATTACTTTTTCAACTGTTCTTTCATTGTTGAGTTCATTCTATACATAGAATATATAGAATTTAAATACTTGTTTTTAATGCAGGTTCCCTCAAATTATGCATATTTAATGCATTATGGTCGTTGAGTTAAATATTCCACTGCAACATTCATACTGAAAAATTGTATGGATTAGATGTTCTGATCCTCCCATGAGCAATGGAGGTCAGTTCAGTTCACCATTGAGTACAGAAAGATCAAATTATTTCAGCATTCCTAAAAATATCACTCCATCCATAAAACACAGACTGTCAAATTGTTTCTCAGTTGCAAGGTCCCTGCTGAGAAAAATGTATCTGCACAAAGAAGGCAGTGTCCTCTGATTCTAAAGGCTAGGTCACACTGGCCGACGGATGCAAAATGGATGCAAAACGGATGCAAAAAGGACACAGCGGATGAGCAAATTTGGGGGGTGGCTCCATCCGTTGTCACCCGCTCCAAAAAGTGGCAAAAATTTGCATAAACAGAACGGAAAAGAAAGGAAAAGAACGGACGTGGGTAGTATGTAGCAGGGATGTTAAAGGGATGTTCATAGGAAGCCTAGAGGATGTATATAGGATGCAAACCATTCACTGCTCATCCTTTCTATTTCCGTGCTACTAACATTGTGTAGACGTTCCGTGTACCTTTTGTTTCTTCCCTCTTTCCGTTTTCAGCTGCAGCGGATGTGAGTTGCGAGGATGCCCAGAGGATGCAGAGAGGATACAGCGGACATTTAACGGATGATAAACAGACATAGAACGTTTGTTGCTCGTATGTCATGGATTTACATTGTACACAGAGGAAAGTTCATCCGCTCAAAAAGTTTTGTGCAGCTCAAAACTTCTTGAGTGGATGAAATCTCAGTGGACGGATGCTCGACGGATAGAGCGTATGAAACACGTATGCAGTGAGTACACAACAGATGCATAGCGTTTTCCAATGGATGGCAAGCTTTTTTTAATGTTTTACATCCTCTTTGCATCCGTTGGTGCAGTGGGACATAGGCTTTACATATCTCCCAATGCGTAAGTACTATGTGTGGGCTGCAAAATCTGAGTAACCACAAGAGGGTAGTAAAGAAAATAGGGAAAACTCCATTCTTCCCCTGCCATCTAGTGGTTTTTTTGGACTTTTGCAATCTACATGCAATAGGCCTAAAGAGATGTTTAAAACTGGAGAAATTCAATCATGTATTCTCACTAGGATCAGCAAAATTGAAAAATGCAGTTTTCAATATACAGTCTATGTAGTATTTTTAGCAAATGGAAAGGGATATCTATGCTTTAGAGCTTCTTTATGTAAAAGCATAGAAAATCAGCCAAATTTGTTTTTGTTGCCTTATTGAAGTAAATCTGAATTTCCACAAAGACACAATTATCCATGATTGACAGTTCCATAAACTTGAAGGTACTTACTGTATTTGCCCAACAGCTATGCATCCAGCCTCAGAGAAGGAATGGAAATTATGCTGGCATCGGTCACATTTATCACCTGTCACACCAGGTTTGCAGCGACATCGGCCATGGTTATCACATTGTGCACTGACAGAACCTATGAGGAAGAAATGTGAAAATATAATAGAGACTAATTTCTGACAGTATGATTTATTCTCAACTTGTCAATGATACCTCAAACATTTCAGAAGAATTTGTGCTGATAGGGAGCACGCATGGGAAAGCAATAAGGCAATGGAGGAGAACAAAATGGAGCTAAATCCCATAAGATAAGTATCATAATTATGTGCTTATCTTGGAATTAGAAAGGTGGCCTGCTCTGGATGATGTAACATTCCTTCCAAGCAACCAAGTTCAAGCTCAAAGACTCTTTGATTCTAGTCCAGTGGTCGCCAACCAGTGGTCCTCAGCCCATTGGTGATCCATGAGAAAATTTTGGTGGCCCAAAGAGAAATGTTACCCCCAAAGCAATTAATCCAGGTTGCACAGAAACACAAGGCTGCGCCACCCACATAGCTCATGGGAACACAAGGCTTGCATCGCTTGCATTGCAAACAACACGAGGTAGTGAGGGGAGGGGGGAAAGGGCGGAGGGGGGGAACTTGCCTCACTCGCCCCTCGTACCTCACCTGGCCACCAAGCTGCTTCTTTCCACTTCTTTCTTCTGCTTTTGGCTGCACGCAAGGAAAGCAGCAAAAGTCTTTCTTTCTCTCCCCCAAACTCTGCCAGAAATGAGTCTTTGGGATTCTTCAAGGCACCCTACTCCAAGAGGCTTCACTGGCATGACAAGTCTCACAAAGACTCATTTCTAACAGAGTTAGGGGGAGAGAAAGAAAGACTTCTGCTGCTTCTACTGTTTTCTTTGCATGAAGCCAAAAGTCTTTCTCTCTCTTTCTCCCCCTGACAACGGTATCCTGCGATCCCAAATAAAGAATGATTGATCAGTCGAAAATGGATAGGGAATTTTCCTACAGACTTTTTTGGGGATTTTCCCAGGGTCTCTGGTCCACGGGTTTTAAAATTATGAATTTGGTGATCCCTGAGGTTCAAAAAGTTGGCAACTCCTGTTCTAGTCTATACAAGAAGTCTTCGAGTGACAACAGTTCCTTTGGTGAGTATTCAAAGTTATTCAAAGCACTCAAAAAAATGACTTATGATGGCTTTTCACACTTTCAATCATTGCAGCATTCCCATAGTTATGTAATCAAAATTTGGCCAATTGGCAACTGATTCATACTCATGAGAATTGCAGTGTCCCAGAGTCATGTGAACAGCTTTTGTAATCTTCTGACAAGCAAAGTCAGTGGGGAAGGCAGATTCACTTAACAACCATGTTACTAACTTAACAACTGCAATGATTCACTTAAAAAAAACTCACTTAACAAATTTCTCATTTAGCAACATAAATTTTGGGCTCAATTGTGGTTGTAAGTTGAATTCTACTTGGAGTTATTCTTGGCTTCAGTTAGCATACCAGCTCTATGTGTCCCACATTTAGCCTAGGTTCACTTATTGTTTTCTGTCTTAATAACCACACATTTGGATTATTGCAACATAATATTTATTGTTATCCTTGCTGTTATTTTAGTTCTATATTACTCCTCCTTCTAGGGTGCAAACCCAGAGTAGTACATAAAAAAGGCATCAAATGTTAAATAAAATAATCAGCAGTAAAAAAATAGACACAAACACAAGTAGATTCATTTTTAAAAAATGAAAACAATATAACATCAAATAGAATAGAATAAAATTGAAGCTATTCTTGAAATGTCAGAGTTACAAGTATACTGTGGTTTCCACTCTAGGAGGAAGAGCAATACAGAACTAAATAATAAATATTCAGAAAGAACTGTTGATAGTAATGTTGGAGAAGGATGGATTCTGGGTTCTTTACGTTAGATCAGCTAGTTTATTATCATGATGAGTGTTTATGATCTGTTATAAAATAAATCCCATTTGTCAGTTACCAGCCCCTGGCAATATTTATAATTATATTTTACTAACATCTCAATTAGGATCAACAGCAGTTTCAATTTCAAAGATACCTGAGCCATTAGAGAGCATCATTAAATCCTATGAGACCTTTTATAAATATTTGTGATCAATCAACCCATAATGAAAATTTTTAAGATTGAATGGAATGAGAAACTGAATACTAAACAATGTGAAAATGCTTTCACTTCAATACCAAAAACCTCATTTAATCTTTGATTATGTCTTGCACAACAAAATACGCCTTAGACTTAGTGGACCATATTGTGTTGTGCAGAAAAGGATTGAGCAAATTGCAATCCAACATGTATTTTGCTTATTGACCAGCATAGTATTACACACTCAAACTAACAAATTAGAAAAAGATAGCTAAAAGAAAAAAAAATATGTACTGGGCTTGTATATGAGATAACAGCATAAAACAAAATGTTTATTTTTGTGTTGTTATACTTGTTGTTGCTAGTATTGATACTATAATTCTGTAATTTCCATTAAATCTGTATTTCTCACTATAAACCAGTGGTTTCATCTAACATACACTGAGGAGTAGTGAGTGTATACGCTGAGGAGAAAGATTTAAAGTATCCATATTTACCAAGCCAACAATCATCTCTCACGTGATTGAGTGAATCACTATGTATGTCTGCTTGTTTGTTTAGCAAAATTACACAGCTGCCCATTTCACTGGATGTACTCTGGACACCGTAAAACCAGCAACAAGTCAGAGGTGGTATTCAGCAGGTTCGGATCAGTTTTGGAGAACCAGTAGCGGAAATTTTGAGTAGTTCAGAGAACCAGCAAATACCACCTCTGACTGGAGATTTTATAGTATCCTTTCCCTGTCACGCCCACCGAGCCACACCCACAGAACTGGTAGTTTCAAAAAAAATTGAATCCCACCACTGCTAGGAGGTGACTCTTTTCTGCTAAGATCCTCCCTCTTCAGAATGTCATTCTTTCAAGGTAAGGTTAGCCTTCCAGAAAGCTCTTAATTTTTTTTTTTTTCCAGCAAGTCTGGAGACCCCCTAGTAATAGGGAGCCTGTCCTTTGGCTGCATTGTGTGTAATATTCTCATCCTTGTGATCTTGCCTTATTTGTTTATCATTTCTAATTGGTTTTGTAGTAGGTTTGATGAATAGATTTAATTGTGTACCATCCAGTGTTACATCATGTGAAATGTACGGCCATACACATTTGACAAATACATAAATAAATAAAAATAATCCAGCCCTCTAAAAGTACCTGGCCTCTCCCCCACCTGAACCTTAGGCCTGTTTCTCTGAAGGGCTGGGGACAAGATGAAGGCAGTGCCATGAGAACATAGCACAAAAAAGTTATATCCTGGAGCTACTTGCATATTTGTGTGCAAATGGGAAGATGGCCTATGAGACAGAGGTTGTTTTTTTTTCCCTTTCTCGTTTCCTAAATCTGTGTCTGCCTACCTCTGAGGTTGCAGTTGCAGGGCATGCAACGATCTTGTTGAGACCAGCGATAGAAGCCCTCTTTGCATCGCTCACAATTTATTCCAGCTGTGTTGTCAATACAATTGAGGCAACGATATCCATTTCCCAGTCGATACCCATTTCCGTGTCGTCTCAGCAACTCAGGGTCGAAGACGCACTGTCTGGACTTCCCATTGCAGTTGCAGGCTGGAAGACAAAGCAACAGGATTAGAATTAGAATTCTTTTTATCGGGCCAAGTGTGACTGGACACACAAGGAATTTGTCTTAGTGCAAATACTCTCAGTGTACAAAAAAGAAAAGATAACATTCATCAAGAGTCAAGAATCATAAGGTGCAGCACTTAATAATAGTCATAGGGTACAATAAGCAATCAAATCATACTAGGAAACAGTCAATATGAATCGTAAGGATACTGTAGTGTCATTTTAAGGGAAGAAATTGAAACAGTTTATGTTTGGGATGTGAGGGGTCTATAAATATTTTTACAGCCCTGTTTTTGACTCGTGCAGTATACAGGTCTTCAACTGAAGGCAGGTTGATAGTAATTGTTTTTTCTGCTGTTACTGTTAGACAAAAGAGACAGGGTTGATTTGATTTATTATGCAGTTTATATTTATTGTAGTATTAGAATCTCCTTATTTACAACACTGTTAATGATAAAGTGATTTTTCCTTCCTTGAAACAATGCAATTTAGAAGAGTAGGGATGAATTACACTTCTCATTCTTTTTGGTTTTTCAAGTTTCAAACCCTTTTCTCTTTCCCCACACAGCTAAACAAAATATCCTAATTTAGTATGTAGAAGTTTCTGAAGGAAGCAAAACTAGACCTTCCCATGTTGAAACACAGAAGTAACTTACAACTGGGACAGTAAGGAAGTGATTTAGTTTTGATCCCTATCCTCCTTGCTCCTCATTTAAATTTCCTTGCTTCAGCAGATACAGCAACTCTAAACAACAAAATCAGAGAAATTTCACATTTGCACTTCAGCATAAAATTAGTTAACATATTAATTACCTTAAGGTTGTATTATTGTATGTGTTATGTCATTTTCCTGCCTCAGGAAATCTTATAATCTAAAATTTAATAGTAGCAGAGTAAGAGGTAAATGATAAGAAAGGAAAACTAAGGCTAAGGAACAGCAAGAGGCAGGAAAGCAATTAATCAGAATTGTGAACAATTCTGCGTGAAGGCCCTGTCACACTGCCCAATGGATGCAAAACGGACACAACGGACGAGCAAAATGTTCCATCCGTTGTTATCCACTCTCAAAAGGGGCAAAAATTTGCATAACTGGAGCGGAAAAACACGGACGGGGGGAGGACGCAGGGCAGATGGAAAATGGACGCAGAGCGGAAGCCTAGTGGATGGAAGTGGATGAGAGCGGATGGCACATCTGCTGGGCTTCCGGGGGGCCTCAGCAAAGTGGACGCGGAACGGAAAGAGCGGATGCAGAGCGGACGCCGAGCGGATGAAGTGGATGCAGAGCGGAAACCTAGCGGATGCACAGCGGAAGCCTAACGGATGTCGAGCGTTAATTGTGCATGCGGGGGGGATGCAATGCGTAAGCCACGCGGATATAAAGGGAAGCAGCTCACACGTGGCCAGCATTCAGAGGAAAGATCTGCTGCTGGATACAGCGAGTCCTTGCCTGCCCCGCCTGCCTGCAAGCCTTGCTGCCATCCTTGCTGCCAGCCTGCCTCCAAGCCTCCTGGCCAGCCTCCCTGTCAGCCTTGCTCTCTGCCTGCCTGCGAGCCTTGCTGCCAGCCTGCCTTCCAGCCTTCCTGCCAGCCAGTCTGCCTGCCAGCCTTGGTGCCTGCCTGCCTGCCAGGCTTCCTGCCAGGCTTCCTGCCAGGCTTCCTGCCAGGCTTCCTGCCAGCCTTGGTGCCTGCCAGCCTCCCTGCCAGCCAGCAACCCCACAACCATGGGGAAGAAACGAAAGTCTCAGCAACCTGCCGCCATCCCTGGCAAGAGGGACAGAGCCACCCTCCCGCCCCCTGTCCCTGACTCTGCTTCTGCTGGGGCTTCTGCTGCTCGGGCTCGCTCTTCTGGTGCTGGAGCTTCTGCTGAAGCTGCTCCTGGCGGTGGTGCTTCTGCTGCTGCGTACTCTGCTGAAGCTGCTCCTGGCGGTGGTCCTTCTGCTGCTGCGTACTCTGCTGAAGCTGCTCCTGGTCCTGCTGGTCCTGCTGGTCCTGCTCGTCCTGCTCATGCTCCTGGACTTGCTCGTCCTGCTTGTCCTGCTTGTGCTCCTGGTCTTGCTCGTCCTGCTCGTCCTGCTCGTCCTGCTCGTGCTCCTGGTCCTGCTCGTGCTCCTGGTCCTGTTGGTGCTGCTGGGGCTCCTGGGGCTTACTCTGCTGCTGCTGATCCTGGTCCTGCTGATCCTGCTGATGATGATGATGATGACAATGATGATGATGATGATGATCCTGCTGCTGCTGCCGCTGCTGCTGTTGCTGCTGCTGCTGATGATGATGATGATCCTGCTGGTGCTGCTGCTGGTAGTGGTGTGGAGGAGCAGCCCCTACCACCTGGGAGCCCCTCTGATGAGGGCCCATCTAGTCCTGCCAAAGGGAGGGAGAGGCGTATGCGGGGACGGGAGAGGAGGCAATACTTCATTGAGGAGGAACACGAGGATGAGGTGCTGGAGTGGCTGAGAGAGAATGATTATCTGTGGCGGAAGGGACACCGGCTGTACAGGGACACCAAAAGGAAGCAGGCTGCTTAGAGAGAGAGGGCGGAGAGTATGGGTTACACTTCGGAGGTGCTCCTCGGCTGGTGGAAACATATGCACACCTGGCACGGGAAGCTGCACCTGAAGAAATCTGGCCAGGCCACGGTTAAGCTGAGGGACAGAGAGACCTACGTCATGGCCAGGTGCAGCTCCCTGGAGGGTGAGATTCACCACCGAGGAGCACCAGGACCCCCTCTCACAACCCTCTCTCTCCGGCAGCCTGCTGCGACCCAGTCCTCTTCCGGCCGAGAGTCAGTCCCTGTCTCCAGGCAGGTTTCTGTGGAGCATGCCATGGCGGAGAACCCGCAGACAGCTGTTATAACCATGGTGAAGCGCGTGGAGGACTCCCTGGTGTGGTGGGAGAAAGGAGACATCGAGTCTACCACAGTCGTAGCCGCATCCACCCCCCCCAGCTCCGCCTCCAAAGAAAGGCAGAGAGCCAGACAGCAGGAGGGGCAGAGCCACACTGTCCTGCTGGAGATCAGGGACACCATCCGCACCAGTATAGATCTCCTCTCTCAGCTGGTCAGCACCGACTCCTCATCCTCCAACCCTTCCTCACAAGCCCTTCCTCACCTATGTCAACCAGACCCTCAAGAACATGGAGGAACCCCAGTACCAGGTGGTGAAGGACCGGATCACTGAGCTGCTTCACAACCCTCCAGACCCAGAGGAACCTGCTCCCACCCAGTCCAGGTCTGCTCCTCCACCTCCACCCCAGGTGATGTCCCTCCCATTCCAAGGCTTCCCACAGCCCCTCACCTCCCAGGGCTATGGCTAACCAGGAGGTCCATCAGCACAGGCAGCAGCCCTTCCGAGTCCAGGCACAGAGTCATCAGACGAAACCGTTGCCACCGGTTCCACTGATGCCACCGATGCCACCCACGACAATGATGCCACCGACGACAGCGATGCCACCCACGCCAGTCCTCACCCAGCTGCAGACCAGACATCCCCACTACACTACTCCTTCCTCCACCCCACAGCCAAGCCCGGCCTCAGTACATCTCTCATCAGTACTGGGGCTGACACCCCATGGCATGGAGGAAGGACCTCTCAGCATCACGGGTCTGAGCCAGCTGTCTGAGAGCTTCCTCAACACACCATCCCCTGTTGTCCTCTCGAGGCCAGGCACCCCAATGACGATACAGACCAGCACTCCAGCACCACCCACCTCCACAGCACCTGGACCCTTCACCCCTGAGACTGGGCACACCTCCGAGTGACCAATAAGAGTGCCAGAGACTGGTTAGCTGGCTACCTGTGGACTTTATTTGGACACTTGACTTGGGTCATTTTTTGTTTTACAGCTTGTTGTTCAATAAAGTTTATCTTTGATTCACACACTTGCTTCATTTCTTTTTTTTAATAAAGTCTTGGAAACTTTTAGAATTGGTTTAAGCCTTTGCATGCTTGTGGGATGGGTTAAGATAGCAGTGGGGTGGGCAGGGATACCTGTGGAATGAGCAGGGATACCTTTGGGATGGCTAATAGCTGTGGGATAGATAAACCTCCAGTGCAAGCATAGTGGGACTGTATGGTCCACCCTCCCAGGTGCCACACCTATGGCCCTTTATTATCAATAATAATGTAATAATCATCCACACATGTCAACACAAACACAACTCTTTATTAAACGCCCTGTTTATTGTAGGCCTACCCAACATACATGGCCCAATCTCATCCGTGTGATGAGACAGGCTGAAGGAAGAATCCATTAATCAACTATCATCCTGTCTTGCCATTCCACTGCTCCAGCTGGGGAGTTGCACCAGTGTCTCAGGAGATTGCGCTGCTTCTTCCCCTCATGTGAGGCTCTGTTGGGGCCTTGCACATCCTGAGTGTCTATCAGGTTTCACCCTTGCCTCCATTCCCCAGGCTCCATGTCCCCATTGCCTTGTTGGAGGTCCACGAGCCTGTTCTGCAAGACCGGGTAGCGGGTGCGCATGAGATTGTGCAGGATGCAGCAAGCTTCCACGATCCTCCTCATGGTCTCTGGGCGATGCTGCATGGTGGTGAGAAGTACCTGGAACCTGTTGGCCAGGATGCCAAAGGCATTCTCCACCACCCGCCTTGCCCTGGACAGCCTGTAGTTGAAGATCCTCTCATCACGGGTGAGGTGTCTTGAAGTGTAGGGCTTCATGAGGTAGGTTGTGAGGGAGAAGGCGTCATCCCCCATGATGAAGTAGGGCACATCTTGCGTGTCATTGGGCAGGGGGTCTGGATCTGGAAAGCTCATGATGAGGTTGCCTTCCAGCCCCTCCTTGAGGTCACTGGCATTGTATAACTGGGCATCTGAACATGAGCCGCTGCCTGAAGCATCGATGTACATGAACTTGTAGTCAGCATCGACCATGGCAAAGAGGACGATGATGAAGAAGCCCTTGTAGTTGAAATAAATGGAGCCCGACTTGGGTGGTGCTTTGCAGGCCACGTGCTTCCCATCTATGGCTCCAACGGTGTGTGGGAAGTTCCACCTCTGATACCACTGCTCTGCAACTTTCTTCCAGCCTTCATCAGTGGAGGGGCACTGGAGGAGCTCCTGCAGGTATTCTTCGATGATGGCCTGCACCACTTCTCTGACCACAATGCTGATGGTGGTGTGTGGCACCCTCGGGCCGTACTGCATGCTCCTGTAGGTGGTCCCTGAGGCCAGGTGGCGCAGAGTGAGTGCCACCTTGAGCCCAGGTTCCAGGCTGGGCCGGAAGTTGGTGTTTGCCTTGGTCAACCTGGGTGTCAGCCGCTGCACAACTTCGTCAAACATGGCTGGAGGCATCCTCATGAAGTTCTAGAATGCACGAGTGTCTTCGTTCCTGAGCTCCACCATCAGCTTGTTGTACAGTCCGTACTCTGCTCTTCTCCTGATCCATCTTCGGACCCAGACGCTTCTTAGCCGCCTCCTTTTCTTCCTGTAGTAGAGTTCGCAGAGCCTGTAGATGGCTTCGCACTGTTGCAGAAAGATGGTGGCTGCCAAAAGGACTGTGTTACGATCCACGGTTGACATGACTGGATGCTGTGGAAGAGCAAGAGTCAGATGAAGGCTGCAGAGGTCTGCACCACTGGGCTGCTGGTCTGAAAGTGAGATGCAGACGAGTTGCTCCCCCTTTTTATCGGCAGTATAGGTGTCCCTTTGCATCCTCTAGGCATCCTCTAGGCATCCTCTAGACATCCTTAATATCCGAGATAGGTCCCCTCTGCGAACGTTTTTTCCATTTTAAACGCTTTGTTTCCGTGCTGCATCCGTTCTGCATCCATTCCGCGTCTGTTCTGCTTCCTCCCTGCGTCCGAGTGGATGCGAGTTGCGCGGATGTGGAATGGATGCCTAGCGGATATAGCGGATGCGTAACGGATGCGTAACGGATGCGTAGCGGATGAAGAACGGACGAATTGGATAAATTTTCACGCAAAAGTTTTGAGCAGCTCAAAACTTTCTGAGCAGATGAAACGTCCATAAACAGATGCTGGACGGATAGAGAGGAAGCAAAATGGAGGCAGTGAGTACATCGCGTTAACCAATGGATGGCAAGCTTTTTTGTCTGATTTACATCCTCTTTGCATCCGTTGGTGCAGTGTGACAGGGGCTTTAAGATGGATTTAGCCATGACCTTCAGCAGTGGTGGGATTAAAAATTTTTTACTACTGGTTCTGTGGGCATGGCTTGGTGGGCGTGGAAGGGAAAGGATACTGTAAAATCTCCATTATTTCCCCACACCACTAACCTGCTTTCCAGCTCCATTTTCCTCTGCAAGACAACAAAAGAAGACCCAGCCAATCAGATGGGACTTGGGAGGCAGAGAATAGATGGAGGTGGGACCAGTCAAAGGTGGCATTCTGAACTACTCAAAATTTCTGCTACCGATCAGAACCTGCTGAATACCACCTCTGACTTAAAGGAAACATCACAGTCATAAGTAAAATGGTTTAATGCTAGTCAGCCACTTGCAATATTTGGGAATCCCAGGATTGTTCATAGAGTGTGGAGACCACAGGAATCTCTACTAGATTTCTCACTGTCTACATTTCACTATGTAGAGATTTTACAGAGCAAAGGCTGTGACTGTTAAAGAGATCAGTCATATGTACTTAGAGATAAGCCAAGAATGTTAGGTGCCAAAATACACACAAAAACTGGGTGTGGCTTACTGGGATATGTAGTAGATGGGATATGTAGTAGATTTTTCCCTCAGCTTTTAAAAAATATCCATATATCCTATATAAATTTGTGCATAAACCCATCTGCAGATCACTTTTTAACCAAAATGTTATGAAAAATGCACCAACTTCAAATAAGCCAATTGTGAAAATTAAAACATATGAAGAGTTGGGAGATCACCTTATTTACAGATAGCACATATTTTCATGACATGGCTAAAAATGTGAGGATGAACTAATCTGTGGATGGGTTTATGCACAAATATATAAGGTAACCCAATATAAAATGTAGTATAATTCAGAACTGGATTCAAATTCTTTAAGCTGTGGATACAATCATAATTTATCAATATTCAGAGCTACTGTAGTTCTGTTCTGAGATATTGAGATGGATTGAGAAAAATTTGCAAAAAAAGCAAGCTTCTTCGCAATGTAAGTTCGTTTTAGTGTGTATATATATATATCAGTAAGATACTACACAGGCATCACATCAAAATTGCCTTCAAAACAGACAAAAAAATAGCAGCCATCCTGAGGAACCCCAAAGACAAAATTGACCTGGAAAACCAAGGCATATACGAAATTCCCTGTACATCATGCCCGGCCACATACATTGGACAGACCAATAGAAGAATAAGTACCTGCCTAGATGAACACAAAAATGCAGTAAAAAAGCTGGAACACACCTCCTCACGAGTCCAACACATGAAAACCACAGGTCACAACATCAACTTCAATGGCACTAAAACCCTGGCCACTATAGAAAACCCCAGCCACAGAATCATTAGAGAAGCCATAGAGATTGAAAAAAGACCTGGCAGCATGAATAGAAGAGATGATTCCACCAGACTGTCAATCATTTGGAAGCCTGCACTCTCAAATAGAAAGATCTCCATGCCACAAGCCAGGCAAACACCTGGGCAAAAACAGACTCCCTCTGATAGCTCCAACTCAAACACCCCCCACCAGGCACCCAGGTGAAACCCAGCTTGCTAATGAATAGCAGCTTGCTAATGAAGAGCAGTCGTCTCTTCACACGGAGCCAAGCTGCACTGAAAGCCTCCAACACAAGAACAGAGTGTTGCCAGCCAATCAAAGCCACAAAACAGACAGGAGAAACCAGAAACACCAATCAATCAAACTCCAAGTCCAATGAACACAGATCCAGGCTCCCAGACAATCAGAATGGACCAGCCTCAAATTTGAAACCAGGAACTAACTCTATACAGAAGCCTGATGATGGCAGATGAGATTCTGCTGAAACGTTGCTACAACTTTAACAGAACTACAATGACGTGGGATAATACCCGAAGGAAGCTAAACAGCACACATGTAAGTACCGGCGAAAGCCTAAAAAAAACATATATATATATGCATATATATATGTGCTGTTCATCTTCCTTCGGGTATTATCCCACATCATTGTAGTGCTTTTAAAGTTGTAGCAACGTTTCAGCAGAATCTCATCTGCCATCATCAGGCTTCTGTAGTGAGTTTGTAGTTGTTTGGTGAGAAATTTGGCTAAGAAATTGTTGGCTAAACAACTACAGACCTATGCAGAATCCATCAACTCACATGTAGGGAACTCATTCCAGTTCATCAAGATCATAAAGAAACAAAACTTACAACCCAGCGACCTACTAGTGAGCTTCGATGTCATATCCCTCTTCACCCAAGTGCCTATAAAAGAAGCCTTGACAGCCATCCAAAACAAATACAACCCCCACAAGTACTTCCTAGATCTTACCAACCACTGCCTATCCAATACATACTTCACCTACAATGGACAAAAATACAAACAAATAGAAGGAGCACCCATGGGATCACCTCTCTCACCTGTCATCGCAAACCTCTACATGGAACACTTTGAAACACAAGCTCTAGAAAAATATGATCACAAACCCAAACTCTGGCTCAGATACATAGATGACACCTTCATAATCTGGCCACATGGGAAAGAAAAACTGAACAACTTCCTCACACACCTCAACAGCCTACACCCCAAAATACAATTCACCATGGAAACAGAAGCCAACAGTCAACTTCCCTTCCTAGATGTCTTAGTATACAAAAAGTCCAATGGCTCCCTAGGACACACCATCGACCAGAAGAAAACACACACAAACTGCTATCTACATGCACTCTCATACCACCACCCAGCACAGATCAATTCCGTAGCCAAGACACTCATCTCCAGAACAAAATGCTTAGCTGATGAACAACACTTAAAAACCGAACTACACACTCTCACTAATGTACTTACAGCCAATAGATTCCCAAAAAAGAAGATTGCCCACCTAATCCAAAAAGAAACCCCAACCAAAAGCCAAGACAGAGAACAAGAGAATGGCAAAGCCCTCCTCCCAT
>BLBF01000052.1:12090041-12100875 GCA_015471245.1 Laticauda colubrina | reverse complement strand
TATATATATATATATATATATACATACATACATACATACATATATATTTGTAATAGAATTTAAACTGAGCATCTGCATGTACTGTATATGGGCAGTGTGGTGGCTCAGTGGTTAAGATGATGGCTTGTCGGCTAGAAAGCCAGCAGCCCTGGTTTGAGACCCAAGTGCCATGCAATGAGGTGAGCTCCCGTCCTCACCCCAGCTCCTGCTAACCTACCAGTTTGGAAGAATGCAAATGCAAGTCGATAAACAGGTACAACTTCGGTGGAAGGTAACAGCACTCTGTGATGTTATGCTGGCCACATGACTGTGGAAATTTCTTCAGACAACATTGGTTCAGTGGCCTTGAAACAGAGATGAGCTTCACCCTCTAAAGTCAGTTACGACTAATGGAGTAAAATCCGCAGGGAATTCTTTTAGCTTTACTGCATGTATATAAACATGTAGCCTTAGGCAAAATAAGAACAAGTCCTAATGAAGAGGGAGAAAATTCTGATACTAGTACTGGGCAGAAACATCTCCCTGAACAGCATACATGCCTCCATCTCTGTCACCTACCCCACCAACCTGTTATTCATCTCACTGAGAATAACCACATATTTGTCAGAAACCCAGAGAGTCGTCAACAGCTGCTCTAGCTAATCTTCACTTTGGCTGCCAACATATACAATCAAGTTCAGGCATGACTCTTACATTCCAAGTACCTGAGAGGATCCTACAATTCAGACCTGCCCAGGGTCTGCCATGGCTGCCAAGCTGATCTCATTCCCTTCAGCACTCACTCTGTACCACCTGGAATTTACCTAAGTTGCCAGAGGTATGGCTGCAGCTCACATGCCTAGCAGCAGCCCCAAAAACTTTCTTCCATGCCACTGAATTTCATAAGTTTTGCTAGAACTTGACTTTTTCCAAAGAAATTGGACTTTCCAGAAATTCAGAATGAAGTCATTTCAATCACGATCTATTGCTTTATCTTCAATTATAATATATAGTCCAACTGACCTAATATTACAATTGTACAAAACTGGACTGAAGTCCACTACACATTACATGGAGAAATTAGCCTCTTAAGAGCTTTTCCTGATGCTGTAAAGATTGTCTTTGCACCAAGACAAATTCCTTGAGTGTCCAATCACACTTGGCCAATAAAGAAATTATATTATATTCAGTATACACTCTACCCATTCTTGCATTGGCAGAAAACTATCTGACAGCATGAATTTTGCACTCTCTGCAAGCAACCCCTATCCTATCTGCCAAATACCAAGATCTGATTATGCATCTGTAAGGCTTAATAAGCAAAGTCATTGGTCAATTCTCCCAGCTTTGATTCCTTTTTCCCTTTGTCAGCATCCACAAATGGTGGAAAAACATCTATCAAATATGATAGCGATACAGAAAAGTGGAGAAGTGACGAATTTCTACTGTCTTTTGCTTGAAAGATTAAAAACTAAAGTGAATGGTATCATGGAGTGAGAGAAGCTGCACACACACATGCACACAAATGCTAATTTCTTTTGCATGATAAAGAGAGGGTGGTCTGTACTGCATGGTCTTCAGCAGGAAAGAGTGGAGTGGAAGAGGCAGCCTGATCAAGGCAGCTGAGAGAAAGAATGTATGCCTGCAACAGCCTGAAAAGGCTAATAAGGACAGGTAATAAGGCTGTCACAGGAAAGAGGAGAAGGATTTGTTCCTTCAAGAAACAACTTGAGAAAGCTTTGCAGAGGGAAATCCAAATGTGAAACGGGGGAATTTCCTGATCATGATTGCTGTTAAGCAGTGAAACAACCTGCCTCCTGAGTCATGGGCCCTCGATTGCTAGAGGCTTTCAAAGTCTGGACAAACTTTTGCTTGTGAAAGTCTGAAGATTCCTGCCCTTGAGCCCTAAAGTACTTTCCTACCTTCTAATTCCATCATCTGACCTCACCTATTGATGGAACAGTAGCAAAGAGCATCCAATTTGATATAATTTGCAACTGCTGCTGGATTGCATGGGTCCAAGGAGAAAACATTCCGTAACTTAAAAACTGCCTCTTCCAATGGGAAGAGTTTGTTCCAATGGGAACAAACCATGATTAATATGACTAATGGGGAAAGAAGAAAAAAGAAAGGTCTTATTTGTACTGCACAAAAATGCTTTCTTACAGAAAAGCAATTTTGTGAAGGAATGAAATTGATGCTGAAAGAGTAGCAAACAAGGGGTACGAGATCTTTTTTCCCACTATCCAATATCTGTTACAGTTTCTATTTCTCTGCACTAGCTGCTCCCCAGACCCCCATTTTAACTTCTCAGCAACCTTTCTACTCCACTCCTTGGCATACCTCCTCAATGATCTCAGGGACTGACCAAGTCTATCTAATAGCCACCTTGGGCCAGAGGTGGTATTCAGCAGGTTCTGACCAGTTCTGGCAGAAATTTTGAGTAGTTTGGAGAACCGGCAAATATCACCTCTGATTGGAGATTTTACAGTATCCTTCCCCTGCCACACGCACCAAGCCATGCCCACAGAACCAGCAGTAAAAATTTTTGAATCCCACCACTGCCTTGGGCCCATGTTTTTAGAGTCGTGTATGTCATAACTAAAACCTTGACCAAGTCTTGGTCGCTAATTGGCAGCTTCAGTTAAAGTCTGGCATATGCATGGCCAGGTAGCTCACTGGGTTTTTTTGCAAAGTTTGTTTTGGCTTCCAGACTGAGTACAAGGATAGACTACACTCAGCACAGTAATATAAACATGAAGTGAAGTCAGCCCTACTAGATGAACCAGAAAAAACACCAACCTCACCTGAAGGCTAAAATTACTTTTATTAAGATCGGCTATTATAACAGAACCATGCAAGTCTGATTGTATTGTATTTTCTCCTCTTTACTTCAGTGAATTGAATCACTTCTATTGGAATCACTTCTGAATGTCATCTGGTTATTCTGTACTCTAAAAAATGCTTCACCTCCTTTTCTTAGGCAGTATCTTTGTGCAGGTCATTTTCTTTAGTCTCTGCTGATTACCAAATAGTGCAGGGGTCTTCAAACTTGACAGCTTGAAGACTTGTGGACTTCAACTCCCAGAATTCCTCCTCCAGTCATATTAGCTCAGGAATTCTGGGTGTTGAAGTCCACAAGTCTTAAACTTGCCAAGGTTGAAGACCCTTGAAATGGTGAAACTATTGCAAATAGTTTATCCCTAACTGTGAAGTCTATATCTGGCATACTGACTGAAGCTAGTCATAGGCAGAGATCTCACAGAAGTGTCTTGATCAATGTCTTCAAGACATCCACAGGTACAAAGCACATATTCTTTCAGACTTCCCTCAAAGAGGCATTTTTGACCAAGAATTAGTTGGCAAAATATTTTGAATCAAGGAGGGGAGTGTTTTCAAATACTTATGTTGTATCCGGAAGTGCCTAAATTCCAAACACCTAGCCAAATGGGATTGGAATTGTGAGAGCTGTAATCCTGACACTTAGGGGGAAAGTTAGATGAATTGAGAGTGAAAACTAAACACATTCATATATATTGAACTTTACTGGGCATCTGTGTTTGTTTATGTGATCCACAACTGATATAGGAGATTTAGTTAATTGTGGCTGCAACGTTAAGCATGAGACAGCTTTGCAATTTCTAACATAAACTATGAAAGAATAAAAGGATCTTTGCCTTTTGTTCTTTAACTTCTGTTTCTTTAAATGAATGGTGATTTAGGGTAAATGTTAGCTCTAAAACCTGGGAATATCTGTATCGTTTCTAACTGGTCTAAAGTTCCAAATACACACTGCTCAAAAAAATAAAGGGAACACTTAAACAACACAATGTAACTCCAAGTCAATCATACTTCATTGAAATCAAACTGTCCACTTAGGTATCAATTCTGATTGACAATCAATTTCAGATGCTGTTGTGCAAATGGAATAGACAACAGGTGGAAAGCACAGGCAGTTAGCAAGACATCCCCAATAAAGGAGTGTTTCTGCAGGTGGTGACCACAGACCACTTCTCAGTTCCTATGTTTTCTGGCTGATGGTTTGGTCACTTTTAAATGCTGGTGATGCTTCCACTCTAGTGATAGCATGAGACTGAGTCTATGACCCACACAAGTGGCTCAGGTAGTGCACCACATCCAGGATGGCATATCAACGTGAGCTATGGCAAGAAGGTTTGCTGTGTCTGTCAGCATAGTGTCCAGAGCATAGAGGCACCACCAGGAGACAGGCCAGTACATCAGGAGACGTGGAGGAGGCCGTAGGAGGGCAACAACCCAGCATCAGGACCGCTACCTCTGCCTTTGTGCAAGGACGGACAGGAGGAGCACTGCCAGAGCCCTACAAAATGACCTCCAGCGGGCCATAAATGTGCATGTGGCTGTTCAAATGGTCAGAAACAGATTCCATGAGGGTGGTATGAGGGCCCGTCATCCACAGGTGGGGGTTGTACTTACAGCCCAATACCATGCAGGATGTTTGGCATTTTCCAGAGAACACCAAGATTGGCAAATTTACCAATCGTACCCTATGCTCTTCACAGATGAAAGCAGGTTCCCACTGAGCTCATGTGACAGACGTGACAGGGTCTGGAGACGCCGTGAAGAACATTCTGCTGCCTGCAACATCCTCCAGCATGACCGGTTTGGCAGTGGGTCAGTAATGATGTGGGGTGGCATTTCTTTAGGGGGCCACACAGCCCTCCATGTGCTCGCCAGAGGTAGCCTGACTGCCATTAGGTACCAAGATGAGATCCTCAGACCCCTTGTGAGACCATATGCTGGTGCAGTTGGCCTGGGCTCCGCCTAATGCAAGACAATGCTCGACCTCATGTGGCTGGAGTGTGTCAGAGGTTCCTGCAAAACGAAGGCATTGATGCTATGGACTGGCCCACCCATTTCCCAGACCTGAATCCAATTGAGCACATCTGGGACATCATGTCTCACTCCATCCACCAACACCATGTTGCACCACAGACTGTCCAGGAGTTGAGGGATGCTTTAGTCCAGGTGTGGGAGGAGATCCTTCAGGAGTCCATCCACCACCTCATCAGGAGCATGCCCAGGCATTGTAGGGAGGTCATACAGGCACGTGGAGGCCACACACACTACTGAGCCTCATTTTGACTTGTTTTAAGGACATTACATCAAAGTTGGATCAGCCTGTAGTGATTTTTTCCACTTTAATTTTGACTGTAACTCCAAATCCAGACCTCCATGTGTTGCTAAATTTGATTTCCATTGATAATTTTTGTGTGATTTTTGTTGTCAGCACGTTCAACTATGTAATGAACAAACTATTCAATAAGAATATTTCATTCATTCAGATCTAGGATGTCTTATTTTTGTGTTCCCTTTATTTTTTTGAGCAGTGTGTAAGAGGCCTATTTTGATTGAGAAGACTTTCTCTGTTCTTTTCTATCCCAAATTATGAAGTTTAATGTTTTAATTATTTTCCCTGTGGTGCAATAGTAGAAAGGTGCATCTATTTAGCTATCACACCAAATCATAATTGGAATTAATTTGCCAAATCAGCCAACCAATCAATCAGTCAACTACAGTATAATAAAGTATTTGATCAGAGTTGCAAAATTCAAATTAACAACTACATGACCACTAAGAGATATAGAAAATACTTCCCCTAGAAAAAGGTTCCCACAAAAAAACTAAAACATCAGGAACAATTTGGTGTGCTATCTTTTAAATTTTAAAAAGTCTTAACACAAGGAGAAAATGATTTCTCAAAGATTACACTATTTTTTTATATTGGTACAAGTGGAAAAAAAGAACCTGAGCATGCAGTATTGTTGGAGGGCAGATCCTAAGAGTGGAAATTCATGCTGGATTGACTACATCTAAAAGTCTTCCCATTTCTTGCCATAAAATTCTACTTCCTAGAATATAAGAACTTCTCTATTACTTTAGTTCTATGTTTATTTTGCTCAATGTGAGATGCTAACTCACACAAAGCAACATTCCCTGATGCTTGTCAGGTGCAAAGAATCAAGATCATTTATAAAGTTGCAGCATACAAAATTTATTAAACCTATATATATAAGAATCTAGTCAATTAATGATCAACACTAAATTGGCTTTAGATAAGGGTCAATAGAATTCAAGGGAGGCTGGACTTGGATCTCTTTGTGGCAACATAAGGTCTCTAACTTGTGATGTGTTTAACTCCACCCCCTCCCAGCTCTTTCTGCTCTTCTCCTCCAGTGCCCTGTTCATTGTTCTTCTGTACAGGTATTACTGAGATCCAGGTTTATTACAAGATGTGATACCTCTTGCTTATTTATTAAAAAAAAAACCTACAAACTTCAAATATGGGAATGATGGCCAGATAGTTAACTGTCCACATATAATTATAGCAAAACAATTTTCCTTTCCTACAGATTAATCCATTTATGAATTACATCAATATCATGTCTGGGTTTTGCTACAACCTGTAAATATATATTTTAAAAAGAACAACAGCTTAGAAGACAATGACGTCATGATAAGGCTGTCTGTAATTTTTGCAAAGTTAAACCACATCTCTTGCCAGGGCTGTTGTCCCAATCAAGTTGTTTCATTATTTTTCTTTATTTATTTAGTTTGAATAAGACTCTCAGTTCTGAAATGGGTTCTCCTCCTAAAACTACATTCTCATCTTCAATATGACTCTAGACTCTTTTTTGCCATTGGAAAGCCCTTTGGTTGAGATAAGCAGAAAAATATCTTTAAAAATAATATCATCTGCTGATGGAAAAAGTTACCAAGTGAAAAAGACAATGAACAAAGCAACCCTAAAGCCGATGTCACACTGAACCAACGGATACAAAGAGGATGTAAAATGGACAAAAAAGCTTGCCATCCATTGGTTAACGCGATGTACTCACTGGCTCCATTTTGCTTCCTCTCTATCTGTCCAGCATCCGTCTATTGACATTTCATCCGCTCAAAAAGTTTGAGCTGCCCAAAACTTTTGCGCGGAAAATGTATCCAATTCGTCCATTCTGCATCTGCTACGCATCCGCTATGCATCCGTTCTGCATCCGTTACGCATCCGCTATATCCGCTAGGCATCCGTTCCGCATCCGCGCAACTCGCATCCGCTTGGACGCAGGGAGGAAGCAGAACAGATGCAGAACGGATGCAGAACGGATGCAGAACGGATGCAGCACAGAAACAAAGCGTTTAAAATGGAAAAAACGTTCGCAGAGGGGACCTATCTCAGCTATTAAGGATGTCTAGAGGATGCCTAGAGGGTGCCTAGAGGATGCAAAGGGACACCTATACTGCCTATAAAAAGGGGGAGCAACTCACCTGCATCTCACTTTCAGACCAGCAGCCTAGCTGTGCAGACCTCTGCAGCCTTCATCTGACTCTTGCTCTTCCACAGCATCCAGTCATGTCCACCGTGGATCGTAACACAGTCCTTTTGGCAGCCACCATCCTTCTGCAACAGTGCGAAGCCATCTACAGGCTCTGTGAACTCTACTACGGGAAGAAAAGGAGGCGGCCAAGAAGCGTTTGGTTCCGAAGATGGATCAGGAGAAGAGCAGAGTACAGACTGTACAACAAGCTGATGGTGGAGCTCAGGAACGAAGACACTCGGGCATTCCAGAACTTCATGAGGATGCCTCCAGCCATGTTTGACGAAGTTGTGCAGCGCCTGACACCCAGGTTGACCAAGGCAAACACCAACTTCCGGCCCAGCCTGGAACCTGGGCTCAAGGTGGCACTCACTCTGTGCCACCTGGCCTCAGGGACCACCTACAGGAGCATGCAGTATGGCTGGAGGGTGACACACAACACCATCAGCATTGTGGTCAGAGAGGTGGTGCAGGCCATCATCAAAGAATACCTGCAGGAGCTCCTCCAGTGCCCCTCCACTGATGAAGGATGGAAGAAAGTTGCAGAGCAGTGGTATCAGAGGTGGAACTTCCCACACACCGTTGGAGCCATAGATGGGAATCACGTGGCCTGCAAAGCACCACCCAAGTTGGGCTCCACTTATTTCAACTACAACGGCTTCTTCATCATCGTCCTCTTTGCCATGGTCGATGCTGACTACAAGTTCATGTACATCAATGCTTCAGGCAGCGGCTCATGTTCAGATGCCCAGGTATACAACGCCAGTGACCTCAAGGAGGGGCTGGAAGGCAACCTCATCATGGGCTTTCCAGATCCAGACCCCCTGCCCAACAACACGCAAGATGTGCCCTACTTCATCATGGGGGATGATGCCTTCTCCCTCACAACCTACCTCATGAAGCGCTACACTTCAAGACACCTCACCCATGAAGAGAGGATCTTCAACTACAGGCTGTCCAGGGCAAGGCAGGTGGTGGAGAACGCCTTTGGCATCCTGGCCAACAGGTTCCAGGTACTTCTCACCACCATGCAGCATCGTCCAGAGACCGTGAGGAGCATCATGGAAGCTTGCTGCATCCTGCACAATCTCATGCGCACCCGCTACCCGGTCTTGCAGAACAGGCTCGTGGACCTCCAACAAGGCAATGGGGACATGGAGCCTGGGGAATGGAGGCAAGGGCGAAACCTGATAGACACTCAGGATGTGCAAGGCCCCAACAGAGCCTCACATGAAGGGAAGAAGCAGCGCAACCTCCTGAGACACTGGTGCAACTCCCCAGCTGGAGCAGTGGAGTGGCAAGACAGGATGATAGATGATTAATGAGTGCTTCCTTCAGCCTGTCTCATCACATGGATGAGATTGGGCCATGTATGTTGGGTGGGCCTACAATGAACAGGGCGTTTAATAAACAGTTGTGTTTGTGTTGACATGTGTGGATGATTATTAAATTATTATTGATAAAAAAGGGCCATAGGTGTGGCACCAGGGAGGGTGGACCATACAGTCCCACTATGCTTGCACTGGAGGCTTATCTATTCCACTGCTATCCTTACCCATCCCACAGCTATTACCCATCCCACAGGTATCCCTGCCCATCCCACAGCTATCTTAACCCATCCCACAAGCATGCAAAGGCTTAAACCATTTCTAAAAGATTCCACCAAGACTTTATTAAAAAAAAGAAATGAAGCAAGTGTGTGAATCAAAGATAAACTTTATTGAACAACAAGCTGTAAAACAAAAATGACCCAAGTCAAGTGTCCAAATAAACTCTACAGGTAGCCAGCTACCCAGTCTCTGGCACTCTTATTGGTCACTCTGAGGTGTGCCCAGTCTCAGGGGTGAAGGGTCCAGGTGCTGTGGAGGTGGGTGGTGCTGGAGTGCTGGTCTGTATCATCATTGGGGTGCCTGGCCCCGAGAGGACAACAGGGGACGGTGTGTTGAGGAAGCTCTCAGACAGCTGGCTCAGACCCATGATGCTGAGAGGTCCTTCCTCCATGCCATGGGGTGTCAGCCCCAGTACTGATGAGAGATGTACTGAGGCCGGGCTTGGCTGTGGGGTGGAGGAAGGAGTAGTGTAGTGGGGCTGTCTGGTCTGCAGCTGGGTGAGGACTGGCGTGGGTGGCATCGCTGTCGTCGGTGGCATCATTGTCATGGGTGGCATCGGCATCAGTGGAACCGGTGGCAACGGTGTTGCCTGATGACTCTGTGCCTGGGCTGGGAAGGGCTGCTGCCTGTGCTGCTGGACCTCCTGGTAGCCGTAGCCCTGGTAGGTGAGGGGCTGTGGGAAGCCTTGGTATGGGAGGGACATCACCTGGGGTGGAAGAGCAGACCTGGACTGGGTGGGAGCAGGTTCCTCTGGGTCTGGAGGGTTGTGAAGCAGCTCAGTGATCCAGTCCTTCACCACCTGGTACTGGGGTTCCTCCATGTTCTTGAGGGTCTGGTTGACATAGGTGAGGAAGGGCTTGTGGTTGGAGGATGAGGAGTCTGTGTGGACCAGCTGAGAGAGGAGATCTATGCTGGTGCGGATGGTGTCCCTGATCTCCAGCAGGACAGTGTGGCTCTGACCCTCCTGCTGTCTGGCTCTCTGCCTTTCTGTGGAGGCGGAGCTGGGAGGGGTGGATGCGGCTACGACTGTGGTGGACTCAATGTCTCCTTTCTCCCACCGCACCAGGGAGTCCTCCACACGCTCCACCACGGTGACAACAGCTGTCCGCAGGTTCTCCACCGTGGCATGCTCCACAGAAACCTGCCTGGAGACAGGGACTGACTCTCAGCCGGAGGAGGACTGGGTCGCAGCAGGCTACCGGAGAGAGAGGGTAGACAGAGGGGCTCCTGGTGCTCCTCGGTGGCGGATCTCACCCTCCAGGAAGCTGCACCTGGCCATGACGTAGGTCTCTCTGTCTGCCAGCTTTACTGTGGCCTTGCCAGATTTCTTCAGGTGCAGCTTCCCGTACCAGGTGTGCATATGCTTCCACCAGCCAAGGAGCACCTCCAAAGTGTAACCCATACTCTCCGCCCTCTCTCTCCAAGCAGCCTGCTTCCTCTTGGTGTCCCTGTACAGCCGGTGTCCCTTCCGCCACAGATAGTCATTCTCTCTCAGCCACTCCAGCACCTCATCCTCGTGTTCCTCCTCAATGAAGTATTGCCTCCTCTCCCGTCCCCACATACGCCTCTTCCTCCCTTTGCCAGGACCAGATGGGCCCTCATCAGAGGGGCTCCCAGGTGGTAGGGGCTGCTCCTCCACACCACCAGCAGCACCAGCACCAGCAGGATCATCATCATCATCATCATCATCATCATCACCAACAGGATCATAATCAGCATCATCATAATCATCATCATCATCATCATCAGCAGCAGCAGCAGCAGGATCAGCAGGACCAGGATCAGCAGCAGCAGAGTAATCACCAGGAGCACCAGCAGCACCAGCAGCACCAGCACCAGCAGCACCAGCAGCACCAGCAGCACCAGCAGCACCAGCAGCACCAGCAGCAC
>BLBF01000052.1:12072624-12090031 GCA_015471245.1 Laticauda colubrina | reverse complement strand
ACCAGCAGCACCAGCAGCACCAGCAGCACCAGCAGCACCAGCAGCACAAGCAGAACGAGCAAGACCAGGAGCATGAGTAGTACGAGCAGTACGAGCAAGTCCAGGAGCACGAGCAGGATGAGCAAGTCCAGGAGCACGAGCAGGACGAGCAGGACAAGCAGCAGCTTCAGCAGAGTGCGCAGCAGAAGCACCACTGCCAGGAGCAGCTTCAGCAGAAGCCCCAGCAGAAGCAGAGTCAGGGACAGGGGGCGGGAGGATGGCCCAGTCCCTCTTGCCAGGGATGGCGGCAGGTTGCTGAGACTTTCGCTTCTTCCCCATGGTTGTGGGGTTGCTGGCTGGCAGGGAGGCTGGCAGGCACCAAGGCTGGCAGGAAGCCTGGCAGGAAGCCTGGCAGGAAGTCTGGCAGGCAGGCAGGCACGAAACCTGGCAGGAAGGCAGGCAGGCAGCTAGGCACCAAGGCTGGCAAGCAGGCAGGCAGCAAGGCTGGCAGGCAGACTGGCTGGCAGAGAGGCTGGAAGGCAGGCTGGCAGCAAGGCTGGCAGGCAGGCAGACAGCAAGGCTGGCAGGGAGGCTGGCCAGGAGGCTTGGAGGCAGGCTGGCAGGAAGGCTGGCAGCAAGGCTTGCAGGCAGGCATGTAGGCAGGGCAGGCAAGGACTCGATGTATCCTGCAGCAGGTCTTTCCTCCGAATGCTGGCCACGTGCGAGCTGCTTTCCTTTATATCCCGAGGGCTTGCGCAATGCATCCCCCCGCATGCACAATTAACGCCAGGCATCTGTTAGGCTTCCGCTGTGCATCCGCTCTGCATCCGCTTCATCCGCTGTGCATCCGCTTCATCCGTTCCGCATCCACTTTGCTGAGGCCCCCCGGAAGCCCTGCGGATGTGCCATCCGCTCTCATCCGCTTCCATCCGCTAGGCTTCCATTCCGCATCCGTTTTCCATCCTCTCTGCATCCTCCCCACGTCTGTGTTATCCGCTCTGGTTATGCAAATTTTTGCCCCTTTTGAGAGCGGATAACAACGGATGGAACATTTTGCTCATCCGTTGTGTCCGTTTTGCATCTGTTGGGCAGTGTGACAGGGCCTTAAAATATATTTCATGAAACATATTTGATTTGTAGCATTTTAAATAATAAACTGTTATTTGAAGAAGACGGTATCTAAAAATCTTTAATGTGGTTTATCGTGGACCCAAAATAGTTTTCTACTGCTGTTCCAAGCTATATTATAATTTTGCCAAAGTAGAATCCATGTTCTCAGCTAAGAAGACATGGAACAAATGAAGACAGGAAATAATTAATAACATTATAAACACTCACAAAAATTCCAGAGAGGGCTTCCAGAAGGAAAGGCAGTTACCAATACTAATATTTGGTGAAAAAATAAAATAAATCAGCAAGAGCACAGTTAACACTGCTGTCAGTTATCCTGAGACACAAATCTTAATTCAATGAGTTTTACTTCTAAGTTGACATGTATAGGATTGTGCTGTGGCTCATTTCCCTCAACCTCATGAAGGTCTGGGTTGTTTTTCTGAATATAGCTTGGACATGGTGTTCATTCTCTAACAATGTTGCACTATTTTTTTTTTTTTTACTATTAAGGGACAGTTTAGTACAGGGGTGTCAAACTCACATCGTCATGGCAGCATCACGTGACATATGGGGAACTTTTTCCCCACTACTAAACCAAGCCTGGGCCTGGGCAGCGCATGACACATTCAGCCTGCAAGCCATGAGTTTGACAGACCTGGTTTAGTATGTTTTGGTCATTGCATTGTGATTTGTTCACTTTATAAAAGTCAGAAAACATCCATATATTTGATCTTTATCCCTCAAAAACAGATTCTTAACACCTGCCATTTCCCTCTGCATTTTTTCGATCAATATAAAAGTTGGATGGAACACAGAACTGACACACATTGTAAAGGAATAATTTTAAGGAAGAGGAAGAAATGCTGCAATCAAGGCAAAGTCAGATGAATAAAATTTGAGTTTGGGATAGAAATGTGGTTTGAGTAAGCATTTCAGAAATGAACTTGCCTGGTTTTCATGAAATTAGGGTGGTGGGGAAGTATCTTGAGGCTTTATTACTGCATAATAAAAGTGGTAATTACACTCATAACTGGCACCCTGGTTTGCCTTGAACACACACACACACACAAATTAAATCAAATAATCTGAAAGAAAATTAAACCAAATAGCCTGTTCTACTGATGGTAAAGCGTATGCAAAAAAAACACAAAAACCCTATTTCTTTTCTTTCTTTCTTTCTTTCTTTTTAATGCAAGTCTATTTTGAAGACTTCACACTGGCTGGCAGTCTCAGCTGATTTTGGGTGTTCCAGAAATCAGGGTTATTGCACTTTCAATCCTTCACTATTGGATGACAAGGCTTCCCTGCTTCTAGGAAAGTAGGATTTGGCTGTAGTTCAGGTTGCTACTTATGGCTCTGAGGATCTTGGCACGCAAAAAAAATATGTCTTTACAAAGGGAGTGTTTTGGGTCAGTACTTTTCATTTTGCTCATTCAGGCAGAAGGATTAAGATGTTTGCTCAGTAACTAAAAGCACTCAACACTATTAGACACAATTGGGCTGTTAATTATAGTAGTACAACTTTTACTTGAATGTATTTCCAACATTACAAGTTAAGCATTCTTAACTTGAAGAGAGAACAGGTGTTGTTTGAAGAGTCTGTCTGCATGGTGACTGTTGGAAGTTACAATGGCACTAGAAAAAAAGTGACATGATCATTTTTCACATCTGCAACCTTTGTGGCATTCCCATATTATGCGATCAAAATTTGGATGCTTGGCAACTGGCTCATATTTATGATGATTGCGGTGTCCCAAGGTCAAGCAATCACCTCTTACAATCCTCTGACAAGCAAGGTCAATAGAGAAGCAAGATTCATTTAAAAACCATGTTATTAACTTAACAACTGCAGTGATCCACTTAACAACAATGGCAAGAAAGGTTGTAAAATGGGGCAAAACCTCACTTGATAACTATCTCACTTAGCAACAGAAAGTTTGAGCTCAATTGTGGTAGTAAGTCGAGGACTACCTGCATAGCAGGTGGCAGTATGTAGCCCATCTCAGCTGGTCTCAAAATGCTAAGCAGGGTCACTCATGATTGGTATCTGGATGGGACGCTACTAGGAGACCCCAGAGCTGTAGTCTAAACTGGTACTTTAAAACATCTGGAAGAAGACAATCAATTATTCCACAATTTAGAACATAGAATAACAGAGTTGAAAGACACCAAAGGTCATCTAATCCAATTCCCTGCACAAGCAAGAGAATCTATACCATTTCATACAGGTAACTTCTTGAAAGTTTCCAGTGATGGAGCACCCACAACTTCTGAAGGCAAGGCATTCCACTGGTTGATTTCTCTCACCGTTAGGGCATTTCTCCTTAGTTCTAGGTTGCTTCTCTTCTTGATTATTTTCCATCCATTGGTTCTTGTCTTGCCTTCTGGTGCTTTGGGAAATAGGTTGATCCTAGCTTCCTTGTAGCAGCCCCTCAAATATTGAGGACATTATTGAGCAGAGAACCAAAGTAATAGGAAAGCTCTTCCTCTTACATTCCAGAAAGAAAATTATGGCAAGAAGTCACTAAATACAGGTCAGAGACAATGGGAATCAAAATGTTTACTGTTAACTAGAAAAGTAAAAGTGATTAATTTTAGTTTTCTTGGGCTGAAAACTAGATAAGGTGAGCAATATGCTGGAAAAGTGAAGAGGACTATAATCCTAGGAAGGAAGATAAGGATAGACAAGATCTTGTTGAAGGATATCAATATTTTCATGATAACAAAAATCGAATAATTTGTATCTTCAGATTATTCATGTGCACATTCTAATAATATCGGTGACCTTCAAGAAGAATAAATCAGTCCTTGACTAAGTAAAAATATGGGATTGCTTGTGGTGATGATCAGCAAGTAGAAATTACTATAATATGAGCATATGACATAAGCAGATGATGGACTAGGAACAAATGTTTATGCTTGACGTAGTTGAGGGGTGTAAAAAAACAAGAAGACAATAGATATGATAGATACAACCAAGAAATTACCAAAATATTTTTGGAAGAACTACAAATCATTACTAGAGGTAAGATGGTGAACAATTTGTTAATACAGTCACCAGGAATCAAACTTGATTTCATGGCCCCTAACTAATGCTGATTTATAAAATAAGCTGACAGATAAAACCTACTCTCCATTTTAGCTCTCATGCCTTACCTTTCTCTTATTTAGGTCTATGCCCTAGTAATCTAATGGACGGTGACTTCCAGTAATCTGGGGATCACTATCCATTAGATTTCCTTATTTCTGGTTAACATTCTGAACCTGTGAAGCCATTACATACATTCAGTGCCATATTATAAATTGTAAATAAACAAATCTCAGGATGTAGTGAAACTTTTACAAATATGTCACTAGAATAAAGCCCAACCTGGGATTAAAAATACAGAGTTACTTTGTGCTAAATCACATTCTGAGGTTCTAGATCACTGAACTATAGTTTTCGTTTGTACAATGCAATGAGTAACATTCAGCAGTGGGATCCTACCTGATTCACTACCGGTTCGGTGATTGTGTGTGCACCTAATGCGCACACACCTAACACACGCACACAGCTTTCCACACACCAGCTAAGGCCTGCAGCACCAATCAACTGAGAAGAGAAAGAAGAGAAAAGCTCAGGGCTGGGTGGGAGGGCTGATCCTGTGCTTTTCTCTTCTTTTTCCTCTCAGCTGAGGATTTTTTTCCTCCTCTCAGCTGATTATTGGCTTTTTTTTACTACCGGGCCGAACCGGTAGAATATCACTACTGATAACATTCCATCAAAGACCAAGACAATTGGTTTGACAGGAAAAAAAGAAGGACTAAAAATTAGCAAGTTACACATAAATGAAAAAAAAGTGGAGCAAATAGATTACAGGTAGTCTTCGGCTTGCAGCTATTTGTTTAGTGATCATTCAAAGTAACAACAACACTGACTCACACTTACAACCTCATGCAGTGGCCCCATGGTCAAAATTTAGGCACTTGGCAACCAACATGTATGTGATCAAAATTTAGGCACTTGGCAACCAACATGTATGTATGATGGTTGCAGCCTCTCAGGGTCATGTGATCGACATTCCAGGCCATCCCAGCTAGCTTCCAACAAGCAAAGTCAATGGGGAAATCTTAATGACTATGTGGTTCACTTATCAACTTGAAATTATTCACTTAACATCCATGGCAAAAAAAGGTTGTAAAATTTGGGCGCAACTCATTTAACCACCTTACTAAGTAATGGAAATTCTGGTTCCAATTCTGGTTGTAAATTGAGAACTACCTGTAATATGCTGGATTTTATTAACAATGAGAAAATGCATCCAGAAATCTGAAGATGCGTAAATGCTGGTAGAAAGCAAATGGGAATGACTATAATGACTACATGCTGAAGAAGTATGAAGGGGAGAGAATTCCATTGGTAAAGCAGAAGATGATTAAGTGAAGATTAAGTTAATTCCACAGATTCATTCAATGATTAAAAAAATTTCTTAACAAATATGTGCATGCTTGGTTTGTTCTGAAGCTGTCTTTAAAAGTCTACTCTTCTATTTTCTTGGATTCATGGAGGAATTTTCCAACCCTAAGGTTGGGCATCTAATTGCCTTTCGTGAGCATATAATGCATTTCTCACCCCCACAGACACATTGTTCAAAACTTGTGATCAGATTGATATCCATGAAGAGATAATAGAGAAATCAGAGTCAGATTTTATTTCTCTTAAAGGTTTTTAAAGCTTTAATAATTAGAAATAGATCCAGAAAATAGTTGTGTTAAATTACTTCTTCTTTTAGGATATTCCACACAGTCTTTGAATTCCTGCCATATCTCTAGTTCTGCTTGATAGTGATTTTTTGTTTGTTTATTTTTTATTTATTTTCATACTTCTTAATAATAATAACTCACATTTGGTGAGTTGAGCTTCTAGATATAGAGAAGATACTCTCTTCCCTAAATTCTGTTCTTGGAGAGACAAGCAAAGAAAAAGGTTGGGAATTGGGGGCAATGAGAAGAGGGAGTGATGTCCCCACATGATATATAGAATAAGGCTTTATATTAAAATTCTCAGCATCCCCGTGAAATGATATTTCCTACAATGCTTAAAAGGAAAAATATTTACAATGGTATAAAATACACATCAGTTTGTAATATTGATAGCTAGAGTTATATATTATCAATTACAAGATGATAAGTGTGTCAACTCCATACATTATCCAAATGCATACTGATAAAAACACCTTCTTAATCTTAGTAAAATTATGTCATCAAATTAATTTTATGAACATAAGTTACAAAAGCTTCACCGCTTGTACGTTCAACTTGTTGGTGTCAAACTTGAAAACCAGAATAAATAATTGCAGCATTCCCTTCAGAGGTAATTTGCATTGCTTGCAAAATTGTGTACAAAATATAGAAAGGGCTTTAAATTGTCTGTTTTGGACTTATTAGCCATTTGAAAAATTAGAGAAAAATAGAATGCAAAAAAGAAAAAAACCCACATAATTTACATGGAATTTAGAATGAACAATTTACTTTATGAATGAAACACTCTCAGTCCTAGCTATTATCCAGTTATTTTCATTTACAATGAAAAGACCTGTTAAAATGTTAGGGTATATGTCCCAGGCTTTGGCCGAGTAATGGTGATTACAACAGCCTTGCAGTGGTTTAATCCTGCACCCAAACAAAACATCTGAACATGAGCTGGCTTCTTTTAGTTGCTAGGTGATCACCCCATAAGCTTCAAAGAGGGATGATAGGAACTGATTTAAGGAGCAGAAAGGGGTCAAGACCTGGAGAAGAAAAGATAGGTGAACAACTAATCTTCTCTTCTGTATCATCCACTTGTTGAGAGCTGGCCATCAAATCACTGTTATCAGTTCCTGAGAAATCCCACCTGCTCACTGCAACTTGGAGAATTGCCTAAGGGGAAACTTTCACATGGAAAACAGGAAAAAGAGAAATGGAACTAAATTGAATCCCTTTCCAAAACTCGAGCAGGATGCTTTTAATTTAAGTTATTTGAGTCTCACCTTCTCTTCTTTGGGTGCCAAGAGTTGCAGGGAAAAATGAAGCTGAAAGGCAACTCAGAGTTATCAGCCAAGATAGAGACATTTCGGGCAACCCAGGACTAACTTTGTCTCCAGAGGTGACTCAAAGCCAACGTTCTTCCCAGTTGTGATCTTGACTGAAGAGGTATCCTCTGTCTGGTGGCTTTTCAGCTGCAGCCTATTCAACTGTGCCTTCTTGTCTTCTTTCAGGGAATTTTTATTGCCTCTCCTGCCTGAATCATTCTCAACAGGAAGAAAGGAACTTGCCTCCACTCTGACTCACCTTGTGAATTAAAAAGAAGAAGAGGGGGAGGAGGGAGCAGCCTATGTACAGTGCAAGGAGGTATAATAGTTAACTATTTCTCCTTAGTTGTTCACAGGGGCGGTTCTCTACAGAGTACAGCAGCAACCGCCCCTGGCCACAAGCCAGAAGGGAGTGGGATGGCAGCAGACGGATGGGAGGTAAAATTTAAGCCTGTATCTTTCCCACTTCTGGCATTGACTTAAAGCAGAAGAACTGCTTAGAATGGCGATATGAAGGTCAACTTTGCTTCCAAAGAAGAGGAACACACCATTTTTCTCCCTGCATTTTGTTTTCCAGATGTTGGAATGAACTGGGCATGTTCTCACTCACCTCCAGTCAATTAGAGTAATTTTGAAAATCTCAGCCTGATGATTATCGGGAACACTGCAGAAGTCTTCAAGTTTGCCAGCTTTTGGATTTACAATGCAAAGGAAGATTAGATAGCCTGATTCCATCCAGATTAAAGTACTTGGACATATTTGGAAGCATAATTGGTACTGTATATACATTTAGGGAAATAAGTAACATGACTGAATTGAGCTACATTCTTGATGACTTAATCAACATGGCTCTCTTGGCAAGCATTTAGAATTGGTTTGCCATAACTTCCTTCAGGCATTATTTTTCAACTTTCCAGCCTTATCTGTAGGCTGACGATTTGCAGATGGCTTCCAATCCAAGTGCTAATCAGGTCTAATTGTGCTTAGCTTTTCAAAATCATCTCAGGAAGTGCTTTTTAAACTTGGAAGCTTGAAGATGTTGGGACTTCAACTCCCAGAATTTCCCAGCCAGCCCACTTTCCACATTATAATCTATGAAATTTAAGAATAATCCAGTAGCTTCATCCTCTTTTATTTCAGTTTTCAGAGTTCCGCTGATTCTCAAGAGCGATTATTTGGATTTACATCTGCAATGCAAGAGTCAAGAAGAAAGCACATAGTTCATTTAGCCCAGAATTATACAATTTCGGGTTTAAGAGCGTTTGGGTGACCTATCACCACCTCCACCACCACCATGATGCAAATTTTTCCAAAGCCCCTTGATTGTCCTATTTAATAAAGGAAAAAATAGTAGATAAGCTACTTTTAATTAAAAAAAAGATCTTATCCTTTTAATAATTTATAATATAATTTGAATGAAATTTTGATTTAATATTTGTCTTTTTCTAGTTCTTGTCTTGCTTTGCTTTTACCCATCTGTTGAAGCACCACAGATGGAAAAGCTTAGTGCTGAAGGCTAACCCTTTATCTGAAAAAAGTTATGTAGTCTGTCTTAGCCTTACTTTTTCCACATGTAATACCTTCTTAAAACATATGGTACCTAAGTCTCAGCTCCTGCTGTACCAGTAATAATAAATGCATTCCTCCCCACATTTCTGCTTTGATGAAAAGCAAAAACCCTTACTTGAGGATTACTTACTTGAGGAAATCCTATATAGTTGCATCATAGCTATATATCTACCCCTATATCTACCTTACAAAGAAAGCCAACTTGATCGTGATGTCATGCAAGACTTCCCACAGCTCCTAGATCAGTGCTGTAGATTCCTAACTCTAATTTTATGTAAATAATGCTTTGATGTTTTCTTTAATCTTTTGAGTTCTCTGACAGCTTCCTCAGCCTTAAGGTTCTGATGGTGGTTCAGACAGGGTGATGTTTTGTGGTTGCTCATGGCTGGGAGGATCAGGAAAGGCACTGCTATAGGACTGTGCATAAGATCATTCCCTTTTGATTTGGACTGTTAGATTGGCAAGCAAGACCTCGCAGCAGAAAGCTAAGGCAGGGGTGGATAAAAGAGCTTCAAAAGTATCTCCACAGCAACTGAGAAGTGAAAATGTTATTAACAGTTCCAGGGACAAAGAAATAAATTGGGAGATGACAATGATTTTGAATCCAATGAAAAAGTCTGAACAAGAAAGCAAGGAAGCAAGATCTGTAGATTTCAGAATTAGAAATCAGAAACTAATTCCAATTTGGATGACATGATGATACATCTATGAAATCATTTCATAGAAATAGCACTCTCCCAGAAGACCGAATAGTCTGCCTTCTACCCCAGTACTCTTATCTGAGTGATGATGAAAAGCTGATTTGAAATACAAAATCAAGAGATCTGAACCTGAGACTCTCACTGTTATTGTTTTTCTGGACTTTTCTTTCCCTCCTGAAGTAGATTTTTCTTCAAATCAGTTCTGGTCAGGCAGAATCACTTTCTTCTCCTATCCAGCCTCATTTTGCAAATTTCTGTGGATGTATCTCAGTTGTGGATTCAAATTTTTTTTACTACCGGTTCTGTGGCCGTGGCTTGGTGGGCGTGGCAGAGGAAGGATACTGCAAAATCTCCATTCTCATCCTACTTCAGGGGAAGGATACTGTAAAATCCAGCTCCATTTTCCTCTGCAAGGCAACAAAAGAAGACCCAGCCAATCAGCTGGGACTTGGGAAGCAGAGAATAGATGGAGGCAGGGCCAGTCAGAGGTGGTATTCCAAACTACTCAAAATTTCTGCTACCGGTTCTCCAGAACTGGTCAGAACCTGCTGAACACCACCTGTGATGTATCTCACACCTTCTCTGCCCCCTGTCCACATGCAATATGTACATATACACCATACACAAAATATCAGGATACCCACAAGTTTGGTATTCCAGTATAAAGACAATTAGTGGTATCTGATCTTGCTAGTATTATGGGTTGGAATAAAAACAGTATAATATATTTATATGTTTACAATATGTTTCAGTTCACATTTGTCCTTCTTTGTAGATTTGTATTCTTAAAAATTCATTTATTTGTTATAGTAGCAATCTGTAGCTATTCAGACTAACTGCTCACAAAGTTCATGCCCTCAGTGGAAGCATGATTTAAGGATATATGCTGCTGTACCTTAGTTATCTCTTCCTGATGTGAATGCAGGCCAGCTTCTAAGAATAAGAATTAGAGCTCAGTTTATAATGTGTATATCAACATTGTTACATGTTGCTTTCCCATCATGAAGGATAGCCATACCACTTGCTTCCTTATCAGTTGTAGAGCAATTCATTTAGCAATTCATTCTTCATTTGGGATGTTCTACCATTGTGTGCACCTCCTCAGTCTTTGATCAATTTATTGTACTAAATAAGTAGGTCTTATACTGTGGCTTTTGCTTTTGGCTTTTTTGGCTGTAAGAGACCAATGGCTCAAGACTAGCTGTAGCCTGCTAATTTTGGACTTGTAAAACATGTAGACTTTCTACAAATTGTTGGCTTTCTTGGTAGGTACACTGAGTACCGGAGACAAATTCCTTGTGTGTCTAACCTCACCTGGCCAAATAAAACATACCATTCTATTCTAGGTCATTCATAACTATATTAGCATCCAAAGCCAAACTAGCCATGGAGGCATTGTGCCCGGTGACTTGTTGAGGAAGGAGCTGTTCCACAATAGACTGGCAAAGTCAACTGGAGCTGAACAGATTGATAATGTCTTCTTGAGAGTTATCCCTGAGGAACCCTGAAGAGCCTGCACAGGAAGTTTTCTATTGGGAGAAAAAAGAAAGTGTTCCTCTCAATTTGGATCACAGAAAAATCTGACCACATGCTTAAAAATGGCTAATACTATAAAATTAACCTGAACCTCTAAAGAAGATTATTTTTAAGAGAGTGAAAGGTTTTTTTTCCAATAATTAATTCAAATTAATTACTGCATTAATTAATTATTACTGAAAATTTGGAATTAAGTGATAAGAGTTATTCTGAAGAAAAGCCACATATGGAAGTGTGGTTCTTGTGTGTATGATAATAAATGCTTATCTGCTTATTTAGATACAACCTAAATGCCACTTAAATCATAGTAAGTTCTTCCTCCCTTTTCTCAACAAGTTCTCGGGCTCAATTGTGGTCATAAGTTGAGAACTATCTGTACTTCCTCGATTTATTCTGGCTGGCCTTTCTCCCCAAGAGAAATTTCACCTTAGTCTGTGCAAGATCTTGAGGATCTTGAGGAATGTTTAGATCACCAAATACCCTCAAAACTATTGGGAAGAGAAATTCCAGCAACAGTTGGTCAGTCAGGTAGAACTTGTAGTACTTCCTGCTAATTTGCTTTGTGGACAAAAGATTTGGTGTGAGCATTCAGAATTTATCTAGATATTTACCACACATTCATAAATTTTTCAGTTTAATTTAGTTTACAGCTTATTACTTGGCCATCTCTTAGTTAAGAGTATCCATTTCCTAAAGGAGTGATAACAGACAAAAAAATACTGTAGTAGCAAGAGTTTGTTTTTCAAAGTCTGCAGGCTGATTGAGAAAGATAATGCATTTAAGTGCAGAGAAAACATTCTGAAATCCTTCTCTGTATTTTATTTGATCTATAGCTCTTTCTTTTTATAGGATGCCCAGACTGCCCACATGAAGTTCAATTTCCGCGGGTAAAGATTTTCTAAGACTGGTTGCTTATCCAAGTGGCAGTCTAGGTAATTATATGCATTGTATCTCATGATTTGGCTAGATGAAACTTTCAAACAATCATCCATATAACCCACTACTTTTATTAGTAGTGCAATTAATTCAGATACTGTGATTTTCACAGCCAATTCTGGCTGACAAGTTGTTATAAACAGCAGGTTGGACAAAGGTGTGAATCCAATAGAAAAGAAAAATTTGTAGTTCAGAATTGAACTGTGGAGTCCTTGGTGCTCTCTGAGCTCCACTGTTTGCTTGCAGATATTTTATTAGTCAACTAGATAACATAATCAGGGCTAGTGAGTGTAGGGTTTTCTTCCTGTTTATATACAGTACACTAACTTGCCTTGCTAATGTGGGTGGAGGTGTGGTTTTCATGGAAATACTTTGATTAGGGTATTGTTCCTGCTTATTTGTCTGGTGTTAATTCCTGCTTATCTGGATGTTGCCTACTGGGGTGCTTCTGGGTCTTTTGGTTTTCTTCTTAGCTTTTTAATTGTCTCTTTTGAATGGTGCATAAATGTGATTTATATCTATGTGTTTCTTTGGCTCTAGGTGATAAAAGATGGGAATCCCTGGCTCTGTCTCAAAATTCAGTATTGTAATGGCAGCTAAAACCTCCCTTAGTCAGGCCTTAGTCAAGCCATACTTGAACTGAGGTAGGCTGCATGTACTCCCTCCCCGCACCAAAAAAAATCCCCTCCAAACATTTAACCAAATGAAAATATTGCTGCTTATGCTTAAAATGATTAACATAGGTGGATATCCCCAACAATATTAAACACTGAATTATTCTCACTATGGCAAACTAGAACTATTTGCAAACATTGCTAAAATACACTTCACAGTGACATTATCTAGGCATCAATGACTACCTCTCCACTCATATAAATAAATTAGCCTTAGGGACTCCCTTCTTAAGTTTAGGTTGAAGTCAAATTCCATTGCTGAAGGGCTGTGGCAGATAAAAGGGAAGACACACCCTGCTGCTCAATTCCAGTGATCAAGCAATATGAAACATCCTTGGCGAGACTGAGGCTGAGTTGTCAAAGAAGGCAGGAAAGTAGTCTCATTTGGCCTTGCCCTGTCTACATCCTCACTCTCCCCAGTGAGGGTCAAAAGTCCTCGTGTAAACTGTCGGTATAATTCTTCTTCTTTCTAATGTTTTTTCTGCAAATGAAGGGTCCACTTTTTTCAGATCAACTGAGTATTGATTGTGATGGAAATTGATTGACTGGCTTGTCACTTGAGCCTAATATTATGGGCTGAGAGAATGATAAGTCACTCCATCGTTTTTCATGTCTAAGGCAGAATTAGAATTCACAGACCCGTTTTCTAGCCCGGTGCCTTAACCTCTAGACCAGGGCTGTCAAACTCGATTTCATTGAGGGCTGCATCTGGGTTGTGTTTGACTTCAGGGGGCTGGGGTGGGTGTGGCCAAAGTGGGCATGGCCATGGTGAGCATGGCCATTTCAACGTCACTTATATCAGGGGCACCTGTGGTGGCCAAGTACTTCGGCAGGACTTCCCCCAGATCCTGCCTCATTCTCATTAAAATCTTCCTTCCTTCCTCCTTTTTCTTTCCCTCTTCATTCTCCTTTCTTCTTCTTCCACTCTTTCCTTTTTCCTTCCTTGCTCTCTTCCCATCTTTCTTTCTTTTTCTTTGTCTTTCCTCTTTCCCTTTCTCCTTTCCTGTCCCTTCTTGCATGCTTAAATGCAAAAGGGGAAACATTTCTCCTCTTGGCTTTTTTTAGTTGTTTTGAGCTCAGGCATATCCCTCCTGAGCTGTTTTCACTGGCAGAGGGCTGCAGAAGGTGGTAGTCCTTTAGGGTGGCTCTGTGGGCCAGATCTTTTTTTTTTCCCAAAAAGTTTTTTTTATTTTATATTTACAGTAAATCCATCTTTCAATTAAACAGTGTGTCGACTGGATACATCTATCTAGTACTAACAATTATAGTTAATACTTTTCTTACCAATGTAACAATAATCACATTTCCTTTAAGAGCCATTGTCTCTTACATCTATTATCTCTGTAACAATCTTCACTTATTTCTCTATGTATTCATCTACTCAGTTTTAGCTTGTTTTATTTCCCAACCATTGGTAAAATATATCCTATACCATATAATATTCAGTTTCTTCTTTTTCTTTAATTGCCAGACTTAATCTATTCATCTTTGCACATTCAAATGTTTTCTCAATCACTTTTTCCTCTGCCAGAATTTTATCGCTTTTCCAGTTCTGAGCAAATACAATCCTAGCTGCAGTTAATGCATGAATAATTAAATATATTTTTTCTTTGCTGTAGCATTCAAGTACCATCCCTAATAAAAATATTTCAGGATTCAAATCTATATGTTGCTTTATTGTTTTTTCCAATCATATGTGTACTTTTATCCAATATTTTTTAGCTTCTACGCATGTCCACCACATATGATAATATGATCCAGGTATCTGATGGCACTTCCAGCATTTAGCTGATTTATCTTTAAACATCTTCGCCAATTTTGCTGGTGCAAAGTGCCATCTATAAAACATCTTATATAAGTTTTCTTTGTATGCTGTCGATATTGTTAATTTATAATTTCTTTTCCATAGCATCTGCCATTTATCTAATTCTATAGTATACCCAAAATTCTTTGCCCATGCTATCGTCTCCTTTACTTGCTCTTCTTCTAATTTGACACCTAGTAGATAACAACACAATATTTTAATCAGCTTGTCTTCCATTCCTGTTAAAATTTTATCCAATTCTGTCAACTGCTTATGAATACCTTCAGCTTTAACATCTCTTTCATATCTTGATTGTATTTACATATATGAATACCAATGCATATCAACACCTTGTTCATTCAGTTCTTGCTTGGTTTTGAGCTCACTCTTTTCATTCAATATATTCTTATATGGAACAATAGTTCCCTTTTTACAAACATTTTGAGTGTATAAATGCTTCCATTGTTGATAACCAGACTGGATGGGCCAGATCTAAGCACCCTGTGGGCAAGACCCGGCCCTTCGAAGTTGAGTTTGATACCCCTGCTCTAGACCAATCTGGCTCTCATGACTGTATGATCTATATACACCTAAAATTCTGATTTATAATCTTCAATTGGGTGAAATTGGAAGAGATAGGATAACCACTATGGAATGAAGGTAACTCAAATGGATTAACTTAACACAGTGCTGGGACCCATGGTTCCCATGGAAATGAAATTTGGGGAAGTTGTTGCCTCTTGAGTGATATTGCATTGCTGTTGTTCAGCATCGCTGCCCGCAAGCATGGTCAGCTGCACTCACATCACCTCATTTTTTTTGTTCCTTGACATTTCCCATAATGGGGAAGCTGCAAGAAAGTGATATAATTGCAGTTGCTTCTTGCTATCTTCCCACTGACAAAGTTATGGGAAGCTTGTAGAGACAACATCAGTGGAAAACCCAGTAGGGAAGGTCACAAGTTGCTTGGGTAATTGTCTCCCACCATCATGGTGTCCTCCACTCCCTTTGCACTCATGCTGCATGAGACATTTGTACATCCCTTTTATCCTTCCCCTACCCAGCAATAGCCACTTAGTAACTTCGGGGAAGAGAAGGGAAGGAAGAACAAGGGGGAACGAAGGAAAGAATGAGAAGGAAAGGAAAGGAGAAACAGGAAGTTTGAGAAGGAAAAGAGAAAAAAGGGAAGGGAGGAAGAAAGGCCTGAAGGAATAAGTAGAGAGTTAAAGGGAACAAGGAAGGAAAGAGGGTGGGAAGAAAGAAAGGAAGAGTGAGGGAAGGCAGAGTGGAAGGAAAGAAAGAAGAGGGAGGGGGGAGACAGAGAAATGATAGTTTGTCATGCTCCCTGCTGTCTTCCCACATGCAACATCAATGGGGAAACCAGCAGAAAGTTGAATGTCACTCCCACCATTTTTTTGGTCATTCTGTTTCTGTTTTGGTATATATCTCTGAAATGATGACCCAGTGGGTTGTGGGTTGTCTGGTACATGCAAAATGAGGACCTAGATTATTGGTTGCAATATGCTGATTGAAGCAGTATATAAGTACTATTGCTATTAAAGATCCAAGTCAAAGTGCCTTATTTTGGTCATTGACCAGTCAAGTCTACTATAAAACATAGGAATAAAAGAACATAAACTATCTAACAAGATCAATCAAAGACAACGGTGTAAAGGATATATTGATTACAGCCAGAAAGGTGAAACTTTCTTAGTTCCAATAAGCCACTTTGAACACTGAGATCAAGAATACTAAAGCTTCATTAAAGTATCACTGTAAATAAAGCTTTTAAGCTGGAAACAAATAAACAGAACAGGCAACAATTATAGTTCTGCTATTACTAAACTTGGAGGAAGTTTAGTAAAATTGTTCCTAATGAATAACAATTTAGTAAAATTGTTCCTAATGTCAAATCTCACTATTAATCAAAACCTATAACATTGCTCTAGTCAGTTAAAAAAACAATTGAGATAAAAGATAAAAAATATACAGCCTGGATATTGAACTAGTGAAAGTCACAGATCTTTTGTCACAGATCTTCGTAAGATTGACAGTAAAGAAGCACATCAGGTGTTCTTTCAATGGCTCCTGAATTAGGCATGAATGGGATTTTATGGAATCTGCCTAGAACATTAATTTGGAGAGTGTTGCAATGTACGAGTGTCAGAATCTTTCATCGTTTTAGTATGATGATCAGATTAAGATGTCGAACAGATTTATGATTGTAACTTGGTTCCCTAATTGATCTTCACCAGGACTCTGATTACCAAGAACAGAAACAATCAGGGACTTAAGAAGAAACAGCTAGGAGAGCCCTATTCACCTCCTATATAGAATCTGTTGCCAACAGTGATAGCTTCATTTGCACAGTTGTAAAATGGGTCCTTACCCCATTCCAGAAGCCTGATAGAGACCACGAATGCATTTAGATGTGTTAACATTGACTTTCCAAATGAACACTCAAGAATCCAGAATATGAGGGGTTACAAATATTGAGACTTTATTATAAATAAGAAATACTGTTTTATACAAAAACTGCCAAGTGTTGCATTTTTGTTGTTTTTGTTCACTGCTCCTAAGCAGCAAGACCAGAGATTGAAAGCAAAAAAAAAAAAAAAAAAAGGGAGTGAAGGCACATACAAGAAATGTTCACAGGTGTGTGTGTGTGTGTGTGTGTGTGTGTTTTAAATGAGGGGAATTCTTCAGGAGGTGTTTCCTGTGGCACCTATTTGTATGTTTCTGTGAGCAGCTGTTGCATTATTTTGTTATGCAAAGTAATAACTTGGACCTATACAAATGTGATAATGGCTATTATTAACACAGTATTTAAGAGATTCCATATAACTTCTCATTTATTTAAAAAATAAAACAAAATCTGTTACTTAAACCCAGCTTGTTTCTTTAAGGGGAAAAAAAGGGAAAAATATTAGAAGGGCAATGAAAAGGCCAGAAGACACAATTTGGATTCAAATTTGTTACATACATATACATATACATATACATATACATATACATATACATATACATATACATATACATATA
>BLBF01000052.1:11970395-12072614 GCA_015471245.1 Laticauda colubrina | reverse complement strand
ATATACATATACATATACATATACATATACATATACATATACATATATATTCATTCTTATCTTTTTGGCAGGTGATACTGTTAGAATGCAGCCATAATACTGGCTTGGTCAAATGGAAAATACTGGTGTCATTTTTTGATTAACTGTTTCATGTGAATATGAATACAAAGAGGATACAAATACAGTTTGGATGAGCTGTTAGAATTGAAGGCACTAAGAAAACATAAACTAAAGTCGAAGTCAACTTTTATTTTTCTACACGTACCTTCAACAAAGGTACGTGTTGAAACTGAGCTCAAGATCTGCTAGTGGGCCTATAGCAACAATCCCATCCTCAACATAATAGTAATATTATAGTAGTAGTATTTCTTGAACAGTGATACCTGTTCAAGAAATACACAAAGAGCTCATGTGCTTATAACCGTTCTTGATTTCCTTCTGTATAGAAATATGGTGTGCCTGGAAGGAAGGGATCTAGAGTTCAACCTGTTCCCTGACATGATTGTCTTCATTGGGTGAGATTTATCTGTGAAAAAAAGAGCAATATTATATTTTCTACAGAAGCCTAGCAAGAAGCTCATAGCCATAACATCAGAAATCAATTCAAATTGTTAATGGAAACCAACAAGACAATCCAGAGAAGCTTTGGAATTCAAGTGATATTTTGCTCCCGCTATAAAAAGGAGAGACAAATCCAGATGTGCTTCCTATTTTGCACCATGCAGTATCTCAGCTGACAAAGTATCACTAAAAGGGCCCATTATATGTTACCACTTCATGAATGATAGGGCCCCAAATTCTTTGGGCATCAGTGCTGATTTTAAGAAGAAATGGGCAAGTAGTTGGCCCTCCAGGGAATATACAGGGGGCAGGGGAAATGAAGTTACTATCACAGAACATCTTAAAGACCAATATGGGAATGCAATGGGGCAGGTCTGGTCAGAGGAAATGCTCGATCACTGCCACCACCCCTGCAAGGCACATCAAGAGGAAGGAGGAAAAGGTGAAAGTAGGATGTTAATTATGAAGAACTGCAGGGGATCTGTTCCTCTCTAGAAAGAAGACCAATTATATTTACACAGGGGAAGAGGAGAGAGAAACAGATGTCCTCACACAAATAGCCATGGTTTGAATCAAAGACACGAAACCCCCACATTCACACAAAAATATAACTTTGAAATAATTAATAGCACCAGTGTGTGTCAGATAATAAAATTTCTTCCCCTCTACGCAAACGTACGAAGTTGCATAGTGTTGAAGGCTTGGTACACACAGTTCTCAAGGGGGGGGGGGGGGGGGGGGGGCTGGAAGCATCAGACCACACGAATGAGGAAACAACGGAGGCTGACACGATTTCCTCTAGTTCAAGATGATGTATGAGAGATTATGAAGAAAACCACCTTCCACCTATAAATCTTTCCCAAATAGAAAAGAGACAAAACTTCTAAACGGGACAGACATTTGTACTGAGTTGCAAGCAACTCAGCTGGTCAATACTGCAACTGCTAAACATTTGCCCCTAGAATTAGGCCTGACCATTTTTCTTGTTTTTATCAGGGGAAAAAAAAAAGAACCTAAACTTTACTGGGATTCAGTACTTTCAGGCAAAAGGCATACTCTTCTGACTTGATATAAAGAGAACTGCAAAATCCTTTGGGCTTGTTTTGATCAGATAAAGTTACAACAGCTTCATATTTCAGAGGGAAATATAGCAAGTAAAGTTCTTTCTAAATGAATTGCTCCCCACACTCCAGTCAAATGTAAAGAGAATGTTAAAATCTCTTTTTCATTTTTAAGAGAGGAAAAAAAATCTGCCAAGTGAAGGAACAATTCTGGCCAGAAGCAGGTTTTACCAATTAAAACTGAAGCACCTGACTTTACAGGCCCAAATGCATGCCTGCTTTACAGGCCAAGATTTAGCACCATGTAAAACTAATATACCATTCATGACTTCTTACAAGCCTTTCTGAGAATTGTTTCAGAAACAAGATACACATATACATATTGCACACTAGAAAGGTTCTTAAAAGCTGGCAGCTGGCTACCAAAGCATCAAGTGGCTACTAGTTTAAGAACAAGCCTTTCTTCCTTTTTGGGGGAGAATGCCAATTCTGAAACCCACCTGCATTTCTCGGAATGGGTGGTCATTCTGGCCACTGCTATTGAATACTTTGGTAGCCAAACCGTTTCCTTCATAGATCAACAACAATAATTTGCAGGAGGGCAGGAGATACAGGAATGGAAAAGAGAATGAAAAAAAGAGCCTGTGTTTGTGCCCTCCCTTACTTCAGTTCTCGGTACAAGTCCATCATACTGTAAATTAAAATTAAAATTTCTGAGAAAAAGAATGTAGAGTGTTTGAGCAAAGAAGCGTATAGAGTGTATGTCTTGATATCTTTCTGATGCTCCAAGGCTGGTAATTAAATTGCTTTTAGTTCATATAAACTTGCATTCCCCCTCCCAACCCCAAATTAGGAAAGAATGAACGACTGAACTGTGTGGGAGATGAGGTCAAGGTCCTGAAGAACATCATCTAGGAATTAAGGCACTCCACAGCCAAAACTGTTTCACCAGTCACTGAGGGAATGCCCCCACCCTGCCCTGGGCACACCCTTAGGGTTTTTCAATGTGTGGGGTATTGAAACAGCCACTTGGCAAGGTCTTCTTGATGTCCTCTAGATTGTTAATGTCTTTCAAAATGGTGCTGATGTCCCTGTTGTATTCACTGATGGCGCTAGCTTGCTTTTCAGCTGCTTTCTCTAGTTCAGATACTTTCCGGTCTAGATCACTATCCTTCATCTGATTTTTTGCAGCATTTAAAGTATCTTCAATTGTGCTCAGCTGACTCTGGTCCACAGGTTCCACCCGTGCTACAAAGATGGAAAAGTACAAAGTTAGGAAGCCCCCTTAATCTATTACAAAAAGCTATTTCCAATTACCAGATTGGAGAGAAAGACTGACTCTCTAATAGCAGTATAACATTGAATGGCCTTTTGCTAAGTTTATTGTTGTTGTTGTGGTTTTTTTTTTAAAGAAAGAATAAGATCACCCAAGCTTGCTAAACTACACTAGAAGGGAACAGTTTCTTTAATTTTGCATTCCAAAATGGGGGAGGGGGCATTTGTGAATCAAAATAAAGTGATATTTGTTTGTCCTGGGTCACAAACTCACTCAATTCAAGTTTCTTTTAAATGCCTCCTCAGAAACTCAAATTTTGTAGAAGTTGTAAATTTATGTGAATATTTGTATTACCAACTGATGTGTATTTCATTTAATATCCTCTAAATGTTTAGACTATAACTTCAAACACCGCTTCCCAAATAACTTTGCTAGCTAAGATTCATTAGGTTGAGATCAAAACACCTTGAAGAATAATCAAAGGCAATAACCTGACTCATTTAGGGCAGAATTTTCCAGTAAATCATCAGCTAAAAGGAAATATATATAGAGAGAAATATACCTAATTTTTCAAGAAGGTCATTAATCATGTTCAGCAAACTGTTCACAGAGCTCTTTGCCTTCTTTGCATTATCTTCTGCTTCCTGAGCTGCTTGTGTAGCCTGTAACATTAAATGTAAAATATGCATCTTATCTAATGTCTCAAGGGTGAACACATAGCTATGTGGAATGATGTCATGTCCTACTACCAAACTTAGAGATTGGATTGGGATGTCCACTTCTACAAATGCCATGTTAAAATCACTGAATAATGATCACACTAATATCAATTTACTATCATTGATACTCGATCTCATGTCATTTCCATAGTATGACAAATGCCATCAGGAACAAGGTAGCCAAAGGAGGAATATTATGTGATTTCAGTGGTAAGAAGAGTTTTGCAATCTTATGACAAGAAACATATGTACTTTTACCAAGTTAAAAAAGATTAAGAATAGCATTGCGATCTCTATATGGATGAGAATCTTAAACAACCGAATGGGTTTTTTTTAGCCATCATCGTTACTTACCATTCCTGCCATCATCATATCTTGTTCAGCAGTTTGTTGCTTCTTCTTTAACTCTTTCTCTGCTTCTGTCAATTGTTTTAGCATGTCATCAACTTCTTTGTCCAACTCGGTAACAGTCTTAAAGGTGTTGTCTGCAATCTCCTTTGTGGCACTAGCATTCTAGGATTGGCAGAAATCAAATTCTTAAAGATACTGAACACATTCCAAGATTAGAAAATTAGACAGCAAAAGCCAAGCAACACAGAGGACTGTTTACTTATTTCAACAAGGATCCATGTGCATTTGCACTTAACAGGTTCCTTAATTTAATAGTCTTATTAATGCCATAAGAACATTTATGAAAGACCTCAAGCTTTTTAGTCCAGGCATTCCAAAACAGTCAATGACTATTTGGGAATCTTGGTTATGATTATGAATCCTGTCATAATTTTCTCTAACCAACGTGGAAACCATTGCTCTAACCTTTGGGTCAGAGCATATTCCCATGACTTACATTATTTACAGACGTAGCAATTCTCTCAGCATCATCAGCTTTGTTTTTAGCTTCTCTGGCATCAGCAGCTGCATTGCCTAGTGTCAATTCTGCTTGGCGAGTCTTACTGTTTGCGTCCATAATGGTCTGGGTAATGGCAGGAATTTTCCTAAGAGCTTCCTCAGCAGCAGTCTTGTTATCATTCACACGTTTATCGAAGTCTGAAACCAAGAGAAAAGCAAAGTGCAGCTACAACAGATCATACAAAAATCTATTCAGTCCAACTTTTCAGTCCAATGGCAGTTAAATTAATCCCATTGGCAGTTTGCAAAAGCAAAGATGAAAATCATAGTATTCTTTATCATTCGTCCCAGGATGTCATCATCATCCCTATTTGTTACTATTCAACACTTTATTTCAATACTGAAATAAAGGTAAAAGTTTCCCCTTTCTAATTGTTTCCAACTCTAGGGGGCAGTACTTATCTGTTTTTCTTAGCCAAGGGAGCCAATGTTATCCGAAGACATTTTCATGGTCATTTGGCCACATGACGTTTTGCCAAGGTGCATAGAACCCTGTTACCTTCCCACCAAGTGTATCTATCTATCTATTTGCATGCTTTTGAACAACTAGATGGGCAGGAGCTGGGGCAAATAAGGGGAGCTCATCCCATGATGCGGTGCTTGGGTTTCAAATGTGGACCGTCAGCTTTCCAGCTGTCAAGCTCAATGTCTTGAAATATTATTTAGCTATCACTGGCTGACATATTCTCACTACAGTATATTCTATAGTACAACTACCACCCCTTTTCAAACTGAGGTGAATATAATACTTAAGTTTTACCAACTCCTTTGTTTTATACTTGTTTCTAAAATTTTAATTCATATATAGCTTTAACTCTGAAGCAATTAGTTGGTTTGTGTCTGAAATACATGATGGAAACTTGCTTCGGATGACTGTAACATCCAACTTCATATTGTCTCTACTTGCCTACAGCCCAACCAATGATCCAAGATGATGAGAACTGTGACCCACATTTTTGGAAGAATGAAGACATGGAAGGCTGCCTTATTCTTACTGACAGTGACTATTCACAGTTTCAAATAGAAGATGTCTTTCTTATTACTATTTGGAGATGCTGGGAGTTAAGTCCGGGAACATCTCCATGCAAAACACATTCTCCACCACTGAATTGCAATTCCTGGGAAACAACAAGGGTCCACATGATTGCTTATTATTCCTTCAAAAAAAGAAATCTGGGAACACAGCATGAAGCAAGGAAATGAATTTTTCAGTTCTGCAGGCATTGCCCATATTTCCAAGAACAAGTATGGGCTATATGTGAGTTACCCAGGAATTTTTAGAAAAAAATAGTGGTTACTTTGAAACATTCTAAGGCACTTTTGTGTCTTGCCCAGTTTTTTCTTGCCTGTTATTGTGCATTTTGCTATTTTGTGTGTACAGAGGTATTTTATCTATTGTAGATTTTTGTGTCTGGTATGTACATCTTTAAGAATTATCATTTTTTTTTCTTTTTGTGGAGGTAAATATGGTTTGGCATTAGAATTCAGATTCCACTTCTGCCTTGTGTTCAAGTCCTTGGTCAAGAATTTGTTTCTGCGTCTCACTGTTCCTTTTATAAAACAGGTTTTATAGCAAGCAAATAATGATTGTTTTAAAAATTAAAAAGGCAACCTTAGGATCTTGAGATTAGATCCTCCATCTTCCTGACATTTGGCTTGAAGAGAAATTATTTTCCTTTTAGCTTATTGGTTTGTTTTTCTGGAAGATCCATGTTTTATCATTGGCTGCACTCACTATGGCATGTGTTTTGCAAGAGTATCACAAAGCTAAGTAAAAAGTCTTAAAGGATTTAGGAACATCTGCCCTTTTCTGCTTGCTGATTTCAATTATAGTTCCTAGTCTTACTTCCCAAGATTCCTGTCCATTCCCAGGAAATTGAATTCTGCCTTTCCCACAAAGTGACACACAACTGTCCTTTAAACAGAACATATTCAACCATAAGAAGTAGTAGAGATAGATACGGTAAGAATCAGAATAACAGACTTAGCGAGACAAAACCTTGATTCCTGCTCAAAGAGAAGTCTATTCTGGCAGAACATCCTACCCTAACCTCAGGAAGTTAGGCTGCCTACCTTTCAAATTGTTGAGGATCTCATTGGCCTCCCGGAGTGTGTTGCTTCCCTTCTTGGCAGCTTCTTCAGCCAAAGCTTTGGCAGCATCTGCTCGAGCCAAAAGCTGATCAGCAGTCTAAGCAAATACACAGCAAGTTATCATATGCTCCTTTCTGACATAATCTGGTCAAATTCTAATGCTCAAACGGCGCAAGCACGAGAAAAGCAATCAGTTGAAAAATGCAAGGCCATTTTCTGGATTTATTTCTATTCTATATGCATTCCATACTATCAAAAAAAGTTTAACTAGAAAGAAAGGATAAGTTCTCTTAACTACCCACAGTTCTAGCCAATCATTATCATATGAAAAATATGATAATCATGTAGTATCATTCCAGTAGTTATAAAATGAAAATCACACTATATTTAAAAACAAGTGATATGTAGCACAATCTTTATGTTGACAGTCTCTATATCTCAAAAAAAAAAAAAATGATCAAGGAGTAGTTCTGCAATATGTGGCAATTATGAGAGTGAATACATAGACCACACAGCATCCATTTTTGACATATCAAGGAAAAGAATTTATGCTAGTTATAACTGACCTGCTGCTCTGTCTTGCCTTTCTCCAAAAGATTTTGAACTTCCAATTCTTTCTCTCTCATATCTTCTCTCAGATCTTCATAATTTCTTAGTTTGTCTTTAATGAGCAGTTCTAATTCCTGGGCTTCCTCTTTGATATTCTTTGCCTCATTCTGCAAATGGAAAAAAGACAGGAAGAAAAACAGCTTCAGTGAATTTAAGAAACCTAGACTGATATATCATCCTACGCATTCAAGACTCTTCTTATAAAAATATCAGCTGATGAACTGCATCAAATACACTCCTTAAAGAGATTCCAGACCTGATGTAGATCTCATTGTGCTCTCTGTAGCAACATCTTTGATTAATGGAATGCTGAAGATGTTGTCTTCAGGAATACTCAAGAATCATAATCTTTTTCCACAATTTTTTTGAAAAGTTACATAAAATAAATGGACTGGGCACTTGCCACTATGCCCAGTGCAGGCCTTCTCCTTCAAATCCCTTTTTGTCTCTCTAATGTATTAAGATGAAAGAGAGGGTTATGCAATGTTTTAATAAGGACTCAAGATACCCCTTGGGTGCTGGTGTAAGTATAAGTAATGAAAATATACAAAATATACATGTAGCAAATTTGACTTCCTATGGTTTCCACTATTTCTGTACAACCAAAAACAGAACACTGAAATAAGGAAACCACTGCAAGGAAAAATCATGGGTTTGCCAAGATATTTCATAGGTGTCTTTCCAATTTATGTATTTGTTTATGGTCATAGGAGGTCTTAGGAATAGAGACCTCAAAAAAAGCTAAATCATGGTTGAACCTGATTAGTAATTGGAAAGAAGATCTTTAGGAAATCCTGGAGGGTAAACTAGACTGGGAAGTGAAAAAAATATTCTGGTATCATAGAAGCTAGATTCACACTGATTCAGGGAATTTTGAATCAGATTTAATGCCAAGAAAAAAGGATTGGCTTACAGTGTCTTGGAAACTAGGTATGTATCCTCCAGCCTTCTTTTACTGGTTATGTATTTTAAGACAGAATAACTCTGAGACAACTAATCCTTTTCACAGACTTCCTAACCGATACATACCTTGTTTAAGAGTTAAATCTGAAAAAAAAAATTCCTTCAAGTCCTCATCTATCCTGTTTTGAAAATGTTTCCCTTTCCCAGATCCAAGAATGCTGATACACTCAGAAGAAAATGAAAAGTGACACCTGCATTTTCAAGAAAAGGATATGGATGTGTCTGCATAATCAATACTAGGCTGGATGCATTTGAGAACAATTTTACCTACTTGCCAAATTGTATCCATATAAGATAGCTTTAAAATATTCTACAAACTTTGATCTAAACTTGGGGCTATTCTGTCTTTTGCATGATTTATTTTAAAAAGTATTTCATAAATAATTCCTCAGCCGAAGTTAAGCTTCAAGAATTGTCATGTAAGATTATGCCAGTACAGCAGTTTGTAAGATTTGCTAACCATAATATCTAAGTTCCTTCAGCAAGGAGCCCATCTCAAAATACCTCTAGCCCTGCAGTGTCTATGGATGGCAGAGTGGTGAGATTTGCGTAGATCTGTAGAGCTTTTTCCCCAGCTTCTTTTGCTTCTGCAGAGACCTTATTTGCCTGCTTTTCTAGGTCTCGGGCAATATTCTTTGCTTGGTTATACCTAAGACACAAAAGTATTTTTTCATTAGAGCTCTGTGTGGTTTATTGGCCTAAGGCTGGCCTGAGAAACATCTTTGTAGCCAATGATCATTCTTGGCTATTTTGGGGGATGTTGAGATCTTCAACATGAGAAGGACCATGTGTTACACGAAAACATGAAGACTCCTCAGCTTTGATTTAAGAATATTGTTTTTTATCCTTTGATCTTGATATTCAACTTTTGCCAAGAGAAACTGTAACTCAAATGGAAAGAGGAACTCAGTGGCAGGGCACAAATGTTTTGCCACAAGAAAGTCTTCGTTAAAGCCATTATATATATCATCTCTTAGAAGAGAGAAAAAAAGACTTTTCTTCATTCCAGATTGACCTCTGGTGCAGTGGTGGGATTCAAAATTTTTTACTACCAGTTCTGTGGGCGTGGCTTGGTGGGCGTGGCAGGGGAAGGATACTGCAAAATCTCCATTCTCTCCCCACCCCACTAACCTGCTTTCCAGCTCTGTTCTCCTGTGCAGGGCAACAAAAGAAGACCCAGCTAATCAGTTGGGATTCGGGAAGCAGAGAGTAGAAGGGGGCAGGGCCAGTCAGAGGTGGTATTCCAAACTACTCAAAATTTCCACTACCAGTTCTCCAGAACTGGTCAGAACCTGCTGTATACCACCTCTGCTCTGGAGGCGATATGAGACTATGAGAGCACAAACTGTGAGAGCACAAATGTGGCATATTCTGTGATATCTTTACAGGCAGTTATAACTGTTTTAACAGCACTAAAAAAAGTGACTAAGGATCATTTCTTTACACTTACAACCATGACAGCAACCCCATGGTCACATGATCAAAATTCGGGAACATGGCAATAGCCATGTATTTATGATAGTTGGGCTGCCCCAGGATCATGTAATCACCATTTGAGAACTTTGCAGCCAGCTTCTGACAAGCAAAGTCAATGAGGGAAGCTGGACTCGCTTAACATCTGCACTGATTCACTTAACAATTGTGGCAAAAAAAAAAAAAAAGATTGTAAAATGGAGCAAAAATCACTTAACAAGTGCCTTGCTTACCAATGGGAATTCTGGGCTCAACTGTAGTCGTAAGGTGAGGACCATCTGTACCATTGAAAAACTGAGGCAACACCACTATTAATATGCTGGTTTTAAATGATGAAAGAACAGACTCAAATCTGTCTGCTGTTTTGGAAGTTTATTGGTTGACATCAAGCCAATCCTTCTTAGCCTAATCTACCTCAGAGAGCTCTGAATGAAATAGGAGAAATAAGTATTATGTAAGTTGGTTTGAGTTCTGAGAAGAAAGGTGTGGCTCAAACATAATAAATAGGACAATTTCCAACAATCAAGCCAACAAACTTCCAACAAACAATTTCACTTTGTTGCTATCTATATTGTTAAAACTGGAAGTTAGTATTAATTTGCTTGTATCATCTAGTCCAGGGGTGTTAAACTCACAGCCCGTGGGCTGGATGTGCCAGACACTGGCTACCCCCACCCCGGTTTAGCGAAGGGGAAAAAAGTAGTGATACATCACGTGATGATGATGTGACGATGTGAGTTTGACACCCCAATCTAGTCCTTAATCTTCCAGTTTCCAAAATCAGCAGTCCCAAATTCATTGAAGCTGACACAGAGGTAGTATTCAGCAGGTTCTGACCAGTTCTGGAGAACCGGTAGCGGAAATTTTGAGTAGTTTGGAGAACCAGCAAATGCCACCTCTGACTGGCCCCTCCCCCATCTATTCACTGCCTCCCGAGTCCCAGTTGATCGGCTGGGTCTTCTTTTGTTGCCCTGTACAGGAGAACGGAGCTGGAAAACAGGTTAGTGGGGTGGGGAGGGAATGGGGATTTTTCAGTATCCTTCCTCTGCCATGCCCACCAAGCCAGGCCATGCCCATAGAACTGGTAGTAAAAATTTTTGAATCCAACCAGTGAGCTGACAGCTACCAGCTTTTCTACAAAAGCTATAAGAAACCATTTGCCTTCAAGTTTATGCTTTACAGAACTACATCTCTTGGAAATATATCTAAACTAGGATTTTTCAACCTTAGCAGCTTTCAGATGTGTGGACTTCAATTCCACATTTTCTAGATTTGTATGTTCTAGATATGCATTTGCAATGCATTTCCTAGGAACCTATATTTGACCAATGTATTTCCTAGAAACATATAAGAGCAGTGCATTTCCTAGAAAGATATTCATATTCTTACCCTTAAGACTTCAAAAGCAAACCAAAGCAGGCCCCCGAAAAGGAGGGAGGCCAATTTGGATATATTAAAATGTGGCCATTTTAATTTCGCAATTTGGTTTCAGCAGCCTGATCTCATGATACTAAGAGCTACACGCAGCCTTTAACTAGTCAATACCCATGAGAAATGCCTTGCATCCATTCTGTATCTTGTCTACTTGGTCCCACAAAATCTTTATTTAAAAAAAAAAAAAGCTCATTTTTTGCATACAGCTTGCAAGGAGATCCTGTGCTGTCTTGGGACAATTTTCATAAGCAGCGTGTAGCACTGCTATTACAAGGTGTTTACCAAGAGGCTGGTAGGGCTGGGCAAACTTCTTTTGATTATGTCATTGGTGGGGTTCTAAAGCCCAAAGCTAAACACTTGTATTCCAAGTCTTGGCTTTAATTTCAGATGCACAATGGTTTGAGCAGCATCGTTTCAAGTGGGTTGATTGTTCTGAGGTGATTCTTCTCCTCATTCCATTCCTCCCACCCCGATCTAGTCAGTACAGCAGCAGGATCAATAATGCCCCTGCTGATATTTGTTTACACTGAATTGAATATTAACTTGAGAGAAAAACAGCAGGTAAGGTAGGACAAAAGAAAAATGCCATAGATTTGTCAGCTTACTGCTGTTTTTTAAAATGTATGTCCTATGGGGAAGCTAGAATTCATGTGTGTTCCTTGGGGGGGGGGGGGGCGCTGTCGTATAGTTTTTATTTATTTATTTGTAGGCAGGCAGGCAGACTTGCAAGAAGATTTGGGTTGGTTTGTTGAGTTTTGGAGAAGATTTGCTCTGTATATGTTCTTAAACCTGCTAATATTAAGCTTTCAGGGAAAAGACTTTTGTATGGCTTCAAATATGGATTTCTACATATATTGGTTTCAGAGCAAGGAGTCTCATTGTTTCCCATGACTGAAATCCTGGAAATACTTCAAAGTTTTGTCTCTGTCAGAAGACAGCCAACTCTGAACAATCTAATGGAATGTATCCAGTGCAGCTGTTTTATTGCAAGCTTGAACATATTTCTTGCTTGATATACATTCCTAGTGGTCATCTTTCTGCAGGTAGAAAACCGCCTAAGAAGGAAATCATGGGTTGTGAGTAATGCTGATTGGTCACAATTTGTGGGGAACCTGAACAATTATTTATTTCACAAAAATTCACCTGCTTATCACTTATCCTGACCACTCTTGATTGCAACATTGTACTCATAGACCATGTTAAGAGTCACAATACTGCTATCGTACATAGAGCAATGCCATATATAGCAATGTCATATATAGATCAGGTGGTCCCCCTGGGGATTGCTATTATTATTGTACTTGTTCTCTTCCATCTTGTTACTAATATAAGCAGGAAATAGTCAGTATATGGATCTATGTTTGCATGGAGCAGCTGACAAAGGATCTCAGAAACTTTTTCTCCGATCAAATCCTCCCCATTTTGGCCTATTCTTTTTCTTCTTGCTTTTCCTGTCCATTAATGAGCTACTTTTTTCTCCTATTCTTTATTGTTGCTTGCCATCTTATGTTTATTTGATAATTTTATTACTTGGTTGGTCATCACCGAAGTGGGACACTGAAAAATATATTTAAAGTCTATTGTACAAATGCTTTTCTGAATAGTTACAATTTAAAATTGAATGATGAATAAAAAGGGTGTGCCTGTTTCTATTTAGTACATTTGGTCAATAAATAATGTTGCTATGTTTTATTTCAATAAGAGAACCTCAGTAGCAAATATATAATAAAGAGTAAAAATAAAGTTCTTGTTCTGTAAACAGTTAAAGTACATTTCAATACTCCTGTGGTTCATTGATATCTCTCTTTGAATTTTTCAAACTGAGACAAGGATTAAGAAATAAAAAGAGAAACAACTCCTCTTCACAATTCTTTAAACCAAAAGGAGTACTCTAACTCTGAAAAGCAATTCAAATATTTAAAACAAAACAACCATAAGCGTTAGATGTTTCCATGTTAGACTTACTTTCTATTTAGATCACCGATGTCATTAGTTGTTTCATTCTCTCCTGCTAGTGTGTCCAAGAGTAGTTTATATGCTTGTGATGACGTATCATTTGCTTCCTTAGCTATTTTCTCAATATTATCTGCTTCCGCTTTATGCCTGGGACAAAAAAATGGAAAACATGATTTGAAATATGCTATTATTTGTAGTTTCCTCTCCAAGTGTCATCATCATCATGCATGGTTTCTAATTTACCATTCTTCAACTGCATGGCTTGAATTGTTGATTCTGTTGATAACTAACCCAATCCAAGTTGAACAAGACCCTGTTTGTGTAGCAAATATACCATCATGGAAATTTTGAGAGTGGACTGATTTCTGGCCTAGCATTGTGTCCTGGAGAGGAAGCAGCGGTGCAGTTTTCATTCTATGCTATCTCAGGATCATGCTTCCATTGCCTCTGGTTTCCACCTTTGACCTAACTCTGCAGAGGCCTGCCTTCCCATCTGTTGGAAAGGATTATCACAAAGATTCTGCTCTAAATCTTGTGGAAGATTACTTCATCCCCATTGTTCAACAGTATTGCTTAAATAGGAAATGAGTGATGCATAGAGGTGAAGGGGGGGGGGAAGAAGGAGGGGCATGCTATGACAATAGATTGAAAGTCAGTTTGCTAGAACATGTCAGTGTCCTCAAACCAGAAGATGGAGAAAAAGGCCTGGCAAATGCGGTAGTCAGCTTGAGCAACTGAGTCGCAGAATGCCATAATCATACTAGAGACATACTGTAGACTAGAAGTAGGATTTTCTACTCTCAGAGTCCCTTCTTATAAAATGTCTTCTATTTCAAATCAGAATGAATCTATTAAGAATTAGAATTATGTTAAAATATAAAATACAAGTGTGGCCCACATTTTCTATGAATGGGAAAATCAGGGGATTCCTTCATTTTAAATAAAAACAAGTGGACAGCCCATTCTTTCCAAGCTAATGCTTGTCACATATAAACTAAGAGAAAAGCTGCATATAGTATATGCCTTTTTACAACATATATATGTGTGTGTGTGTGTGTGTGTGTATGTGTAGTTATACAATAGATAAGATGTAACCTTTAGTTAGAGTATATACTTAAATAAGCAACACAATTCAAAAAAAGAGTAATACTGTATAACTGCCCCATGATGGGTTTCTTACATCAGTTCTTTTCAGAGCAGAAAAGAGAAGGGAATGTTTTTTTTTAAAGGAATGAGATTTGGGGATAGAAAGAATATGGAAATAGACAAAACTTCCTCCACAGGATTGAGGAGGAGATCTTAAGATGAAGGTGGTGTAGAGAAGTTACCATTTAATGCATGATGGACTTGGAGAAAGGTTAAACAAAGATGATAGTCTTAGGTACCCCAACAATCTGCCAAATAGAGGCAGGATTAAGATTATCCAGGGGAATAAAGATAAAGGAGGCATCTCCCACCTTGCAGCCAATTGGCGAGCTTCTTCTGCCAGGATAGTCATGTTATTGGGGTCACTGGTTGATTCTGGTGGAGTGATAGACTGAAAAAGGAATCATAATACTTTCAAAAACCATCCCTTGCATTTTACAATACTGTAAGCAGATAACAGTGACTTGTATCAGAGATAAGAAACAGAGAAGTGTACTAAATCTGGTAACCTTGTGTTGTTCCTCTATTTTCTCTGAACCCTGCAGTGCTGAAGTTTGCACTGCCCTCGTTTCCTGCATCCTTCCACCACATGCAGGTACTAATCCTGGATTAATGACCACAAGTTTAAAATGGAAAAATTAAAAAATCAGCAAAGCAATCAATAACTGTCAAATTAATCAGACTGATAAAAATCAAGTTATACTTTTTCTGCGTCCTTCCTTTCGAGACACCAGTTTGTAAATCAATGATGAAATATGAGATTGCATATTATTTTTCCACATAACCCCATTCACAAAGCAACTGTAAAAGAAATGGGATTGGTCACTGGAAATTCATGAAGCTGTTTCAAAAATGCAAAAATTTGGAAAGGCAAGGAGTAGGGCAATGTTTCTCTGTTCAATGTATTTGTTAAAAATAAAGAAAATCATGATTGTTCTTAAAACAGTTTCACATGGTGTACTGGTAGAAAAAAATGTGCAGGGGAAGAAAAGCACATCTTCATGAAGTACAGCCATGCTTATTTGTATGTGGGTGCAATCGATTTCACGAAGGTTTCCTTATGAATACCAATCTTGGTATCTGATTGCAGGGAGAATGTTTTATATTCAGCCAAAGGGCAATGCAAGCAATGCCCCATTACTTGATGGAAATGATTCAATTCCAATCTCTGAGGTGGGGATACAGAAATGAGAAATTAGGGTTTTCCTCTCAGGGCTTCTACATGAAGTACTGAGACAGTCTTCTTGCATTGTTCAACTGCTTTGGTTTAACTGAAGCATCTTCCATAGAAGACTAGTAAAGTCGAACAGGTGCTTCCAAATGATGTGGTAGCATCACTCTAGTACCTAAATGAGGGGGGCCATGTTCTGTCAAGCCACCCTGCAGGAGTGTTTGGTCAAAGGCTTGATCAAGGCCAAGAGAACCTTCAAGACTTTGCACATACCCATCTCAGCAGTGCTTGAAAACGTTCTGCAGCAGGGCCATCTTTTGATCTGCACTGGGACCCATCAAATTCTGTACATTGGACAATCTTGTGTAACATAGCAAAAATATACTGCATCTTTATTTTGCATCTTTAGTTCATCTGAGAATTCCATCTCCATTATAAGTCCATCTTACAATTTTACTAGATATTGCTCAGCTTTCATCATTTCCCAGCATGATTTCACAACCTCCTCCCCGCCCCCCAAAAAGGGCTAGACATTTCAAGGGGGAAATAAGACACATTCATTATGCAGGTCAATGCTGTAGTAAAGATGTGATTGAGCAACATTCATTTTTCAAAAGTATCATTCTAGCACTCATAAATGATGAATTCCCTCATGAGGTGTGAAATCTAAAGAGAGAATGCAAATGTCACTCACCACATTGGCAATAGCCATCCTTGCCCTGTGGAGCATATTTGAAGCACTGTCAATCAGCCCCTCAGTGTTTTCCACCTGTACTTGGGCTTGCTCAGCCAGGTTTTCTGTCTGTCTAACTGTATTCTGGATGTTCCTCAACCGACCAAGTTGACTTGAAACGGTTCTGTTAATTTCCTGCAGACGATCCATAAGCCCCTGGTCGACATCTGGAATGAGCAAAGTAATCATGAGTCTCACAAAGAAACTAATAAACAGAAGTTTATTATCGCATGTTTTTACCACTGATGGATTTAATGAAATGAGAGAATGGGTACTTTTTGCCTCAAACAGAAAAGTGGCTTATAAATCCAATGAGGTTGGATAAAGTTTTTTGGGTTTTTTGCAAAAATCATGACCATAGAAAATATGAAGTACTGAGCTCAGATTTTTACATAGGAGCTTTACAAAATGATCTTTCACCCTAGAACAGTGTGGATTTTGTACATCTTCAGGGGAAAGAATTCTTCATTAGGACCAAATGCAGCACAACAGATAATTCAGTAAGAAACATTTTATTGGGTTTTTTCCTCCCAAATTATCTCTTCTGTAAAGTTTTTCACTTATCTCTAACACAAATCATGTTGAATGTATCTGCTAACATTCATGACCCTTTGCTATTTTTTTCTCTTCCGAAGGACACAGTATAGTTTTAAAATAACAGGAAGCAGAAATTTTAGGTTTTGTGGGCTTAATAAGATTCCAAGAAGAACCACTGATGTACATAAACAAAAAACTGAGAAGAAAATCCACTCAAGTTTGCTCCTATTGCTCACAGAGTTGAGGACTGAAGTACACATCTAATCTTTTATTTCAAAGTACAGTAGGTATTAGTATATATGTCACTTTCTCTGTGATGACAGAGACTTTTGAAAAGCTCAAGATAAATATATTTTTATATAATCTATAATTGTTTAATTTAAATTTAATCTGATACAGCACTTTATAATATAATCATTAAAATATAAAATACAGTTCCAACTATTAGTTCTATCTCTAACATGCACAGTTTCTTCAGTGTTACTATGAAAACTATATCTCTTCTCCCATAATGGAAGAATGTCTAATGATGAGGATGAAATCTACAGAGATGGCTAAAATCTTCATTAGAATAAAAAAAACCCAATTTCTATATTTATGGCTAATAGGAGACCCTTTATATTTTGCATGAAACAGAAAAACAAAAAAACAAAAGCAACCATGATTTGTGGTTTTAATGCTCAGAAAACATTGGGTAACAGAAAAAACTGCACAAATAAATTGGAAAAGTCTTTCTAATCTTTTTGTGTGGTCTCTCATTCTGCACTTTTCCTTTCCTTCTGTCTTCCTTTGTTTTAAACTTTATTAGTAAATGTTAGTGTTTGTTTTTTTGAAAAACTTTTATTTACAAACACATATACATATTCATATATGAGCAGATTGCTTCTGAAATAAATTATAGGCTGCCAAATTGTTTAACTTAATTAACTGATGACAGCCAGCTACCTTTGATATTTTGGGCATCTCGAAGTAAGTCCATGACTTCTCTTTCAGCTTCTTTCAGTCTGTCTTCAAAAGCCTGGTCAGTTATGATGTCATCACCTGTTCCTATGTTAGCTATAAGATTTTCCAGATCGCGCAGCCTCCCTCGTTGCTCCTCAACCTGAACAAGTGAAATACCCAAAGAACAACAAATAAACAATAAACTATACAGGTTTTGAAGGCGCCAGATAAAAAGAAGGATGAACAAAAAGATGTTGAAAATATGTATGCAAAGTGGCTCTGGGATAAATATGTGGATTCCTAGAACTGTTAGAATTAAGACAGATGTAGGTTTTCTATTATTCCTGTTGCTGCTGTTGCTTTTAAGTATGTAACATATTTTTTGATTGTACAGTGGAAGGTCGCGCCCAAACTGGGTGACCAAGCAAACCCAAAAATTGCTGTGGCGATTTCCCCTGCTGCGGCAATTTCCCCTTCGGCGGCATTTTTTGGGGGGCTTTTTTGGTCAGCGCATGCGCAGATGGTCATGCTTCTGGTCACAACCAAATCAGATTGCAACCATAGTACTGGAATGGATTACGGTCGCGACCTGAGGTTCCACTGTGTAACATTTTGGGGCCAAGCACATATGTGTATTATATTAATTTTCTTCGTTATAAAAATATGTAGGCTCCAAATTGGCAAAATTAGCTATAAACTAGCAAATTTTGTAATCTGCATTACCTTATCTTTCACCAATCTGTAGCATGCAGGACATTCTTGACAACCAGGCCAGGATCGATTGTAGAAGTAGTTTTCTTCACACTGGTCACAGCGGATTCCCACAAAGCCTTCTTTGCACTCACAACGGCTGTCTTCTTTGCACTGAAGGGAGCGGGAACCTTCAGGGTTACAGTCACAAGCTGAGGAAACACAAGGCATTTAAACATTGAACAGGGAAGAGGTCAATGAGACAAGAACAATCTGGAAAATCTTTTCTCTTGGGATATCTATTAAATCTCTTTCAAATGGCAATGGATTGGTGCTTACTATACAATGGCCTTTAGCTACTAGGAAAATAAGGCATTGCTGACTTTTACCTGTTAAATGAAGCTTAACAACTGTGGCCCTGAAAAGTTGTAAAACGGGAGCAAAATTCACTGAACAAATGTCTCACTCAGCAACAGAAATAAATGTGGGGCTCAATTGCAGCACTAAGTCAAGGAAAACCTGTGCATGGAAAGGTTTCTAGCACTTCTGAAAGACGAAGTGGAGCAAGAAAAGATTCTCTGATGCTGCTGTTATGAGCAAACTACCGCTTTGTGAAACAACAATGACAGAAAGGAGTCTTTACTAATGACACTTTGACATGTGTTTTGACACTGATGGCCACCTGCTGCAAATGGACAAACCTTGTCCAGAAGCAACCAAGAAATGATGCCTTGGGATTAATCCTACTTGGTGTGGAAATCCATCTCTGTGAAGAGAGTAGTAAAATAAAGCTGGTGTGCAAATCAATACTTTATATTGATCCAGACACCTACCTTCATCCTAGATCCGTGATGGCGAACCTATGGGACACGTGCCGAAAATGGCACACAGAGCCATCTCTGCCAGCATGTGAGCCATCGGCCCAGAGCAGGTCCACTGCACAGGCATGTGCACCACCTGCCCACTCGCCAGTTGATCGTTGGGTAGCTGCTGCACATGTGCAAGAGGTGGGAAGTGCAGAGATGTGTGCATGCGCAAAATGTGTGACGTGCACATGTAGGGGTGCACGTGCATGCACAGAAAAATGCAGCTCGTGTGGGGGGACACACATGCATGCAGGTGTGGTGCGCAAATGGGGGGTTGTGCATTAATGTGCAGGGGGCATGCCCCCTCACGTGCATTGCCTTATGGGCCTTGGTACACGCGCACATCACACCAGGGGTGGGATTCAAATTTTTCAACAACCGGTTCTGTGAGCGTGGCTTAGTTGGTGGGTGTGGCTTGGTGGCCATGTGACTGGGTGCACGTGGCTTGGTGGTCATGTTATTGGCTGGGTGTCACTCACATCGAGGCACGCATCTTCTCGTCTGGCCTCTCATGAATGTGGGGATGCTTTAACAGTCATAAGTGTGAAAAATGGTAATAAGTCACTTTTTTCAGTGCCATTGTAACTTTGAATGGTCACTCCGCACAAGCAAAGTACCAGCAAAGGAGGGGGAAAAAAACTCCAGAGACATTCCTGAGACAGGAAGTCTAGTCCTGCAAGAATGTAATAAGGGACAATGGAGAGGCAGTTTCTGTAAGCAACACCAGAATGTTTCCTTCCTGCCTTTCTAACAGGATTAGGCCAGTAATGTCTTCTAACAACTGATTCTCCGAATTTCTTAGAATGTCAACAACCAGTTCTACCGAATAGGTGCGAACTGGTAGAATCCTACCCCTGATGCACGCCCTTTTGGTATGTGAGGTTAGCCATCACTGTCCTAGATCTTTATGGAGGCAAATGCTGGATAATAGATTATACGGTAGTCATCGACTAACGACCAAAATTGAGCCCCACTTTTCTGTTCTTAAGTGGGACATCTGTGTATTGAGTTTCGCCCCATGTTACCACCTTTCTTGCCACAGTTGTTCAGCCAACCACTACAGTTGTTAAATGAAATCGTGTCACTGGCTTTGCTTCTCAGAATCTGGCTGGGAAGGTTACAAATGGGGGTCACATGACCCCTTGACAGTGCATTTGTCACAAACACATGCCATAGTTTTTAAGTGAATCACCACAATGGTCAAATTAGTAACACGGTTGTTAAGTGAATCCGGCATCCCTGTTGATTTTGCTTGTCAAAATGTTGCAAAAGCTTATCAGGTGACCTTGGGACATATGAGTCAGTTGCCAAGCACCTGAATTTTGATCAAATGATCATGGGGATGCTACGAAAGTCGTAAGTGTGAAAAAAGGGTCATGAGTCACTTTTTCCCCCCCAGTGCCTTTGTAACTTTGAACTGTCGCTAAATGAACTGCTGTAAGTTGAGGACAACCTGTACTTACGTGAAGGGGAGGTTTATTTTTATCACTTGGCCCAAACCAGCATCTTCCGGATGCTTTGGGACAGGAACTCCCAGAATTTCCACCCAGACTAGTTTGCTGGTTTGGATTTTGTAGCAGCTGCTGTCCTAAAATGTTTGGTGAGTATATACAGATGAAAAATATTGACATGCCAAGAAAATAACAGCAGTGAGGGATCCTGTGGCTTGTTTTTTTTATCCTGTCTGATTCACCACTCTATCATGACTCTATACTTACCGTGTATTATTTTACCATAAAAAAAGCAATGATGCGGCAAATGTAACTGTAAACTGTCTGACTCTATGCATCATACCTGTCCCACCTAGCCTCGGTTAGGGTGTGCCTCTCAGTGATTTCCAAAAAAACATAGTGACCGTTCAAAGCAGTGGTGGTATTCGACCGGTTCTGCCCGGTTCTAGCGAGCCGGTAGGAGTGATGAACAGTGCTGACTGAACCGTTTCTCTCCACCGCTCTGCTGTTGGGCCCACCCTCCCAGCTGGACTCCTATACTGACGTTTATCTGCTGAATTTGAAGCGCAGCTGCTTTGCGTGGCAGAGAAGAGTGTTGCGCGGTAGCTGCTGAAGCGACCGGGATTGTGCAGGCTTGCAGGAGGCGAGTTAGAATTCCTCTGCACCTGCGCCCAAGCCACACCCACCAAACCGATAGCAACAATATTTGAATCCCACCACTGGTTCAAAGATACAAAAAAAGACTTATGACTGGTTTTCCCACTTAATGACCATTGTAGCATTCCAGTCAGGTGACCAGGATTTGGGCCCTTGCCAACTGGCATATGTTTATGATAGTTGCATTGCCAAGGGGCACTATTTGTAGCCTTCCCAGCCAGATTGTCATGGTTCGTTTAACAACTGCAGTGATCCGCTGAACCATTGTGCCAAAAAGGTCATAAAATGGGGCAAAACTCATTTAACAACTGCCTTGCTGAGCAATGGAAATGCTGGGCTCAATTGAAGTCGTAAGTCAAGGACAACCTGTGTAATGTGACAAAAGTATGTCTTTGCTGTGCATTTCTATTGTTTAAGGTATGTTCACGTTCAAAGTTATAGTTGCTCTTGGTATAATTTGTGTTCGTGGTCCAAATGCCAGCTCCATTTACAAACCAGAGTATGTGAATTAGAAACTAGACTCAAAAGAATATGCTTCAATTAATTTTCCTCTTTCCATTTTGCATTTAATGACGTCAAGCTGTTATCCCAAAAACATTTGGCACTGCCATTGCAGCTTGGCATCAATATGTTTATGATACAGAACGATGGCAATTCCTCAAAAGGAGAAGAAGGAAGTAGGGTAATTATTTTGAAGAGGACAGAAGAGAATGCACCTGGTATTCTCAAAGCCAACTCTACAAGTCCTCCTTTGCAGGAAGCTAGCGTTATATATGCAGTGGATCACCATATCCAAATCTATTCATCCAAGGCTATTTTTTTAAAAAAAAATAAGGAAATGGGGAGGATTAAATAAATAGGAATGTATGTCCTAGATTTTATACTTTCCATGTTCTCAATATGAGTTAGTTGCTAAAGGACACATTCCGTAGCAACAGCGTAGGAGTGTAAGAGCCAAAAACCAGGTCAGTTCTGGGACAAAATTCAGGGCAAGTGTTTATGACAAGGAGCAGCAGATGGTCTACTAGTATATGCAAACCGAATGCCCCAGAGAAAGAAAGCAAGACTCATATAACTGCAAAAACATCCTTGATGGACTTGAAATGAGAAAACATGCAAGAGGCAGACAAAGAGGGGAAAAGAATTAAACCTCTTGTGATGTCCAAGTCTAAGGACACATTAGTAGTGATGAAAAGATTCTCCATACAGAGCAACAGAGTTGGAAAAACAAGTGGATGAGGAAAAGTTGGGACAGGAATCAGGTCTTCCCCACTCCCCTTACGTTTGCAGCCTTCAGGACCAAATCCAAAATGGTTGGCTTCACACCTCTCACAACGCTGGCCGGTAACGCCTGGCTGACACTCGCATTGCCCGGTCTGAATGTCACAGTGGCCATTAGTGGAGCCCAGAGGATGGCAGTTACATCTAGGAGAGGAAGAGCAATGCATGCATCTCAACATCAATGAACACAGGTAAGGAAACAAGGGCGTGCCTTATGCTTGTCATGTTCTGATTTGACTAATACAGGGGTCTCCAAACTTGGCAACTATAAGACTTGTAAGCATAGTTGGCTGGAGAATTCTTGGAGTTGAAGGCCACAAGTCTTACAGTTGCCAAGTTTGGAGACCCCTGGACTAATCTGTCAATTAAAAAAAAAACATGTTGCCCAAAGGGATGTAAGTATGGGATGAAAGACAGATGTCATTTGCCAACACAATTGGTCAAAAGAAAATGCAGCACTCAACAGTAAAGCTCCAATTAGAAAATACCTACTTTCTGTGAATCAAAGCAGTTCAGTAATGCAATATTTGAGGAACAATGAAGACTTTTACATTTACATTTAATATTCAAGCAAATGGTTTTAAAGTGCCTATTATAAAGTAAAATACAGGTAGTCCTCTCTTAGTGACTTTTTGAAGTTACAACCGATTCTTCCCCCTCCCCCCAAAACTACTTATGAACTGGTTCTGAAATTCCAACAGCTGCATAAACTCCAATGGTCAACTGACTGCATTTTCAGCTCATTGCAAAATCTCACTTTTATGGCCAATTGCATTATTCAGCAGTCACATGACCATGGTATGTCCAATGATACAGCCAATGCAAAAAGAAAAGTTGTAAAATTGGTTCCAGTCAAATGGATGCCTTGATTTACGGTATCATGATTTATGGTTAAGTTGAAGACTACCTGTTTTTGAACTCTTAGTTATCTTCTAAGCCTTGAGATAATTTTGAAAGCTTGTTTGGAATGAAACTTGATTAATTTTCCTATCCTTCATCTTAGTCCAAGGCTTTAGGCTCCATATACAACCCCTCAGAAACATTATCTTCCTCTAAACATGAACATTGACACAGATAATGTAACTTCCCAGTTATACAGTATAATAACATCTGAGGCTCCTTTTGGCTCTGGTCCTTTGCAAGCAGGACAGTCTGACCTCCATAGCTGCAATGGAATTAAAGCAGATGAGGCACCGAATAAATGAGACACACTGAATAAATGAGAAAGTCTGGTGTTTATTGCTATTTCCACTCTCTTTTTGAACACAGCCAGATACATGGACTCTAGGGATGGTTAGATTAGATGGCAGGTTTTGAAAGACATCAGGGAGCGAGGACAGATTGTCAGAGCCCCACAGGCCTCCCTTTCTGAATTTAAATATTTAAACATTGAAATATTGAAAAGAAATAGCCTCAAAGAAGCTTTGATTATCAGATCGGTTCCTCTGCCCCCGCTTTAATGTTGAAAGCTTCTCTGTCCTTAGAGAATAGTTTGTTTTCTGTTCTTTTACCTTCACCTTATTTTACTTTAAGACAATGCAAATCATTTAAAAGGAAAAGACTCCAGCTTCTGGGGACTACCAGCAGATGTCCATGCAGTTTTCTCAGGAAAGGGGTTTCCTATTGTGTTCTGAGATGTTTTTCCACCTCCTGCTCCATCCTACCCCCTTGCTATTCTCTCTTTGCCTTCCCATTCAAGTATTAACCACACTGAACCTTGATTAGCTTTCAGAAAACATCAAGGTTGGCTGGGTGCTGCCATCTGCTGCAGACTAATGGGAAGATCCGACAACAAAAATAAATCAATAAGTCAATTTATCTTGTATGTTTGTACACTGTTCAATTGAAAGTGTTACATAGAATAACAATAAGATCTCTGCTTTATGAGTTAGCAGTTCAAAATGCACCAGTGGCAGGAGAAGCAAAAGTAACTGGGGAAGAAAGTGCACACGTATAATTTCATGTATTGAGGCTTCATTTCAGGAAAGGTAGGACGATATTGGGGGTTTTTTTAGGAAGGCATGCAAAGCATAAATCAGGGGTCCCCAAACTTGGAAACTTTACAACTTGTGGACTTCACCTCCTAGAATTTTGGAAGTTGAAGTCCACAAGTCTTAAAAGTTGCCAAGTTTGGAGACCTCTGGCATAAATGGTCACAGGGGAGACGGGAGGCAATCTGCTGCAGATAGCTTTCGATAAAAGTCAATTTGTAAATTTTAACAGCTGCTTTTAACAAAAGCTCCTCTACTCTTGGGAAACCTCTCTGATGATGTCTCATCCATCCAGGCCACCAGTGTTCAATTCCAATGTCAGGAAAGAAAGATCTCACCTTTCACAGCCATGCCCACTTTGCAGGTTGTAGAAACCTGGTTCGCAGGAGCTGCAGTCTCTCTCTGTGACGTGTGAAAGGCATTCACACTGGCCTGTTACTTGATTGCAGCTTCTCTGTAAATTTGCTGTGCCGTAAGGGTTACAATTGCAAGCTACAAAAATAAAAGCATAAAAGGCATCAGGATGGGTTTTCCAACCAGAAGGAATTCAGAGGGCAGTTGTAGGAAGCCTAATTCCCATTTTCACACTTTGGAATAGTAACCCCTTTGTCTTCAAGAGGGCCATTAGGCAAAGGAAATGTAACAGCTCCAATTTAGTATTTAATCTCTTTGCTCGTCAAATATGTGCCTACATATTGCAATGCATCTCAGTGGGATAGGCTAGAAAGAATTCTTGGCATGACTTATAAACAAAGTGTTCTGCCAGAGGTCGGGTGGGGGAACCATTTCTTCTGACCACATCACAAACAATCCATAAATCCACAAGTTGGAAGCCATAATCCCTCTTTGGTCAAGCATTTGGATGGAACAACTGAATCTTCCACTCTCTCCAGGTTCCACAAATTTCTGCAGCCATTGACTGATTGGGAGATGAGGACTTTATACTACTTTCAGGGTGTAACTGAGACATCTTTCTAGCAGTCAATTTTTTGTGTGTGGCTATTTCAAATATTAAAAAGATGCTTCAAAAGAAAAGTTAAGAGGGTTGTACTTTATTTTACTAAATTTGCTCCTTTACATTAACATGAGATTTTAATACTAATTAGTTTAGAGGAAAGCTACCAAGATGGTGAGGGAACCAAGTTCTATGAGGAAGAGTAAGGAACCTATCTTTCATTCAGCAGACTCAAAGATCCCAGTAAAGCTTCTGTGCAAATCCTACAGAAGTGCTAGACAATTTCTGTAAGAATAGTTCTATGAGCACAGCTTCTGAAAGTCTTTGCTTGCTCTTAAAATACTGGTTCCAAGGCAAGAAATCACATGCCAAATCTTCTGTTACATTATAGAGACAGAAGAAACAACAGCTGCTGAAAGTACTGGGAAGCATCTCCCAGCTGATCCCCTGGTCAAATAAATTTTGGGGGTGGGGGGGTGGGGGGGTGGGGGAGCTTTTCTCCTGAAGAAAGGGACAGATTGATGTCCTAGAATTGGACTTTTATGCATTTCTGAGGAAAAAAACCCACCTACCTGAGGAAAGGAAAAAAAAAAACTGGCCCTTTAAGGAATAGACAATGTTATTTCCTTTTGTGGATTTAAATTTCCCGGCTGGGAAAAATGCAAAATGGTTTGGTCAGCTGTGTTGAAAATCAGAATCAGTTTATTAATAGGAAGGCAGGTAAGAAATCTCACAGCGTTCCTAGGATTAATCTCATCTTGTGAGTAGAGAAACTCCTTTTTTATACCCTTCAGATCCTTTGATTTTCTAAGTGTGAACCTTTGAAGTCTTTGATTTGTATGTGTGTGATGAGTTCCTGTCTTTTGATATTGGGATCTCTTCCTGGGATCTTGGTAATTGTTTTATAGTAGCTGTTTGTTGCATTAGGTTGCAATATCCTGAGTTTCCTGTTATGCCTTTTGATTTGCTTTTCACAAGTTTTATAGCTTGCAATCTATTTGATTTCTATGGGAAAGGATCTTAGCTACTTTGTAGGGTTTTTTCTCTCTGTATCTCATGCCTGTAATTTTCTCCTTCCTTTGTTGTAAAAAGTAAGCTGCTCCAGCTATTTTAATGGCCCTACTTGACAAAGGGTAGGGGCTGTTTCCCTAGAAGAGGGGGGAATCGTAACTTCCAACATACCTTTGCACTTATCCTCTGGATTCCGAGCTAAGGGATTCCCAAAGAAACCATCTTTGCATCGGTCACAGTAGAAACCAGCTGTGTTATAAATGCACTTCAAACATTCTCCTGTCAAGCGGTTGCAATTCCCAACTGCATTGGGATCAATGTTGTCACTGCACTGGCAGAGGCGACATTGCCTGAAGGGGCCATTTTGGCTAAGAGGATCTCCAAAGTAACCGTCATCACACAGCTCACACCTTTTACCTGTAGGTCCAGGAAACAGGCACATTAGAACATTCAAAAAATAAATACTGTAATCCATGCAAAAAAAAAATGACTTAAGTAGAAAACTAGCTGAGAAATTATGGAAAATTTCCATTTTTCAGTTTCAACAGTGAAGTGTTAACAGAACTGTAGCCAATATGGGCTCAATGAAAAGCACAGACTTCAAAAGGAATGCTGAAGCTTTCAGAAATAGTACTGGTAATCCTTGACTTAAACCACAATTGAACCCCAAATTTATGTTGCGAAGTTGTTAAGTGAGTTTTGCCCCATTTTATGACCTTTCTTGCCACAATTGTTAAGTGAATCGCTGCAGTTAAGTTGGTAACACGATTGTTAAGGGAATCTGGCTGCCCCATTGACTTTGCTTGTCAGAAGGTTGCAAAAGGGGATCATATGACCCTGAGACACTACAATCATCATAAATACGAGCCGGTTGCCAAGCATCCCAAAACAAATCATGCGACCATAGGGGTGCTGCAATGCTCATAAGTGGGGAAAATGGTTATAAATATCTTTTTTTCAGTGCTGTTGTAAGTTCAAACAATCACTGAATGAACTGTTGTAAGTCGAGGACTACCTGTATTTGAAAAAAACCAATAAATCACTAAGCTGTATTCTTACTCATTAAGAATACATCTCAATGAGGACTCAGCATCCTTCGGAGGCATACGTACTGGGTCAAAAAAGAAGTGAAACAGGAGATAAGAGAAAAACAAGATCCTGACATAGATGTCAGGTCAGTTGGATTAGAAGACCTTCCAGCCCTATGATTCTATAGTCTATGAATGGCTAGAAATCTGAAGGAAACTTTCCCAAGACCTGCTTGTTTGTTATTCAGATTTTTTTTTTTGTACAGAGACAGAAGCACAATTTGGCTTAGCAGTAATACATCAGTTATAACAACAAAAAAGGAAGAGAAGAAAAAAGCTTCTCCAAAGCCAATGAAAGCATTTAGGAAATAAGGATTGCATTTTCCATTCACAAATCCAGTATTTTAACCAGACCCTTTGGAAATAATGCTCCAATTATTAAAACACCCACTGCAAAGCACTGAAAATGACCCTTGAGGCAGTCCAGACATAAAACTCCCCTCTGTAGTTTCATGAAATGACTACATTGCAACCTCTTTAAACAAGACTTAACTTGGGCAGCCACTAGAAAAGTTGCCAAGTTTCTAGCGATAGCTATGGCTTGCAAAAATTAGTTGGCCTCTTCCCTTCATTGTTATTTGTTTCATGTTTGGTTTCCCTGTATTTTAAATTTTGTATCTGTGTTTATTGGTCTGAATATGGTGATGATGATGGCAAAAAGAAATAGAAGGAAATGCTAAATAATAAAACAGCTACAATAAGTTTCTTTTAAAAACAGTTCTTACTGATGAAGGGAAGTGAAAGGAAAAAAACATAATGGCAGACTGTCATGCAATATGGAGTTCAAGTGACATGCAGAAGAAAAACCCATAAATTCATTGATTTTTGAAAATGGGACTGTACTTACTTTGACCAAGCTATAGCTGGTGACAAATTCCAGAGTTAAGAAGCAGAGCAAAGACAAAGAAAAGGCAAAAAGTACATAAACCATTACCTGACAAGAAGTAACATTAGAAGAATGGAAAGATCAAAAGTTAAATGGAAACCAGTATAACAACACAGTGCAGTACTGTTTCAAGGGAACTTCCTTAAACACCCTATCCCCAACCTGAGTGTTCTCCAAATGTGCAGGGTTCAACTTCTAGAATTTCTGAGTTAGCAGAGCGACTACTGACAATTTTAGGAGTTGAAATTCTCACAGCTGAATGGTGCCAAATTTGGGGAAATCTGGGATATAAGAAACAAGACTTAAGGCTAGGTCACACTGGCTGACGGATGCAAAACGTATGCAAAAAGGACACAGTGGCCGAGCAAAATTTCAGGGGTGGCTCCATCCGTTGTTATCCACTCTCAAAAGTGGTGAAAATTTGCATAAACAGAACGGAAAACAACAGAAAGGAACGGACGGGGGTAGTATGTAGCGAGGATGGTAAGCGGATGTTTGTAGGAAGCCTAGCGGATGGAAGCGGATGGAAGCAGATGACACATCCGAAGGGCTTCCGGGAGAGAATAGCGAAGCGGACGCATAACGGAAGGAGCGGATGCGAAGCGGATGACGCGGATGCATCACGGATGCCTATAGGATGCATAGCGGATGCGTAGCGAATGCATAGCGGATGCAAAGCGTTCACTGCACATGTGGGGAGGATGAATTGCGTCAGGTCCATGGATATAAAAGGATGCAGCTTGCAAGCAGTCACCATTCAGAGGAAAGACCTGCTGCCAGAGACTTCTTGAAAGAACACCATGGTTCGTCAGTCAGGGAAGAAGAGGAAGCCTGTGCCTACTCCTGCCAGCCCTGGCAAGAAGGACAGAACCACCATCCCACCCCCTGGCACTGACTCTGAAGCTTCTGGTGCTTCTGCTACTGCTGGTGCTTCTACTTCTGGTGCTGCTGGTGCTGGTGCTGCTTCTCCTGCTGGTGTTGCTGCTGCTGGTGCTTCTCCTGCTGCTGCTGGTGGTGCTGCTGGTGTTTCTCCTGCTGCTGGTGCTGCTGGTGCAACTGCTGGTGTTGCTGCTACTACTACTGCTGCTGCTGTCGTGGACCAGCCCCAAGGCCCTCAAAGCCCTGCTGCTGAAGGCCCTGCCAGAGGGAGGAAGAGGCAAGGCAAGGAGAAGGGAGAGAGGAAACAGTACTCCATTTCCAGGGACCATGAGGAGGAGGTGCTGAATGGCTGAGGGAGAACGAGTACTTGTGGAGAAAGGGCCACAGACTCTATCGCGACACCAAGAGAATTCAGGCAGCGTGGAGAGACAAGGCAGAGAGCCTGAGCTACACTGCAGATGTACTCCTGGGATGGTGGAAGCACATGCACACCTGGTATGGCAAGCTGCACCTGAAGAAATCCGGGCAGGCCGCTGTCAAGCTCACTGACTGGGAGACCTATGTCATGGCCAAGTGCAGCTTCCTGGAGGGTGAGATCCACCACCGAGGAGCAGCCCCTTTGTCAACCCTCTCCCTCAGACAGCCCACAGACAGCCAGTCCTCTTCCAGCCAGGAGACAGCTACCATGTCCAGGCAGGTGTCTTTGGAGGGCCCCACGGCAGAGACCCCCCTGACAGCTGCACTCCCCATGCCAGAGGACGTGGAGGATCCCCTGTCTCCAATGGAGCAAGAAGAAGCAGCAGCCAGGGACCAACCCACACCCACACCCAGCTCCACCTCCACAGAAAGCAGGCAGAGAGGCAGACTGGAGGGCCAGAACCACACTGTCCTCTTGGAGATCAGGGACACAATCAAAACCAGCACAGATCTTCTCTCTCAGCTGGTCCACAGCGACATACCATCCTCGAACTGCAAGCCCTTCATCACGTATGTGAGCCAGACCCTCATGGACCAGGTGATGAAGGAGAAGATAACAGAACTTCTGCACAACCCTCCAGGCCCAGCTGAACTTGCTCTGACCCACTCCAGGACTGCTCCTCTACCCCAGGCGATGTCACAGCCCTTCCACGGCTTTCAACAGCCCCTCGCCTACCAAGGCTATGAGTATCAGGACTTCCCACAGCAGAGGCAGCCCTTCCCAGTCCAGGCCCAGGTATATCGCATGCCACAGACACCTCACCTCGCCCAGCTGCAGACCAGACAGCTCCGCTACACTCCTCCTTCCTCCACTCCACAGCCAAGCCCCTCAACAGAAAATATGTCATCAGTATTGTGCCTGACATCCCAGGTCCTTGAGGAAGGGCCTCTCAACCTCATGGGACTGAGTCAGCTCTCTGAGAGCTTCCTGAACACACCATCCCCTGTTGTACTCTCGGGGCCAAGCACCCCAATGGCACCTCAGACTAGCACTCTAGCCACAGCCACCTCCACAGTCCCTGGCCGCTCAACAGCTGAGACCATGGACATGCCTCAGAGTGACTGAGAATAGTGCCAGAGACTGAGTTGTTACCTGTTCACTTTATCTTTGCTTAAGACACTTTACTTGGCTCATTTTGCTTTTTTAATGAAGTCATACAGTTTACTTAAGACAGTTATTAATAAAGGTTATCTTTGCTTCACACACTTGGTTCATTTTATTTACTTAATAAAGTGTTGGTGAAAACTTTGAAAAAAGGGTTAAGCCTTTGCATGCTTGTGGGATAGGTAAGGATAGTTGTGGGATGGGTAAGGATAGTTGTGGGATGGGTTAGGATAGTTGTGGGATAGGTAAGGATAGCTGTGGGATGGGTAAGGATAGTTGTGGGATGGGTAAGGATAGCTGTGGGATAGGTAAGGATAGTTGTTGGATGGGTAAGGATAGCTGTGGGATTGATAAACCTCCAGTGCAAGCATTGTGGGGCTGTATGGTCCACCCTCCCAGCTGCCACACATATGGCCCTTTTTTATCAATAACAATTTATTCATTGATTAACACATTTCAAAATAAACAAAGCTCTTTATTAATGCCCTATTCATTGTAGGGCCACTCAACATACATGGCACAATCTCATCAGTGTTATGAGACAGGCTCAAGGAAGCATCCATTAAGCATCTACCATCCTGTCTTGCCACTCCACTCCTCCAGCTGGGGAGTTGCACCGGTGTTTCAGGAGGTTGCGCTGCTTCTTCCCTTCACATGAAGCTCTGTTGGGGCCTTGTACATCGACAGTGTCATACACTCTATCCATCGTCGGACCCACACAGCTCTTGGATGTCTCCTTCTTCTCCTTGCGTAGAAAAGGTGAAACAGTCTGAAGAGGGCTTGGTTCTGGTGTTGAATGATCGCAGCTACCATAAGGAGTGTGTGATGATCCATGGTGGAGATCAATGGATGATGTGGAAGAGCAAGACCAAGGGTGAAGAGGTCTGTACACCACGGCTGCTGGACTGATAGTGAGATCCAGGTGATTTTCTCCCCTTCCTCCCCCTTTTTATAGAAAATATAGGTTTTCCGCTAGGTGTCCTTCCACATACTCTAGGCATACTCCAGACATCCTAAATATCCGAGATATGTCCCATATACAAATGTTTTGTCCATTTTAATGCTTTATATACGAGATGCATCCGCTTACATCCTTTCTATTTCCATGCTACTAACGCTGTGTGGACGTTCCATGTACCTTTCGCTTCCTCCCTCTTTCCGTTTTCAACTGGAGCGGATGTGAGTTGCGAGGATGCCCAGAGGATGCCGAGAGGATACATCAGATGTGTAACGGATGACAACGGACGTAGGACGTTTGTTGCCCGTATGTGTCGCGGATGTACATCGTACACGGCGGAAAGTTCATCTGCTCAAAAAATTTTGTGCAGCTCAAAACTTTTTGAGCAGATGAAATAGCAGTAGATGGATGCTTGATGGATAGAGTGTATGAAACACATACGCAGTGAGTACACAACGGATGCATCGCGTTTTCCAACGGATGGCAAGCTGTTTTGTCCGTTTTACATCCTCTTTGCATCCGTTGGTGCAGTGGGACATGGGCTTTAATAGCAACATTAAGAGGAAAAAAAGTACAATTCATTTTATAATCTAAGAGGGAGGCAAAAATATTTGGGAAATAGGAAGATAAAGGAAGAACCCATTTATCATATATTTAGTTGGAGGCTTTTTGCTCTATATATCATAGAATATTTATACTAATGGATTCCAAATGTGCATTAGGTTATCTGGATTTTTCCATTTTTTAAAATGGTTTTCTTTAAGTGCATCGGGCCTCCTATACAAAATGGGATCATTCATAGACTGGGATCACCCACTTAATTTTTTTAAAAGTGTAAGCATGTGGATGCCACATTTCTATTAAAACCCATAGCTTCTAGGTAGGTTATGGAAATGATTATCTAGCAATCGATTGACAGGAGAGAAAATAAAGAGTTAGAAGCAAAAGACCTTCAGAGAAATCAGGATCTCAGCCTGAAACATGGCTATTCAGACTGATAAGGAAAAAAGAAAGAAAGAACACTGCACACAGCCTCAATAAATCCAGCATTCAGAAAGGCACAGGAAAGTTGATTTTGTGTTTACTTTTATGACTCAGACAAGTCGGATCATGGACAGACACTCTGTGAAACCATCTGAAAGCTGCCTCCTCTAAGAGTGACACATTTGCCAAGATTGGCCAATTTCTTTATTCCTTGGGGCCAGCTCTAACATTGTTTCAGTCATAAAACAAAGAAAAAGGAGTGTGATTTCTTCCACCAGCTATCATGGTGGATGGGTCCAAGCATTTACTGAGGCCATTGCTAAAAGGCTATTTTTCTTATGCTTTCCTGGAAACTTGCCATACATGTTTTTGAAACAGCTTTTCCATTTTAATGGGCTGTAAGGTTGATTTCTCCACTGAACAGATAACCAAGATTAATGTATGAAATTCTACTGGGGAAATAAATCATCTGAGGGAGGGAGAAAGGAAGGAAGGAAGGAAGGAAGGAAATAGGAAGTTATTAATTACTATCATCTAGTAATTTGAATTAGGAGTGCCTAAATGGCTCAGTGGCTAAGACGCTGAGCTTGTCGATCAGAAGGTTGGCGGTTCAAATCCCTAGTGCCACATAATGGAGTGAGCTCCCATTACTTGTCCCACCTTCTGCCAACCTAGCAGTTCGAAAGCACGTGAAAAATGCAAGTAGAAAAATAGGGACCACTTTGGTGGGAAGGTAACAGTGTTCTATGCACCTTCGGCATTTAGTCACATGACCACAGTGACGTCTTCGAACAGCACTGACTCTGTGACTTAGAAACAGAGATAAGCATCACCCCCTGGAGCTAGAAACGATGAACACGCATGTGCAGGGGAACCTTTACCTTTACATTAAATGAACTCTGCAAAGCTCCTACATTTATATTTTTGGTTCAGGCTCCAGGTATGTCATAGAAATTGCATTTCTGGAATGATTGATTCAGAAGTTGACATTTCCATCCTTACTCAAATAATTCTCCTTTGCTTGTTTGTTGCATAAAAATGAAATTCAATATGTCTGAACTTTGGAAAAGTCTAATGTTTGCTGAAAAAAACAGAACAAATTCAAGTCCATTCATTACTCCTTTACCCAGCAATGCAACAGAGCTTGCCAAAGCTGTGTCTTCATAATGAGAATTCAACAAGAGCATACCTGTGGTTCCAGCTGGACAACTGGTACAGACCACTTCCTTGGTCTTGGGAACTACAGCACAGCTTGAACCCCCGGGACATGGACATGGCTGGCAATCTGAAGAGGTGCCTGTGGTGGCATCACCATAATAACCATCACTGCACTTCTCACAGTGAGGACCTGCAGTATTATCTCTGCAGTCACATGCTCCTAGGGATAAAGAGGAAAGCTGATCATCCAGAGGCTGAAACACGAGAGCAGCAGCTATCTCAAGGAAATTCTCCAGATGTAGCACAATATCCTGTTTTAGATGCAGACAAGGGAAAGCAGTACATAAAGCAACATGTTTTTATTCATAAAAAGAATGGAATATGACCGTGATGGTGAACCTATGGCATGTGTGCCGGAAGTGGCAGGCAGAGCCACTTCTACCAGCATGCGAGAGGTCACCCGGAAGAGCCCCACTGCATATGCACACGCACCGCCTGCCAACTGTCTGTATCTGGCATGCATGCATGGGATGCGGGGGTGTGCAGGAGATGTGTGTGCATGCGCAGAGATGTGAGGGTGTGCTGGGAGTCTCGTGCGCATGCACAGACATGTGGCATGCATGAGGGGGTGACGCACATGCACAGGGGTCAAGGGGGGTGCATGCATTGCCTTCTGGGTGCTGGCATGCGAGCACGCATGCGTGAGCGTGCACGCAATTTTTGGCACGGGAGCCCAAAAAGGTTAGCCACCACTGGAATATGACATTTAAAAACTAAAATAAAGAATATTAGATTAGTTGGGCATTCATTCAAGGTGATATCTAGGTCAATATTTCTCAACCATGGTATCTTGTAGATGTGTGGACTTCAACGCCCAAAATTCCACCAGTTGAAGTCCATTCATCTTTAAATTATCAAGGTCAAGTAACAGTGGTTTAGATAATCATCACATCCAGGACATCAAAGTGCAAAACAAAATCTAGCACCAACAATATTCCCTATTATTCTCTTTACCAGATTCAGGGTTGCAGGTTTCACTGTGCTCGTTGCAGAAACATGGCACACAAGGACTATAAGGTCCAAGTCCTGGAGTCTCCCTTCTGTGGCCCTGGGCACAGGTTTCACAGAATTGCCCCAAGTATCCTGCCGGACACATACAATTCTCCACCCAAGTTGCTGGTATTCCAGGCCCACGATGAGCGCTCATGATAGTAACATCATGCAAATACCCAGCACCTGAAGGAGGGAAAAAAAGGCATCAAGATGAGTAAGATGTGTAGAAGTTGATGACAGCCTCCATAACACGCCAAAGGAGCTCCACTGCTTCCAGACAAGTCACTTTGGCTTTGTTTAGAATTTCCCACCATAGCCACATCAGAGCCATAAAAAGTTATTTTTTCTCCTAACTTTCACATTAGCACTGTTTTCTGATTGGCTGATATGGAAGTAGAGAAAAGACTTCCATGAACCTACATCTGAAGGGTCACCAATAACCTTGGCCTTCTTTTGCTATTCAGAGGATTTTCTCCCATATTTTAAAATTTATATTTTGTATAAATATAAATTGGTTGTTATATCTCATTTCTATGGCTCAAGAATCCAGTTTCCCCAGTGATTTATAATCTTAACCACATAATCACAGCATTTAAACACGCACATGTGCACACACACAATAAAATACAATTATAGAACAACATCCCTGTCATCATAATTTAAAGCATCATGTAAATTTACCCAGCATCAAACAATACTCGCTTCCAAGACCCGAGGAATAATTGTGCGTTCCTAATAATTTGGCTGCTTTGTTCTTTGTGTCAGAATTAGAGATGACTGGATTTCGTATCAAAATGTATCCTCTGCACTGATCAAACTGTTGTATGGCAAAATATAAAAAATTATTGGAGGTCTTTTTGATTGTTAAAACATTGGATTTATAGGTCATGCTTGACTACCAAGTATGTTACTTTCATGTGCTACTTCAGCATGGTAACCATGTTGAAGTCTCTTGATTTAGAAAAAGGTTTTGAGGAGATTCCCTTAATCCCCTTTCAACACAGTGGTATACTTCCATCCAAGACATTTTGTAAGCTCAGTAATGTTTGATCATTAATACTCAGGCAAAGGTTATTTTCTAACAAATGAATCACATGTTATAATTACTTCTTGGTCTGAAGCCAGGCTAAAGAAGATGGCCCTGGCTATCTTTCTTTACTTACTGGATTAGTCCTTCCTTTGCCTTAATCATGGTTTTGTCTTAGATAGCAACAAAAGGAAATTATGACGTTGGCTCCCCTCATAATCGATAAAGACTTATCAATCCACCTCAATAGTTTTAAATCAAAGATTTTGGAAGATTCTATTCTTGTATTTTTAAGTCACATTTTAATTATAATTAGAAAGGAAAGAGAGTTATTATAGTTAAGGCCACAGGGCACATTTCCTTTTATTTGTAAGAAGCTGTCCATTGCACCTGAAGTGACTCTGGGTGGCATACAGTAAAAACCAAGGATTACAACGTTTTGCCAACCCATAATCAAATTATTTATCTGGTTCCTATTTTGTAAGCAAGGTGTTCAAGGAGTCAATATTACTTTATGATCAGGGCCTACCCATAATGTCAAGATACCACTGTGGGCAGATGTCTTGCCTTTGTACAGTAATGGCTGAGAAGCACGGATGTGGCAACCAGCCAAACATTCTCCCTGTAAAAGCATGGGTGGGTAAGGAATGCAAGAAACTTATTTACACACACTTCTGCATATATCCTCAGGGAAAAAAAACCTGGAACAACTCCCACCTTTGTCGATTGACAGATGGATTGGTATTTCAGGGCTGAATTAATGTTTCACTTTGAGGGAGTTCAGCAAAACCAGGCATTCTAGAGAAAAAGAGCATTTCCTTCCCCCTTCTCTCTTAGCTTTCAACCCAACCTGCACTGGGATTCCTCTTCAAAACTGGGCTTGCCCTTCTAACTGCTGCCTCAAAACAGCTTGAAGAACAGCTCTGCCTCACGTACACCACAACTTCTATGGTGCTGGCTGCTCATGTAAAGTTGTTTATATATTTGGGGTGGTAGTTCCAGCCACAACCCTAGGTGATGCTGCACGTTAACAATAGAAGAATGTAAACTGTATCAGGATCTCTCTGTATTTTTTCCCTTGAGTGAAGTCATTTCCTCCTTAGGTATGAGGACTCTTTTAATGCAAGTATTGTGTATGTGCTATATTTTGGCAACTTCATCATCCTAATTTAAGAAGCCCTGGTTAAGTTTTGCATTTTGGGTGTAGATGGCAAGCTAGTATGTATGTTGAGCTTGTTCAAATTGCAAACTTTCAGGGATGGCATCATGAGGAAAAAGGGAAGAATTCTAATACCCCAAATTTTCAATGGGGAGATATTACTATGACCAATTTTATGAAATGGGTAGAAGGATTATAAAAATAATCAAGGAATGCTCTAAAATAGGGATGACTCCTAATTACCCCTTTGGGCTTTGTGTGTTGAAAATCATATCATAAATGAGTGGGGCCACCATTTATGCAGTAAAATAGTTAACATTACAATATTTTTTAAAAAGAAAAGAAACAGGCATGGAACATAAAACAGACGAATCAAGATCCATTTTTCTGATTAAAGCAAAGACTTGTTTGAACAAAATTGTTTTGTCAAGCAACAAACACTGGAAGAAACACTACAAATATCCCAAGAATTCTGTAAGGTAGGTGCAACTGCAAAGAAAGGTATTTCTTGACATTCATTCAGTTTGATCATCAGCAATTACCACAAACTTACTCCTTTCACTGTAGGTTCCACGAATCTTGATAGCTGTTAAATTATGGAGCAACTTTTGGAATTCAAAGGGAGTAAGAGAAGGCCTCCAGGGGTAATCTGTTGCTTCATGGAGCCTAAAGGGAATAACATTGAAACAGTTTTAAATGCCAAATAATTAACTTGACTGGTGGACATATTGCTTTTAAATAAGATTTGTCTGATATTATTGGGTAGCAGCATTTCTCTCTTCTGCTAGTGTTCAATAAAATAAAAGTCCATATGCATTTGTCTTGTTTCTTCCGCTATACTTGGACAAATAAATAGGCATATTAACAACTTCCCAATCACTCCCTGCATTTGCATGTCAGACTAACCCAAGTTAAAGCATAGGAAACAGCCACTGTTAGTTAGTCACCTGAACAGAAGACCCATCACTTACCCAGCAACATGGTCATAAACAACACTATTGTAGGCTATAGATATAATTCTTGGTATGGGCAGGAGTACTTTGCTTCATTCTAAGCCAAGGCTGTCAAACCTGTGGCCTATGGGTTGGATGCATCACACGCTGGCCACGCCCATGCCCAGTTTAGCAAAGGGGTTGAAAAGTCACAATATATCACATGATGTGACGATGCGAGTTTGACATTACTAGAAACCATTAACTAAAAAACTTTCCCTTCTCTGCTGGTGAGGAAACAGAGAGAAAGTACATTCAAGTTTGAACAAGACTTCTGCATGGTACAGAGTATCACTTATTCCTCACCTGCTCCCCAGGACTAGAATCCTAAGGCATCTTTAATGCAAGCCTGATCAACCACTCTGCCTTTTGGAGAGGAAATTAAGAACGGGGGACCATAAGAGGGGTGACAGAGATAGGAATGGTGACTATAACTATGAAAGAAAGACAAGAGCTTTACAGATTGGAAGCTTCAATCAACTTAAAAAGAAATGTTGAATTACTGAACTTAAGATTTTAATAGAACGTTCAGCTGGGAACTCAGCAATAGTTAAATGCTTACAGCTACATGGCTTTAAAACCAGAAAAGTAATAACAAATATTATTTCTCCTCCATTAAAGTTAATGAGGTTGCAAAGTGCTTAGTTTTGGCTGGGTGGTAGCACTCTCCACCCCCTGCTGTAGATAATTAATTGATGGGGTGAGGGTGTTCTGCCCCAAGTATTATTAAAAATAAAGTATTACATAACCATTAAATCCATCATAAAAGCATTACAAGTTGCCCTCTCAAGTATAAAATAAGTATTTCAGTATAATGTAGTCTGCCACATTATTACTTTTTATTTATTCATTCACAGAGCAAAAGTTGATGCTTCCAAACAGAGCTGTATCCCTTAAAACTGTAGTTAAAAAACTACAATTTAGTTTTCCCCCCCAAATAGCAAATTTTAGTAATTTCTAATTCTCCAAGGATGTATCAAAAGTGTTCATTTTGCACTATTTATTTACAATCTAAGGTAAGGAAACATTCCATTTATAGTAATTTGTTCTAATATTTTAAGCTGTGCAAATAAAGAGCTTTAACCAGAATCTTTACCTCCAGGAAATCCTGACATTTTCAAGATTAAAAAATACAGACACCTTTACCTGAATGAATATTTCAGAGTGTCCTCGCTGGGATAGGAGTTGCCTTGAGCAATCAAAGGTACAGATACTCTTAGTCCAGCACCTTCAAGGATTATGTCCTCAGCAGAAAGGCGAGTGTCTCGCTTATCGACCCGAAAAGAGAATGACAGGTTTTGTCCATAACTTAGAATTTGATTTCCAAGGAATTTGCCTGAAACAAAAGCAACAAAATTCACATTCAGGTATAGGTAAAAGGTAGGAAGTTTATTGGCAAGCATGCTTATATAATCTATGTATAAATTATCATTCATGCTTTGTACCTGGTGTACTGAAATAGATGGGAAAAGGTGTATCTGAGATTATAGATATTTCTTGAGTCTCAGGTATCCAGCGAATGGAGATTTCAGAGCCATCTCTCTGTTCTGCATGCCAGTTTTCCTTTCCTGAAAGCCACAAGAAGAAGCCATCTTATGATAAAAGTTGAATCCACTCTACTTAATACATGAAGAAATAAATAGAATATCTACTTGCTTTTGTGAATTCTATCATGAAAAGGAAACAGATTTCAACACTGATTGAAAACAATCTGTTGTGATTTAAGAAAACTGTTACACAAACCATATAGAGAGAAAATCTTGCTTCAGGGATTATATAAATTGCCACTGTGTGTGCTATTAAACTGGTAAGAATAGATTGTAGACTTGATCTTAGCCACAAGAGTTTATTTATCAGATTTAGAGACTTGCCCAGAGTTGCTCTGTGAATGAGATGGGTGGTCTCAAAATCTGATAAATGAATGAATAAATAAATAAAAAACTGAGAAGGTTTTGTGTTATTAAATGTAAACTGGAACAGAATAGGCCTAATTCAGCCATCTGGTACTTGGCCTCCTTCACAAATGTTGAGATTAACTCTGTTCACAAAGTAGCAGTGAGAAGAAAATATCAACTTTTCTAGTCAATGGACTTTTATTGATCATTTGATCAACCACAGTTTTATATATGTACAACGAAGTAGCTACAATTTTTATTTTTCTACTCTTTTCCAGTCACATCATTTGCAAGTTATCATGAGCAGAACTATTGGCTTATCCTTATTGGTTACACATGTTCAGCATATTAATTCATGCAATTCATCTTCTCTTACTTTGCTTCTTACCAACAGCAGATAAACCACTCTGAAATCAAAAGTTTTACCAGATAGCAAAACTCACAAGCCAAAAACCAATCCTAGGCTAATCTGGGAGCAACAGCTCAAAATAGAGCCTGACATGGCAAACACATCCCATTTGGATTTGTTTTATCTGTTTGTGTAGCCTGGAATAGTTTGTGAGAGAGAGGAAGATGGCTTAATACATAATTTTTCAAACTGTGCTTCATGTAACCCTAGGGCTAAATGAAGAGCAAAATAAAGAAATAAATATGATTTTCAATAATTAGAATTTGCTTCTTGATCAAGGATTCCAGGACTATTTTTCAATTGATAGCTTCTATGGCCAAAAAAAAAAAAGTTAAAAACCTCTGTCGTAATGGATGGTTATCACAATGTCTGAACAAATTTTCACATCATAAACATTCAACAACCGTAAAGCCAAGGTGCTTGTGACCTCAAGGCCACAATATAGTCTCAGAGGAAAACTATTTAATATTTTCAAAGGCGGCTGACTCTATAATAAAATTGCCTAATTTAGCAGAATATAATGCTGAGTGGAATGAAGAATGCAAGCCTAATGGGTAAGGACTAAAATAACAATTTGTTTTCTGGGAGAACCCATCAAAATATCAACTAATCATACACTTTCCTCTATTCAGTACTTACAATGGACAATATCAAGAAATACACCTGATGTTACATGAATATGTCCATATGCTTGTGTTCTCCAAATCACTCTTACTCCTGGGCACTGTCTGGAAAAATTCCTGCAGTTTTCTTGGCAGGATTTCAAAAATAGTTTGCCAATGCCTCCTTGTAGAAGTGAGAGAGAGCAGCTGACCTAATGTCACTCAGCTAGCTTTGTGTCTAAGGTGGGACTAGAACTCACAACATTCCAGTTTCTACCCTGATATTTTAGCCACTACACCAAACTGTGTCTCTTCAGTCTGCACAGACCTGCGTTTTCTTCCTCTCTAATCATTCTTCACAAGCTGCTATTCAGTGTGTCAATTTTCTCTGAACAGAAGAAATTGGAATTCTGAAAATAATTTAAGTTATTTGATTTTCTCGTTACTACTTGAAGAAATATTTATCTCTTCAAGGTGTGAGGCAGGACTAGAGCTGGTCTTCCAATTTCTAGTCTGATATTTTAACCACTATATCAAATTGGCTCTTTCTTTGGAGACCACTGTCTACAAAACATAAAGAACTTTGCTATTACGTGAAAGAAACAAAGTGAGATGAGACAGTAAAGAACTGCATAAAAAGATCCTTCAAATGATGCTATGAACAAAGGTTCGAACACTGACATTCTAGAAAGTGAAGTTTCAGAAGGTGACAAAATACCAGTAGAATGTTTAAAATCTGACAAAATTATACTAGTTTATAAGCAAATATGGAAAATTCTACAAATGACCATGCGGCTGGAAAAGATAAAATTTATATTCTAAAAATAAAAGGGCACTACTAAAGAATGTTCCCAACAATTGTACTTATCTCACATACTCAAAATGCAGCCCAGACTTCAACCATTCATAAAATGAAAATTGTCACATGGATAAGATGGGTTTAATGGAAGCAGAGGCAGTCAAGATTACATTTTGACATGTGAAGGATAATGAAAAGGACAAAAGAGTTTTAAAAATATGTATTAAGATGCTTTACTAATTACATTAGGGCTGTTGACTATATAAATCACAACAAATTAGGGATGGTTCAGGCGATAGCAGCCCACCTCATCTGCTATTGAAGAATTGGTTCCTTGACCAGAAAGGAATCATTAGAATGAAATATGGAATGATTAAATAGTTCAACATTGACAAAAGAGTGTGCCAAGGTTGCAGAATGTCAAATCTTATTTAACTTGTACAGAGATCATGAGAAATATTTGATTAGAAGAAAAAGACAACAGAATTAAAATTGCTTGGAGAAACATCAATATATCCTTTTAATAGCTGAAAATCAGGAGACTCAAGTAAACACTTGCTGAAGAAGAAAGAAAACACAAAAGTAGTCTGCTGCTCAATTTAAAATGAAAATACACACAACTCTCCCCCTTCAGATGATGTTAATGGCAATGCTAATTAAATGGAAATAGGCAAAAAAGAAGCTGAAGTAATAAGCAGATCTGAACTTCACAGGCTCAGAATTTCTTAGGAAGGGTGACTGTAACTATGAAAGAAAGATAAGGACTTTCAAAAAAAGGCTTTGATAGAACTAGGCAATATAGGATTAAAGTGCAAAGATATCATACTGACAACAAAGGTAAATATTGTCAAGGCTGTGGTTTCCCTAGTTGTAACCATGGCTGTCAAAGGTGAAGGCAGAATGAAGAAAAACAGATGCTCCTGAACTGGATCATTGCTCTGGAGAAAAATTTTGAGAATTCCGTGGATTGCAAAAAGAACAAATTACTCAATATTAGTGGAAGTAAAACTAGACTGCTCACTAAAAAAAAAAAAAGAATAATAAAGCTAAGTTTAAATAGTTTGGAAATATTTGAAAACAAAAGTCTCTGGATAAGATCCCAATGCTTGGAAATATGAAAGGCAATTAGAAAATATGGCAAGAGCGTTACATAAACACAGGCTTTGGAGAATTCAAACAAGAATTGCTAACAGTCCTGATGAACTGATACCCATTGGACAATGAAGAGTTGGAAGCAACTGAATAACTGAAAAACAATGACAAAACTTGCTATGCTTTGATTAAAAAAATCTAGAATTGCAAAGTTTTTTAAAAAGCTTGTTCTCGGACACACACCAGACAACTCTGAGTCAAGCTATGAAGCAACTGAAGTTGAAAATTAGAAATTATTATATAACACCTACTTAAAAGATTATAGCTTGTTATGACATAATTACATGTTTCATTCTTCTAATTGCTTAACAAATTGATTTTATTTAAAGTTAGCATAGGCAAGTTAATTTGCCCTATTTTATTTTATTGATTTCAAGTTTTGATTTTTATTACTGGAACACAAAGTACCTTTATATCATGTTATACTGTGAATGTTCCAATGTTTTTGCTCAAAAGAAAATAAGCTATGAATGTGTTCAAAGCATTGTGGCTTATATGGCATGATAATCTAATCCAAGAAAATCTGAAGTTTAAAATTTACCTGTTTGGAAGGTGGAGGTAATTTTGGAGGTACTGTATCCGATTGCATTGGTACAAACAGAGGAATGTCCAAAACAGAAACAGGGAATACATCCCCTGGGATTGTCAGAATCCAGATTAAAAAATCCAGGTTTACATCTAAAAGTAAAAGAAAACACTGAAATTCAAAATCTGTCTTTTCTTCTTTCTTCATTCATATATTAAGGAAAGATTTTAAGCTGGATTAAAAGCCATATCTATAATACACTAGCTCAATACCATTGCTTCGCTACGAATCTATGTGGTCAGGCTTAGTTTTAGGGGAGGAAAATAAGGAGAAAAAATTCTGCCTCTGCCTACCAGCATCCATCAGTATTCATCTGACTAGCAACCTTTCAGTGAGAGCTGAAAGCTGTTTGGAAAGTGAAACAGTATTTGTGGTGCAAACAAGGAGACAGCCAGGAGCCTGGGTGTGGCTTAAGTCAACTGTTCTATATTAAAACTGCTTGGTGCTGTAAAACTGAAACTGAAATTCTTCTCCTCTGCTTGCAGTTGGAACAGATTTCTTTTCAGGTGGGGAGGGGGGAGTAGAACTACTTAGCATCAGAGCATGTTAATAATAATATATGAAATACTAATGTTCTCATTGTCATTTCGAAAAATCCTTTCTTAGTGAGCACCTAGAAGCCAAGATGAACATATGTGCCAAATTTCAAGTTTGTAGGCTTTACGGTTCTGGAGATTTTGTGATGATGAGTGAGTAGTATTTTGCTTTTATATATATAGATTATACATAGCCATAATAGAACTTCATGCTAAAATGTTATCACATTTCCCTTCATTTAAAATCACAACCAGCAACCTCAGAAAATGCTTGAGATGAAAATAAAAGAAGGCAGAATTTACACTGACATTCTGAGCACTAAGGAAAAGAAGCTTGGATTATAGAGATTTACCTATAGTGAACATATCATAGCTTTGACTATATCTGTGCATTGAAGGAAAGAATTTCTACAGATATGCTGAAATGTTTAATGACCTGAATCTGTCACAGTCAATTAAATCCACTCCCATGTTTTCTACAACAGTATTATCATATTATGGTAATGTCAATATTTTCTATAGCAAATGCTACTGTGACAAAATACTTTTTTTTTCCAGAAACAGCAGGCAGAATAATGGTTCTGAATGGGCTGTACTTCTGCAAGTTAGGTAACAAAAATCTAGGCAGACAGGTTGGAAGATGACACATCTACCAACAGTGGCTTCCCCAATTACAGCAAATTTCCAAGCAGCCAAAACAATCCCAATTCAAAATTTTCCTCCTCCACAATCTGGAACAAGAGTTGATGAGGATCTTGATTTTAGATGTATCCAGGTAGATCTAACCAGCTAATACTTAGCTTGATAAACCTCAGGATTTGCAAACAAAAACATCTGAATAATCTGCATGGAGATTGCCCGGAATTCCTTGCTATACAAGATACAAGAACACAATACAAGATACAAGAACACAATCAATTCAGCATTTGATTTCACATACTAGATGTTGTTTTACCTTTCACAGTTGAACCCTTCCACATTATCCTTACAAGTGCAACGCCCTGATTCCACATTGCACTCATCTGTGCTGCCAGCTGGATTGCAGGAGCAACGCCTGAACAAGAAGAAAACAATCTAGTTGGAACACTGGGAAGAGTGAAGGAACCAGAGATGTGGCAATGTTCTAACATGGATTGTTTGATCTTCTGATAGAATATTTTGCACACATCCAGACACAAGTCTTCCCATCTTCACCTTTACTTATAGGACCAGGTCACTTTTACCTGCATCCAGCCTCTGTAAGAGAATGAAAGCCGGGCTGACACCTATCACACTTGTCACCCATCACACCAAGTTTACAACTGCAGCGTCCATAATTGTCACATTGTGTGCTGAGGGAGCCTGTGGAAACAAAATAAGGTTAAAGTACTCCCTCATAGTGATTTATTCCTCTTCAAAGTTCTAGAGAAGCATTCGGAGGTGGTATTCAGTAGGTTCTGACCAGTTCTGGAGAACCGGTAGCAGAAATTTTGAGTAGTTCAGAGAACCAGCAAATACCACCTCTGACTGGAGATTTTACACTATCCTTCCCCTGCCATGCCCACCAAGCCAGGTCCACAGAACTGGTAGTAAAAAATTTTGAATCCCACCCCTGGAAGCATTATACACTTTGGATTTCCCTTTTATATTGTTTTTTTATTGAAACGCTAAGGACCACAAGCTGAAATCAGATATAAAGTTTAATTGCAAATGGGTAAACTTTTAAAATTTAGATACTTAAATAGAATATATCTTTAGCTCAAGTATTTTAAATGAGTGCAAGAAGTACGCTTAGAAGCCCTTTCCCACAAAAATCCACTTCTAATTTTCTCTTAATAATTCCTTTTGCTAAATTTAGAAAGGAGAAGCTTTTTCTGACACAGTTATTTTTAAATAATAACTTCATTTCAAAAATATTTTCACCTGGAAAAAATGAGGAAGGGAAGAAAAAATTAAATATGGGAGTATAATATTCTCATTATACATGTAAACCTAAATAGAAAAGTAAACATGTTAAACATCTATATTCAAAAGTTCTATTCCCAGTCTGTGTAAGTAGATGTCAATGTTCCATTTGAAGCTAAAAAAAATGGAGTCTATATATTTAAAGAAAGCACTACATACAAATAATCAAAAGGGGCTTTGGTATTACATTAATTCTTCAGTTAAAGCAATTTCTCACACTAAACACTGATCTAAAAAAATACGGATTTAGTATCTCAATATTTGACACTAGTAAATCTGACAAGAAATAGAAAAGGGTGAATTTCACTTTGCCTTTTTATAATTTTGTAAGAATACAGGAATATTGTTGAATAATTTTCTCAATTTCCACAAAACATGGCCATTATCACTAGTAATATGAAGTAGTCAGAGTACAATCTCTGGTATACTCTAGAAAACATTTGGTTTATGGAATGCATTTTAGAGAACAGCACCATTTAATAATGTTTAAAACAATCTTTATACTCCTGTATTGTTTAGCTTTCAAAATCATTCAGATTGATTTTACTTTTAAGTACTTTCATTGGAACGGTTAACTCTGATCTAGACTGCACAATTTCTAACAGACAGCAAGGGTTCCACTCTGGCTTTCCCATAGCAATCAATCAATGAAACAAAATGAGATAAAATAATATATATAATAAAATGTTTGCATAGACAAAACTAAATGCTAAGTTAAATCATTTTAGTTTAACTTTCTTTCCTGCTATTTTTCTTTCTTCCACACAAGGTACATTCATTAGGAGATTTAACATTGCACGGCCTCAGTGGTTCCATATATTTTTTCAATCAGGATTTGCATTTTTTTTCTCCTGAAGCTCAGGAGTGAAGTCAGCTGTGAGTCTTCTATTTAGAATTCATTTCATTACATCTGAGCTATAGCCCTTCAAATCTTTTACAAAGAGAGATACTTTCTCTAAAAGATGCCAATTTCTGAAATTGATTCAGTAGACCATAGATAGAATTTCTAGACAACTGAATGCAATAAAGAAGCTATAGTCTCTTCCCCATATCTAAAATAGCATGAGTTCTCTTATTTCCTGTTGTTCAATACTTAAGCCAAAGTTAATTATTTTTATTCTTTAAGCTAATTTACAATGCAAATATATCTCCAAGTGGAATGCATTCAACTGTTCATTTTGCTTTTTAAGTACAGGAAATATAAATACTTTACAGCCCTCAATCACTGACATTCTTAAATCACTAGGATTCCTAATCAATATAGCTGAAATTATTGCTGTTTTGAAATTATGGGAATTGCCATCTCAACTTTTCTTGAGAATGTTAACTTGGACAACTACTGAATGTTTCAGATATAAGACACTCTGTATAAGACGCACCTAGATTTTTGGGAGGAAAACAAGTCTGCCTTTGCCCCCCAGCAATTTGCCTCCTCACAGCAAACAGCCTGGTCAGCTTCAGCACAGCCTGATTTTTAACATGAGCAGCATGAATCAGACACCTGAAATACCAACTATCAGCTGTTCCAGGCTGCGGGGATCGCTGCTGCCTATCACTGTCTCTGTGCGCCCCATTTTTACTGTCTCCGTGCAACCCATTTTTGGCCTCCACGCATTCCATTTTTGGCCCGTTCCAGGTGGCAGGTATCACCACTGCCTATCACCACTTGAATGGGATGCATGGAAAATGCGGCAAGCAGAGGCCAAAAATGGGCCATGCAGTGGTGGCAATAGGCAGCAGCGATCCCTGCAGCCTTCATCATTGGTATTCCGGGAGGCCAATCCAACCGGCAATTAGCTGCTTGTGCTAAATCAGGCTGTGCTGAAGCTGACCAGTCTGTTTACTGTTTGCTGTGAGGAGGAAAATTGCTGGGAGGCAGAGGCCGAAGGGTGAGGGCCGGTGGGTGAGCGGGGCTTCGGCAACATTCACTCTATAAGATGCACAGACATTTCCACCCACTTTTTTTTTTGGGGGGGGGGGGGAGTGGGGTTTTTTTAATAAACTTTTATTACATTAAAAACATAAAAAGTATATCACTCAATAACAGGAATTTTGTAGTGCTTATCATATAACAATAATTTGTGCATTATTTACAGGTATTGATTTATGCATAATTACATTCTTATTTTAATCTATTACTTATATTTGATAACTACCTATTTTAATCTATCTCCGTTCTATCCAGCTATACCATTGTTCCCACACGTTATAAAATATCGAAGCTTCTTTATCTTTTAAACTCAGTGTTAATTTGTCCATTTCAGCATAGTTCATCACTTTTTGTATAATAAGTTTCTTTGAGGGTATGTCTGGCTGTTTCCAACATTGGGCGAAGGCAATTCTGGTAGCAGTCAATATGTGTAATAATAAATATTTTGTGCTCCTTACATATTTTTTTTGAAGATCCCCAATAGGAAGAGTTTAGTTCTAGATCTAGTTGTTCGTTGCTGATTTCCTGCAGCCAATCTTTGATTTTAAGCCAATATTTTTGAACCTCTGGGCAAGTGCGTCTTATAATCCGAAAAATACGGCAACTCCTGACCTTCAAAGATGTCTTTAATTCACCTTTAGGTATTTTTTTTCAAACAGAATGAACCCCCAAAGTTTAAACAAGAGGGAATTGTTTAGCTTATTGAAGCCTTTAGCATATATAATCCACATTCTTCTTTCTAGTCTATAATTATTTAGAAATAATTACTCAGACAAAACATTATCTTGACTCAAGATCAAAATATTATCTTAAATCAACACACAGATTAAATACATATTGATTGCCTGTGTGGCATGAAATTTATTAAAGGGTTTCATTGAGGTTTGTAAATTATTCTTGAATGCATGATAAAACATGATACAGAAGAACCTCTAGTCATGAGCGCTTCTGACCACAACCACGACCAAATTCACAATTTGTTTCCCCCCCTGGCCAATTTCCCCTTCTGCACCATTTTTTTTTTTTTTTAAGTGCCAAATTTCCCAAATTAGGTTCAGGTCATGACAAAATCAGGTTGAGACCAAAGTTATGGAAGGAATTATGGTCATGATCAGGGGTTCTACTGTATACCGGTACCACTCTATCCTGATGCTGCACTAGTTATACTTGAAATGAAACCAAAACAATTTGCATCGGTCTGTATTTGGAGATCTCAGCTTGATATTGTGAATTTTTAAACCTAAAAATTGGATAACGTCTTGATTGAGGGTATGTATAACTTATTTGAAGCTTTCAGTTGTTTATCTAGATCCCATATTAATGTCCAAATGCAAACTTCTACACAACATGCTTATTGTGCAATTAAGATAGAAACAGAGGACACGCATGGTCAGCTGAAGCCCAAAAGATCATTCATCCTCCAAAACAACGACCCTTTGTTTAGCACTCTTTGAAGTTACACTGGCACTGAAAAAAGTAACATACAATTAATCCTTGCTTTTATGACTTTCACAGCATCTCCATGATCACATGATTGCGATTTGCATCTTTGGCAATTGCACGCTCATCATCGCTGCAATGTCCCATAGAGCCATAATCATCATTGGTGACCTTCCTAATCAGATTCCAGCAAGCACAGTCGATGTGGAAGCCAGCAGGAATTTGTAAGTCATGGTGACATGACGCCCTTGCTTAACAACACAACTACCATCACTAACTGGGATGGTTGCGTGATATTTTGCTTCGTGGCTGCTTTCCTTAGCAACAGAACTGAGGGTTCTAATTAAGGTTGTTAAAGCAAGGACTATCTGTAGGGTTTTCAGCTCTCTCAATTAGCAAAAATTAGCCAATGTTTTTCTCACCCAATTTGAATTAGAAAACGCCACCAAAATCCCTCAAATAAGCTTTAAATTGTTCTAGAATAACAATAAGCTCTACCCCTACCGGGCCTAATATTGCCTTAACTAGTTTGCATTAATGTTGAGTTCAATGTATGCAGCTTTTGGCTTCAGGGTAAAAATATGTGACCTATAACCATCCAAAGTTATCCATCTCTAACTGAGATCCTATACTAAGCCCTAAATTTAGACCTTTGTAGTGTAGTTTTATAACATACAGACACTGTTTCCATATACTTCCTGTTCTGGCCAGAGCACCTTGCTTTCCACTTTAATGTAATTTTGCTGAGAGCTCCAATCACATACATTATGATTTAATACAATTTGCTTTTCATATATACCCAGTACTTGTAAACCCAGAAGTATACCACAAAACCTCTCATTTCAATATGACAGAAAACATTATCAGAGAAAAAGTGAACATGCAGAAAAGCAGTCTCCTTAACACTTACCCACAGGACTGCAGTTACATGGCAGGCAGCTCTCCTCACTGCCCAGGCGGTAGAAGTTCTCCCGACACCTTTCACAGTTTGGTCCACCAGTGTTACCAAAACAGCCTGTGCAGTGTCCACCATGGCCGGTGGATCGGTACAGTTCAGAATCAAAGTAACACTCCTGTGACCATCCATTGCAATTACAGCCTGTATGTTGGAGAGTGCAAACCCAGGTTAGTTTAAAAGGCTGTGAAGTGGGGGAGAGGTTAAAAAGCTTTTCAAAATTGTCAACTTACCACCATAATACTGCTGACAGTTCATATGACCTGGGAACTCAAGTTCTCTTATGAAATAAGTTGCTCAGTTCAGGTAATTAGAAAGGCCCAGAAATTTAAAAAAAAAAAAAAGTCAGGCAGAGGTTGGACAGTCAAATTATTCCTACCTATTTATGGTGACAGAATTTTTTTTTTTTCCTCAATGAAAATTCTATTTTTATCATGTTGAAAAAAATGAATCACTTCTTTCACTCCCCTTTAGATATAGGCTGCTTTAAAAAAAGAAAAGAAAAATAAAAAATAAAACAACATTACTGTGGTTTCTCTTTTTCTACTTCCCAGGGATACCACAAGTACCACAATCAGAGAGTATCAGTGAAGCTCCTGGATTAGAAAGCTGAAGCTCTGACTACAGCAGAAGACCTTAAATTGGTTTTGAATGAGAAAGAAAAAAAAAAACTATGTCAAACGTTCCCAACATACAGAGGTGCTGGACTTTAATTTTCATAATTTATTTCCCATTCATTCACAGCCAGAATGGCCTCTGGTTACATTACTTTGAATTAAGCAAACACAGAAGGGGCCAGGATGATTGGATTCCCTGCTACACCCTCCTAGTATGAAAAACAAACATTTTAGTCAAGCTTTTTCTTTCATAATTCAAGTTAATTTCTCCCAAATCTTGAGTGCAAATCAAGATACAGGAATCTGTACTGAAGATGCTTCAGTGGGGAACTCGGATCTCCTCTCATGCATGCATTCTTTGCTAAACCTTGGCTTACTACCAGAAAATGGCCTATGCGATCGATTTGTCCATCTGCATAATTGGGAATACGGACTAAAACCATGGCCAAAGAGAATAATAGAGTTTAGGCTGCCAATCCACTAATTCTAGATATGGTCTCTTCTTCCCAGCGAAGTAGGCAAGGAATAAAACTACCCAAGGGTGTATGTGTGTATATATATTCTGTAATCGGTGTTATGGTGCAACTGCACTGTTTCCACTTAACATGGTTGACTTGATTGCCCACTACAAAGTGACTGGCACACAGACTGAAGGTTGGGTTTGGGAGATGTTGCTTTTGCCCTGGAGATTCCACCAAGCTGTCTCCCCAGCTGTGCTACAGTTTCTACCCTTCCCACAGCTCTCCCACACAGTTACTCTACTCTCTGGCATGCAAACTTCAGGGAAAGATAATAATGAGACCAGACTCCCCCCAGCTGCATCCTGTGGGAAAATACATACATATATACTTCTGCTTTCTTTAGTATAGACAGATGTAAATACTCATGTCTAGTACGTGAAGCAGAACAAGGGCCATTAACCATTGGCTTTATTACGTTTTCAGCTGAAGTCACAGATTTACATGGACCACTGGAATGAAAGCTGGGAAGATATCATTCTGAAGTTGTTGTTTTTTTTATTTCTCCAAGCTTTACTATTGAATTTTCAAACCTGTGGATTAGAGTGAGCTAACAAAAAAAAAGTATGCTGTATTTTCAAAAACTAAGCTATTCCGGAGTTTACCTACTTCAGAGTGGAGAGTAATTTCAACTCATAATCAGGGTGTGCAATTGCAGCATACCAAGCATGCCATGGATAAACACTGGCATTCTAGGCTAGAAGTTATGACACTAACTCATTCCATGTCTGGATGGGTAAAGAAAGTGCAACATATTGAGCTATTACCTGGATCATTCTATAATTCTCAGGAGGATACCTGCCCATTACTCATTGCTGTCAAAAGTCCTGATACTATGACTTGTTACGAAAAAGATTTAGCCTAACAATACAACTTATCTTAAAAGACTTCCATTGAAAATTATTTGTGCATTATATTTATATAGATTTTTAAGCAAGACAGAATCCCGAAGCAGCATTTTTTATTTTTTTTTGAGCTTCAAATATTTTCTTAATTCTTTCCGGGACCCATTCCCTACTTTCCAGCCTATGTTTGGCAAATGAGTGACAAAAAGCTCCAATGGTGGGCATCTTGCAACTGCAAATGAAAATCTGGATCAGGGTGAATGCCTTAACTTACAACCATTCGTTTAACAACAGTTTAAAATTACAGGAGCACTGAAAAAAGTAACTTGATACTTTTTAACATCAAAATTCAAGAGCTTGGCAACTGGCATGTATTTATGATAACTGTCCTATCCTGGGGTCATGGGATCACCATTTGTAACCTTCCCAGCCAGTTTCTGACAAGCAAAGTCAATGGGAATGCAGATTCACTTAACAACTGCAGTTATTTTATGTACAATTGTGGCAACAAAGGTTGTAAAGTAGGGCAAAACTCACTTAATCAACTGCCTTGCTTAACAGCAGAAATTCTGGGTTCATTTCAGGGGTGGGATTCAAATTTTTAACAACCGGTTCTGTGGGCATGGCTTAGGTGATAGGCGTGACTTGGTGTCATGTGACTGGGTGGGCATGGCTTGGTGGTCATGTTATTGGCTGGGTGTGGCCAACTCAATATCACTCACACTGAGGCACGCATCTCCTCGCCTGGCCTCTCATGACTGTGGGGATGCTGCAACAGTCATAAGTGTGAAAAATGGTCATAAGTCACTTTTTTCAGTGCCATTGTAACTTTGAATGCAAAGTACCAGCAAAGGAGGGGAAAACAACTCCAGAGAAGTTCCTGAGACAGGAAGTCTAGTCCTGCCCAGGAATGTAATAAGGGTTAACGGAGAGGCAGTTTCTGTAAGCAATACCAGAATGTTTCCTTCCTGCCTTTCTTACAGGATTAGGCCAGTAATTTCTTCTAACAACCATCTCTCCAAACTGCTTAGAATGTTAACAACCGGTTCTAGCGAATAGGTGCGAACTGGTAGAATCCCATCCCGGTTCATTTGTGGTCCTAATTCAAGGACTTCCTGTATTGATATTTAGTTTAGCAGGAAAACTCTCTTTTTCCTCCCTATCATTGTCGGAGAAGTTGACCAAAAGAACAGATGTTGAACTAAGTTATTTTCAGCTCACTGACCAGTTTTTAGAAAGCAACTAAGAAGAGTAGACTGTTTCCAAGATCTCAAAAACTGATGCTACTACTACATGTCAAATCGCAGTCCTTGATCTAAGACGGGTGTCAGCAACCACAGCTGTGGAGCCGCAGATGGCTCATTGGGCCCTCTACTGTGGCTCCCTGTTGGGTGATCCCACCACTGGCTGGCCATGCCCCTTGCTCTCCCCTCCCATCCCAGTCACTCCTTGCCTGGCCTGAGAGGATAAAACACCAAAATAGAAATGGGAGGGAGGGAGGGAGGGAGGGAGGAAGAGAGAGAGAGAGAGAGAGAGAGAGAGAGAGAGAGAGAGAGAGAGAGGGAGACCCATTTCCCACAGAAAACACCGGGAGCCACAAAACCTGGCTAGGTGTGGCAGGGGGGTCATGTGACATTGAGTTGGCCATGCCCACCCAGGTTTTGAGGCTCCCAATGTTTTCTTTTCTGTGGGAAATGGATCCAAATGGCTCTTTGAGTGTTTAAGGTTGCATACTCCTGGTCTAAGAAATCTCCAGTGTTACAAGAAATGCAGATCCATAGTCCAGGAAAGCAGCCCTCTCCTAAATATCCCTTTCCTGCCTTGCTTCATGTCCTTACACCATTCTACTGATTTTTCTTCTTTTTATTTGCTGCTTTATCCAACCACTTTTTTAAAGAAAAAGCTCTACCTGTCATTGCCACGATTCCATAAGTTGTCCTAAGGGAGAAGAAGTAGAGCTTAAAACAGGACTGTTTTTATAACACACACTTCTCATCAAAAATAGGATGTCCTTCATCTGAATTTCAACTAAAATGCTAAAAAAAAAAAAAGATTCCAAATTTTATGTTTTCAATGTCCAGAGACCAAAATGAAATCTTTGCAGATTGAAATCAAAACCAAAGCAGAACGACAGAACTGTATGCCAGCAGCTAGGTGAAATAAGTCAGAAGTGCTTTTATTTCTTATTTTGAAAGTCTTTTGCTCTAAGTTGATCAGAAATTTCATTCCTGAGAAAGGTAAGAAAGGAAAAAGGGATGTTTGCCAGAAGATATGATGATACTGCCATCTTATATAACAGATGTTCAGGTGTCATTATGTCACTCCTTAGCTGTACATTTACAACAAATTATTTCAAGTCTGCTCTAAAATTATTTATGATACAACCACATTTCTAAGAATATTAATATTAGTTGCTCGCTTGGTGGATTAATTAAAAAACAGTCACCTGAACCTTTTTTTGTTATGCTGAAAATCATAGGTTTTAGAGCTAATTTTAACATGCACAAATCACTCAACCTACCCTACGACCATAAACTGATTTTCTAGCAATTAACTGTAAATTGTTAAACAACTGGTGTTTTTTTTAAAAAAATCAGCATCTTACACTGAATGCCTACATTTTACCTTTTTATCAACACTTTTTGAGGTGTGTATTAGAATCAATTTCTCAATTAACTTATTTTCTATAATACTTTTTTTTTAAAGATATGTCTTTAATTGTGTATTTGACACAATTCTGCAGGAATTCCAAAAACCAATGTAATTTCTTTTTCCAGTTTTGAGAAAACCATTACCATGTTGCCTTTCAATCAAAGAGCTATGATGTCTTGAAAGTTCATGGATGTGAACAAGGGCATCTGTGAAGGAGTTATAAATGCTAAGATGGAGGGTTTGACTGTGTGATAAAAGGCTGTGTTTGACAAAGAATCGGAGCTTTGATCACACAGTTGTATTTCCTATCTTGACTCTTTTGACTCCCTACGCTGTGGACATCCTGGATGGAGATAATATCTATGGAAGCCTTAGAAGCTGCAGAGATTTTGAAATATAGTTTCAAGTAGTTAAGAAACAAGGTTCAAATATATTTCATGGCATCTTGATAGCTGTTTATCGGCTTAATTTGAATACTTCCCTATTCTTGAAATTAAAAAATCTGGGTCATTTTATCTATTTATTTTGGCACATTGAACAATTGCTTCAGTTATAACTGGTTGAGCCCAGAAGTCCATACTAAATCAACATTATATCAACGAGAACTGAATTTATTTCACAACAGTGAGATTTACCAAAAATAATCAAAGAGAACAAACCAGCAGTAGGTTAATGTGATGTAGTTTTGAGATACCAACAGGAAAATTGCCTAACTTTCTGCAATTCCCAAGACATTTTTATCAGACACCAAGAGATAACATGAACAAAGACATCTGGGGTAAAGTTAAAAATATGCTATGCTTCTGCACTGATACAGGATAGTAGCCAGGACAGGAAATGCTACAACTTATCAAGAGGAAAAAGGAAGAAAACTTATTGAAGGTCCTTAAAATTGGCTACCACCCCCTTGATAGTAGGAAGTGGTGAAATACTTTGGCAGAAAGATTTGGCTTCTTGAGATAAAACTAGATTATTTAAAAACAACTCCAATATACACTTACGTAAACATTCATTGGCACTCTCAGCTGTTGCTCTTCGCCAAGGCCGGTCATTGTAGAAAGGAAGGCATTTCTCACAGTCCACCCCAAAGGTATTGTGTTTGCAATGGCAAGCAAGCTTTCCATATTCATTCTTTACACACTCGCTTGCATGGCCATTGCATTTGCATCTATAAGGCAGAAACAGATTTTAGGAAAACTATACAGTTTCTCCTCTAGCAGTCTCGTCTTCTCACATAAGTAAAGACTAAATCATCAGAGAGACTGCAAGACTTGGATATTCCCACCAGAAGAGAGGAGATCTTGCTACAGTGCAAGCTTCTTAATAAAAAGGACTGAGAGGATAAACTTAATTTTGGTCAAGATTGCAATTACTTTAATAAATATCAAACCTTTTGACATCTCCAGTTAAAAAAAATGTGGTTTAATAATGTGACTGTCTTAAAGTGTTTTTAAAAATTCCACTGTGCTTGAGGAATCATGCTTTTCTATTTTTGCAAGCAAGAGTATGCATTGAGCAGTCTTGACAGTGTCCCATGGCCAAAACTGGTCTCCCAAAGTTCCCATCTGGATCCAAATTACCATACCTGTCCTCCTTTTACAACTGCAGGTGATTTTTTGCCAGCAAGCCGAGGGATAGACAAAAGACCAATTTTACCAATTCTGCATCAGAATACAATGTACATCTTTAACCAAATTTGCTGATTATTTTTGCACTTCATCCTTAAAAATAAGGGTTACCTATTAACCCTTGGTTGGCTGCAACTCAGAGACATACATTGACTAAATGTCTAAGATCTAGTCTCACATGTCTCTGCTTGAATATATTAAGTTCCATCTCTTGCTTACTGACTTCTGAATTATTTAAATAACATTTTAGAAGCAGTCTAAATACTTCACAAACTTAGTTGACCTGTTATGCCTAGGATTCGAGGAGTGAACATTATTCAATTTTCATTTTATAGGCAAGGACGATGACATAATGAGGGCCATATTCATCAAGCATACCAGATCATGACTATGCCTTTCTCTATTTACGCTGAAACACGGGGGAAAGGCAAGCACATAACACTTTTGGAAGCATTAACATGATGACACCATAAAGCAGGTTCAAAGTGAAGAGATATATGCATATTACTACCTTTAGGAGCAGTACACATCTCTAACATATGGGAATGCATGGTGTACTGGGAAATTCAACTTTTATCTCATCAATGGATGTACTTTCCCTTCTCCCATCTGCCTCCCCCTCTCCCATCTCCATTTGAGGACATAGATATTGGCCTATCTTACAAGATTGCTAAGAAAGTTGTTGCTATGAATAATGTTATTGGAAAAGTAGTAGATAAGGAAGACTTTTTAAGGAAGACTTTCAACTAACAAAGAGAGCCAGAAAATAGAGAAGGAATTGTAATTAATGGAAAATACCAGAGTGAAGTATTAAGAGGCTTTTCTTCTATGCGATGATTATATTAGTCACATTAGGAAAGATGAACCATGGTGGCATAGTGCTTAGAGTACTGCAGGCTACTTCTGCTGGCTGCTGGCTGCCTGTAATTTGGTAGTTCAAATCTCACCAGGTTCAAGGTTGACTCAGCCTTCCATCCTTCAGAGGTGGTAAAATGAGGACCCAGATTGTTGGGGGCAATAGGTTGACTCTCTAAACCGCTTGGAGAGGGCTGTATAAGGCTAACTGCTATTGCTACTGTACTTAAACCAGTGACTGTATTTTAACATGGTCAGCATGCAACAGTTAAAAGCAAGGCATTTATTGTATTTTTCAGACTATAAGATGCTCCAAACTGTGACACAGCTAGCTTTTCGGGAGAAAAACAAGGGGGAAAAAATCTGCCTCTGGCTCTGCCTCCCAGCAGTTTGTCTTGTTGCAGCAAACAGCAAACAGCCTGGTAAGCTTCAGCACAGCCTGATTTAGCACAAGCAACTGATTGGCAGTTGGATCTGCCTCCCAGAATACCAATGATCAGCTGTTCCAGGCTGTGGGGATCGCCACTGCCCATTGGTGCTGGAACAAGGAGGAAAATGGGATGCGCGGAGGCTGAAAATGGGGCAGCGATAGGTGGCAGCGGCAATGGGCGGCAATCCCCGCAGCCTGGAACAGCAGGTCGTCGGTATTTTGGGAGGCAGATCCAATCTCCAATCAATCTCCAATTGCTTGTGCTAAATCAGGCTGTGCTGAAGCTGATCAGGCTGTTTGCTGTTTGCTGCAAAGAGGCAAATTGCTGGGAGGCAGAGGCTGGCGGGAGGGGGCTGGCAGGTGGGTGGGGCTTCAACAACATTTGCTCTATAAGACAGACATTTTCACCCACTTTTTGGGGGGAGGGTGCACCTTATAGTCCAAAAAAATACGGTATTTTCATATCATCCAAACTGAGATGAAATTTAGTGTGAATAAAATTCAAAGACGCCTTATGGATACAGAAATAATTTCTTTACATTAATGTAAAGCTATAGTAACATTTTTATTATATCACAATTTTTTAATGAACATGTGTTTAAAAAAAACCTGTCTCAAAGAGAGACTGAAATCATGCCAAAACCCTAAAATAGTGTTTTTCAACCTCAGCAATTTTAAGATGGGTGGATTTTAACTCTCAGAAAACCCCATCCTGCATGAGAGTTTGAGAAAGACTGCCCTAAGCAAGCAATTATTTAACCTATTTGAAAGAGAATTATTTGGGATTTATTACTTACCGGCCACCCACAGCAAAATCAGAAATTGCATAATAATAGGATTTGAGAACCTTGGGGTCATTAAATACTTCGTCTCCAAAGGTATTCAGGCGATTGAGGCTTACTCTGATATCTGTAGCTGTGACCCACTCCTACAAGAGAAAATGGAAGTTAAACCACATAATCTAAATCAGTTATGACCAAGAAAACCACAGGAAAAGCTTAATACACACACAAAAGCCACTGCTTTCAAAACATGAAGAAACCAAGGTCATTTAAATCATTCTTTCTCAACCTTAGCAACTTTTGACTCGTACATCTTAAAGTTACTAAGGCTAAGAAATGCTGATTTAAAGGAAGTGGAAGGGAAGAAAATTAAGAGCCACAAATATGAGGTAGTAGTGGTGGAAAACAGATGGAAAAGGAATTAAAATCTGTGTTAGGATGAGGAAGAAAAGGACACTTACTAAAGACAAGACAAGGAAAGATCTTTTTGAATGCAGTTTAAAAATACTAGTACAGTTCCTTTTTAGAAAGAGATACTATTGGAGACCCAAATATTATATGACATCACCTATATCCAAAAAGTACTGGTATCTTTTCCCCCCAAAAAATCCCAATTTGCCATGCAATAGGTTGAAACTGACATAAGCAAATGACATGCAACATTCTTTATTCTATAATCCCTAGAGCAGATGCTTTGCTTTTGATGTATTCTATAATTTAACATGTTTGAGTTTGCTTAATTAGGAAACAATGCAAAATTAACTCCATAAACTAGTATGCATATTCCATGGTTCTCATCAGTTTTTCTAATAGGGCTCTTGGGTTAAACCAAAGGTCATCAAACTTGGCAAGTTTAAGACTTGTGGACTTCAACTCCCAGAATTCCTGAGCTAACATGACTGGAAGAGGAATTCTGGGAGTGGAAGACCACAAATCTTAAATCTTTCAAGTTTGAAGACCCCTGGGTTAAACGGTTACTTAAATAAAGCATCACGTCTTCTGACCAACTAACAAAAACAGATATCCCTTTTTTCTGTCTGTGTGAGATCTTAAAAGCAAGCAATAGCCATTTTTATTGTCTTCCTGCTGGTTTCCAAATCTCTGGTCCATAATTGAGCATCTTCAATAATCAGTGCATCTTCAAAAATAAAGCTAATATTATATATGAAATAAGAATATGTTCAAAAGAAAGTCATTACAGCATGAGACCACATCATTCAAACCTTTGCTGCAATGTATCTGGTTTCCAACAATTATCCAGTTCAACAATTCTTTAATAAAAGGTCAACCCTGAGCTACAAATATTCTCCTGTATTAGTTAGTACAAGTTGCATAAATATACAAATGCCCTATAAATACTCCTTAATAATTTTAAATCCATACAAGTATGGCACATACATGCCAGAATCCAAACTTCCACTGACATTCAATACTCCAGGCGTCTCTAAATTTTTGAATATCTAGTTCAATGCATTCTAATAATTGTTGATTAATTACTATGTATTTTGTACAAAGATTATTTGTACATTGTATTATTTTGTAAAGAATATGATACCTGTTTTCCCATTTTACTATTACTGCAAGGGATTCTAAAATAATTAGTGCTGTTAGCCAACAACCACTCTGTTTACTATATGAAATGTTTCTATATACACACAGACATCCAGAGACAGAGACACCCCAGCCTAAAACTGCTATTTTGAAATATCATGTAACATGAATTAATTCATCAGAAATGCATACTATGTGTGTGGGAGGAAACATGTCTACACATTTTTGGAAAAATTATCTTCAGTGAAGATTTGTGATATTATCTGGACTTTAAAGGATTAGCAGTAGAAAGATCAATTGGACTTTGTACATAAGAAAATGGAAAGACTCTGCAAATTTGGAATATTAGAACATCTTGAAAGGTTGATTTGGTATCAATTTTGAAAACATGATTGTGACAGCATATATACACTGAATGTTCTATGCTCAAACTCAATTTTGTCCACTTTTCACTTTCTAGGGAAAATCAAACCAGGGACACCGTTTTGAGCACCGTTTCTATGAAATAAAAACAAGAAGAAATTATTATAACCTGTACAGTGTTAATTTTTATGATTTACAAGCTGGATTTCAGAAGGCATAGGACACAGATCCTCTGAGCTCCAAACAATTACTTAGAAGTGCCGTAATTGCCCAGCTCAACAAGCAGAATCTTCAAATTTAGGTGGCTCCTAAAATTCAAAACTTTCCTTTAAGTTCCACTGATATAAAAGTGAAAAGTGGATCTCCAATTTAAGTATGTTCATACTATTATTATACAAGCTTGTGAACACACTGGATTATTTTAATATGGGATCTCACATCCTATAAAGTGGACTTTAGACTAACTGGGAGATATGGAGAGAAAAATCTCAGGCAAGCCCATTCTGTGTTATTCACTTTTTTTTCATTCTGTGCAGAATGAATGATTTCCTGGAAGTTCCATGAAGGCACATCTTTTATAGCAATGATCATGGATATTCCAAAGCTATCCTTAAAGACAGACTTACATCTGAAAAGACTTTACTTTTTCTTAAGAACTATTTTCTGTAGTATCTTCAAGTTGAGTGATACTTCAGAGGAGAGTAATACGGAAGAACATGGAGGACCATGTGACAGTCCTGCAGATGTTAAAGGAGACAGAGATGGTTGGGTTTCTAGTGGAAGAGGACAAAATTCCCCATAGAGCATGCTTATTTTCTGTCTCTTAAAGGAATACAGGCCTTGTTGCTCCTGGTGACCATGAATGGAAAGGCTTTGCAACCCAAATGATGCTATTAAAAGGAACTAAGAGACCAGAGGTAGTGTTCAGCAGGTTCTGACTGGCCCCGTCCTCATCTATTCTCCGCCTCCCGAGTCCCAGCTAATTGGCTGGGCCTTCTTTTATTGCCCTGCATAGGAGAATGGAGCTGGAAAGCAGGTTAGTGGGGCGGGGAGGGAATGGAATTTTGCAGTATCCTTCCCCTGCCACGCTCACTAAGCTATGCCCACAGAACAGGTAGTAAAAATTTTTGGATCCCACCACTGTAGGAGACAGTCTAAGATTCAAAGCTCCCCTATTGTCTTTCAGCAGATGTTGATGGCTTGAATGATGTTCTGTTTGGACCAATTCTTTTCTAGTTGGATTTTAGGTTGAAGGTAGAAGAAAGAATTTACTTTTACCTTGGAGACATCATGGACTAATATGGCTGCTGAAATATCTGGTATAATCCAATGAGTTAGGCTTTGGACCCCACAAGATTGATGTGATGTGGTACTTAGGTAGACAAATTCTACTAGTCTCTGCCATATAAGGAGGATGAGACAATCTCTATTCTTATGCCCCTCCTTTGGGTTGGAGATGATAGTATGACTTGAATTGAGTTTTCTGTCATTACAGTTTGCTCAGAGTCATTTATAGTATAGCTTAGTGAGGTAGTCAGAGGAGAAGTACAGCCAGGAGTACAAGCTCTACCTTTATTATAAGGTTAGATTAACAGAATTTTGCAAGGCTGAAAGTATATCTCCCTTTCTTCCCTACTCCTCTCCCATAAATTTAGTGAGGGTTGTATTCCACATCATCCCTTCTTCTGTAAGTTAACTTTCACATGCCAGTTGTCCAGTCTACATCTCTCCCTCCTGTCTTCCAACATCTTTCCTACATAACATTATGTAGGAACCTTAGTGGTTCAGAGATCAGCTTTGGGTTAAACTCCTGGCCCACACACCGGTTGTGTCAAGGGCTGGCCATGCCCACACTGTTTAGCAAGGGGGGGGGGGGAATCCCAATACGTCACATGACTACACCATGACGATGTGAGTTTGACACCCCTGCTGTAGAGATTCTCAGTCATCCAGGTCATGGTTGTCCCAAAGGTGCTTTTTCAGGAGGCAACAACAACAACCTGGACGACTGAGAATCTCCACAGACTTTTAGCTATACAATTTGGGATAAACGTCCTTTGAATGGTGTGGGAGTAGGAATGGATTTCCAGAGGAAAAAAATGCAGACTATAGGAACCAGGAACACTACTGAGGTGACCCTGAGGACACAGATAAACCTCCAAGTGCTTCAAGAACCCTCTAAAAGGATGCAAATGACCAGCTGTCTGTAAGAAATATAAATCCTTCCATTCCCCACCACCCTGTCAGAGCTGAAGAAGCTTCTTGTATGAGAAGCAAAACGTCTTCTAACGAAAAAAAACAAGAAAATCCAGTTGCCTCCTGAAAAAGGACTTTTGGGATAAGGAATGAGTGATATAACTTGACCTTTTCCTCTTTTCTTTTCTTGGTTAAGTTATGGCTTTCTTTTATCCTTAGTCTCAATTAAGAAATCCAGTTTGCTTCCCTTGAATGATCTTAATATTAGCAATTTTGATTTCAAGTCCACATTCTAATCCTTCAGCCATAGTTACTCCCTAGTGGCCATGTTGGCTACCAAGCTTCTAGCTCAGAAATGGGCACTCTCTGGTATAGTCACTGTGATCAATAGAAGCCTTGATCAGTTTATTCATTATATTATCAAGCTCTTGAGGTTCAGAGGTCACGAACTGCGCAAGCTAATTGGCCTACAGAGTGGAAGATCTGGCAAAGATATGTCAATGAAAATCCTAATGGCTAGGGCTGTGACTTTGTCAATCTTGTGAGTCACAATCTTCTTGGACTGCATCTTGCCTATATTTAAAGACCAGAATCAACACAGAATCATCTACTAAACAAAAGTAAAGGTAGCTGGAAATATTTTTGCAAACTATTTCGGCACTATGTTGCAGCTAACAAAGCTCAACAATTACAGTCCCAGTCACAAATGCTTTGCAGTTCCATTTGTTAGGTGCCTTCCACACGTGGATGGGAATTATGGTACTTCTGCAAGGTGCAACGAGGAGGCTGATACAGTGTGTCATTTAGTGGACATTTAACCAAGCTTGGTGGACTTCTAACCTAACTTCCTTATATATATATATATTTTTGCTCCATGTTTCTCTAATTTTTTTCAGCTCCGTCTCTCTTTATCTTCAGCAAAACAACAAGTTACGTTTGCTTGAGGCAAGGATTGCCACATATAAGGAAGAGCAAAACTGACAGCATGGAAGCATGGTACAAAGAACCACCAATCACTGTCGAGAATTACACTGGAGCCATCTCACTACCCTCATTATAATCAAGTTATATCCCTACGAATGAGAGGATACTGTGGAATTTAGCTCTGTGCCACACCTTCCCTGCCCTCTGTTCCAAACCATCTGGAATGCTTCCCAATTCTCAGTCCAAAAATTGGGGGAGAAAATAAAAGAATTTAAATACATAGATAAGTACTGGGCTTTACTTTTCCACAAATATACATATAGAATGTTCAAAATACACTGTAAATACTACCGGTTACATTGTGTGCTGTGTTGATGTGCAATTTTTATTCCTTGTTATCTTTGCCATGGTTCATTTGCTGACCAATGCAAGCTTAAGACATTGTTGTTCCAAATGGATGTCTACCTTGACCTTCTCAGAATGAAAAAGAACTATCGTAACATGTTTTAAGTAAAACTGAACAACCACTGCATAACAGCATTTGTGTTCACAGTATCTCACACTCTTCCTGTTCATTTCATGTAGAATAGATTTAAAGTATGTTAACAATAACTTGAAACGGAAGTTAATGGATCCCATGAGAGAAAACAAATATCGTAACAATTTGGTGCAAACATTTTTTCCTTTAAAAGGGAAACTCTGGTTTTCTCATTAGAGGTGTGAATCATTATAAATTTAACTAGCTAAAAGTTGGCACTGGTTTTCTCCCACCAAAATATTAGAAACTGGACTATGGACCAGAAGAGCAATTAAAACATTCTCCTGGTTTTACTAGTCTTGTTCTGAATTCAGTATACACATAATTAAGGACTTGACTGAATAAATAGGAATTTGCACATAGAGAGAAGGAAGTTAATGCTTCCTCCCCCATCTTGTTTTCTTCCCTATGTATATTATCTTTGGCAACCATGTCAAGTCGTTTTGGGAAAGGATTTATAGGGAGGGATGGCAAGGAAGTATGATCTCTGTCCTTGCATTCCTAATCTAAGCCATGACAAGTTGACAAAAATGGGAAGAAAGTGAGACTATATAGAATAGAAGATGTCAGGTTCCCTAGGGAAAAAAAAGAGAGCGACGAGGTTTTGGAATGACATGGACATAAAGAAATGAAACACACCAGTCTTAGTGTTTAATCCGATTCCAAGTTTTCTTACCTGCAAGACAGGACTGTTGTCAAAGTTATAAGCACTGGGCCTTCCCTCCAGTGTTGAGAAGGCCACATTGCCACCAGTGAGTGGCGAGATGTCACTGAACTCATCTGTACAAACGGCCTGCTGTTCATCTTCCCAACTCTTGACAAAACCTCGGTTGGGTTTGTGATATGTTTTCTCGCAGGAGCCACTGTAATATTGGTAGGGCACCCATGGACCATCTTCTCGAGTGCGTTTGTAAATGGCAAAGCTCTCTGGACGGCTGGTATGGAACTTTAAGCGTACATAGGTGATATCAAAGGCCTTTCCTACAAAAAAGAAAACAAAAAAAGATATTGGCAATGCAATCAAAGCTGTTGAGTTATTTTTTTGTTTGATTGTAGCGTGTGGTTTTGTTGTAAATTTTACTATTGTTAATTTTCCCTCCTTTTTTATTGCTATTATCTCAGAAACCTTACAGGCAAAGAAGCAATTTGAACATTTTGAAAATAAAGCAAGCAGGCAAGCATAAATGTTGTAGTACCTAGATAAGAATGGATTTTTTTTGCACTGCATTTTGTTTTAACTTTCCATGTGGCACCGTATGCATATGGCCCTGGAGAACCTCAGTGGGAAAACCTTGTTCAAACCTTCATTTCAATCTTAAATTATATGATGCCCTAAAAATCTGACTAACCTATCAGTTTTATGTCTGTATATCTTGTGGGCTTGTTATTTATTTATTTAAAGCAAGCACTGTAAAAAAAAACAACTGCCAAGGTAATATTACTTTATTTAAATGCTACTTTTTCCCACGTTCATTGTAAAAGGGGGGGGGGGGAGGAAGGTTCTCACAAATTCAACTCAATGCTGCTGACATTACAAGAATAACATTTACTCTCCTCTAACGTATATCCTCCATAGGAGCTAATATACTGTACATCCTCTTTCACTTTCCCCATAGATGATATGAAAAATGCTGAAGCTGAGCCAGAGAAATGGTGCAGTCAGTTTCCTGGTGTCACAATTGGCATCTCAGTCACTTCCTCATTTCATGTTATTGTATTGAAGAGATCAAAGAAATATTTTAACAAGCTAAAACCTAACTATCCTCAGAAGGAAAAAGCTAAGGAAGCTCCTTTGACATTAAGTCTTCAAATAAATAATAGCATGGGGTTTACAAGCCTTATTAAGACATAAAATGTGAGTATGCACCCCACTCCTTTCTCATTATGAGGTAAAAAATTGCTACCACTTTGGATTCTTTTAGTTGCTGGTGTATCTCCAAATATAGCTAATAAATGTCACATAAACTACTATGAGATATTCTCTTTCCAGGGAATGTGCGTCACTTCAAAACTTCTCTTTTATCAAAAGGTTTGTTCAATCTTCTCCTTCTGACAACCTTTTCTGTATATTGTATAACAAATTCCAGAACTATGAAGATTATCCAAGAAGTAACCTGGCATTCCTCAGCTGTTTGAGATTTACAGCTCCTGTAATCATTGATCATTAGCAAAAACGATTAGTACAAATGAGAATTGCACTCCCAAGCATCTGCATTCCCTTCTTCTAATCTTAAGTGTTTGGGAAATTTTTGCAAGTTTCCAAAATCACAACTATTACTCGACAGAGTTGAAAAAGTTGTCTGAAATTTCTACCTATTGTTTTGTAATTTTAAAAAAATGTTCTTACTTGACCAAATGTAGGCAATTCTTACCCTAACTCTCATCTAAGAAACCGGAAGAAAAGCTCTTTTTAAAGCCTATTCTAGGACAAATACTGCCTTAATGTACAATATCACCCACATGAACTGAGAATGTTTGCAGAAAGGTGGTTCTCAACTTTTTATAACTTAAGGGGCACCAGTCATTCTGACAAACATCATAAACAAAACATAAAGTTCTTGTAAATTTCAAAGACACGAAGAACTTCAGTGATTTAACCTGGGTCCCATTATGATTGGTTACAGATCCTTTCCTCAAACTGGGTGCCTTTCAAGATGTTAATACTAAATATAGAATTCTCCAGTTAATATGACCACTGCTGGGAATTTTGGAAATCAAAAGTTCATGTCTCAGGAGGATGCTATGATTTGGAAAAACTCATGTTAGGATATACTCCACATTCTTATTTGGTTATGTGAGAATATTCTGTTCACAAACCATTTAATACACAGCATATTTAGCTTTGAGTGATCCACGTTCAGACTGAGATTCGTATTTTGCCAAGATTGGATCAAATATTGATCAAAATTTGAACGTGTATGTGTGTGTGTGTTTGTGTGTGTGTGTGTGTGTGTGTTTAGTATTCAGCTTTGTTCGGGTATTTTCCCACTTCATCATAGTTGTGCTTTTAAAGTTGTAGCAACATTTTGGCAGAATCTCATCTGCCATCATCAGGCTTCTGTATTGTTTCATTCATATCATTGATGATGGCAGATGAGATTCTGCCGAAACGTTGCTACAGCTTTAAAAGCACAACTATGATGACGTGGGAAAATACCCAAACAAAGCTGAATACCATACACACACACACACACACACACACACACACATATATTCACAAGATGAAATATTCATAATTGGTGAAATAACAGAAAAGTTAAATAAAAAAATAGTAGTAGTAGTAGTAGTAGTAGTAGTAGTAGTAGTAGTAGTAGTAGTAAAAGTTTCCCCTGTCCTTATCTAACCATTGGAGGTGATACTCATCTAGTCTCCTACCTGAGGGAGCCAGCATGGTACAAAGATGCTTCCACTGTCACATGGCTGACATGACTATATACTGAGTGCACTGTTAACTTCCCACTGAAGTGGTACCTATTTATCTACTTGCATTTGCAAACAGCTAGGTGGGCAGGAGCTGAAGCAAATAATGGCAGCTCACCTTGTCATATAGTGCTTAGGTCCCAAACTGCCAACCTTCCAGTCAACAAACCCAACATCTTGGAAATATTGGGAGGGGACTGGCTTGGATATGCTGTGCCTCAGGAGTAACACCTTAGAGCAGGTAGGAAAGGAAGATGATGATATTGGGAAGATTGGTGGATGAGCCAATACATAACCAATGCAGGAACATGCAGAGGGGGAAGAGAGAATTGAGCCACATCAACCTGGCCAGCTTGCTTGTCAGATCTTCCTATTTTGTTTAGTTTTGTTTGCCTCAACCTGCAACTATCTAAACATTGAGTTTCCGCTCTACTGAACCATCGTCACCCCTAAACAGTTCAAAAGAAACTGTGATGCATTCTGTGTTTATTTTGAGCCCAAACCAAAACCCATTTCCCATTTCAGGCCCCCCTAGTAACTCTCTGTGTCATGGAACTTATTGTTAGAAGGCAGAAGCTGAGAATTGTCTCTTAATAAATATTCCAAGAGATTCTTCAGCAAGAAAACCATCAGTAGATTAACAGTACTATTTCTTCAAGAGCTAAGCTATATTTGCAACACTTTGGAGTGAATTCTCATTCCGATGAGGTCTCTTCTCAGTTATAAGAAATATACAGCGCAGAAGGAAGGGACAAAATTTGGGTACAACAGTGAGGAGAAGGAATCCAGTATTCATTTAAGCAAACAAAACCGCTGCCACTAATTCTACAAAAGTCCACTGATATAGCATGAAGATTTTTACAGCCTCAGAATCTATGCAAAAAAGCATCCCTTCCCCTTGAAAAGGAAAAAGAAATTCAAGGGAAAAAAACCACACACAGGCAAGACACACCCTTTTTCTGAACTGTAAATAAAACAAGAATTCCTAAGCTTGGCTGTTCAAGAACACTGGCACTTCTGTTGAAGAAACACTTTCAGAAATTTTCAACAATGCCTTTGTAGCCTTCTATTAGATAGTAGCGAGAAGGGACAGTGCTTATTGTTTCCAAGCTTTGTCATGTTGGAAGCTCGGCTGGCTGCCTGGATGGACAACTAGGAAACATTTTTAGTCAATCAAGACAAAAGAAGTCTGAGCTATTCACAACACAGTAGGCCATCCACTACAGCATGGGCTGAATCCTAGGGACATGAGGAAAAATGAACTTGTAAAGCAGTTAAGAACACCGGGAGAAAGACCTCTGGGGAGTGAGAAATGTTTAACAAGAATTACAACAGTGGAAAGGGCTATAAAAATGTTTAAAAACAAAACAAAACCCAACTTCCATCTCAATCTTTCTTGGCTATGAGAAATTTTCCCAGACCAAGGTATATACAGCTGCATACCAGCTGTTAGTATTTCACATCAGGCAGGGCAGAATGCATGCATGCGTGTCCACATATACACACACTCGAATCCAACCAAGGGTTTCTGCAACCAAGCGACAGAGGGAGGGAGGGAGGGAGGGAGGAAGGGAGAACCTGCCCTACGCCTTAACCCATAGTGCCATTATTTTTCTATATATGCTGTTCAAACATATCAGAATTTTACCAATCATGCCTAATTTTAATACACAAAAGGTCAAACTAGGGTCAGTCAATAAATCCAACTCCCTACCTAGAACAGAAATTCTAATTAAAGAATTTATGAGAGATAGCTGCTTAAAGGCAACATTTTAATATCCAGTGCAATGGAGCCATCACTTCCCTGACAGTTTTTTGCACTTGGCATGAAATGATTTATTTGTGCATTATGGTATTATAACACAAGCTCCATCTTTTTCGTATTTACACAGTGATGCTGCCACAAGTACATAATAAATAAAATATATAACACACTTATCCCTTGACCATTTCGGGGCACTTGAGTTCCTTGATATTATCAAGGTTTTTCCCCCCTAAAAAGGGTTTTAGCAAATCACCAAGGATTCCTTAAAAAAGAGCTACCACAGCAAGTGTTCACATGCAAAACCCCAATTCACACAGAGATGTGCTTTGCATGCAGTGTGATACAGCACTCCCTAGCATGAAAGCCACTCCCAGGCAAAGAAAGCCATCCATCTGGAAGCAGTTCCCAGAATTCCCTGCCTGCACTGCCCAGTTCCTTGACGGACGGATTTGCAATAGGGAAAGAGTGGGAAATGCTGCAATTTTTTTCACTGGCAACTGTATCTACAGGTATTTCGGGTTCATATGAGGATCTTGTAGCAGGATATAATAATTAGCGTAAACTTCACTAACCTGTTTGCAATGTTCTGACATTTTACCAGTAACACAATACGCAGAAGAAAGGCATCAGTTTACACGTATCTTCCTTTCCATCCCTTTACTGGGGAAGCAAAATAAGCTGTCACTTCAAATACCATGACATAATAACCAGGGTATGCATACAAATTATATCCATACTCTGGGGTGGTTGGTTTGTTTTTTTACACAAATATTTGAACCGGTACGCATATTTGAACCTGTAGGCAACTGGATGAAAAACTTGAGTGGCTTCCTAGCAAAAGAGCAGCATAACTGCAAGAGAGGTTCATGATTGCCTAATGCCATGATGGCAAACCTATTGCACACGTGCCAGAAGTGGCACGCAGAGCCACCTCCGCCGGCACGTGAGCTATCGCCCCAGCTCAGTTCCACTGCGCATGCGCATGCACCTCCTGCCAGCCAACTGATTGTCAGGTATCTGCCGTGCATGCACGGGGGGGTTGCACGGGGGGATCGCACACACATGGGGCAGAGGGAGCATGGGGGGTCGTGCATGAATGCACAGGAGGTTGCCTGCATTGCATTATGAGTACAGGTACGCGCATGCCACACACGACAAAAAGGTTAGCCATCGCTGGCTTAATGATTACTGAATGCAGTACTAGCTGCACTGTGATGATGGTTATAACAATAAAATTGTTGTAATTGAAATTCATTTGTGATATCAGTGGAAAGTACAGGTAGTCTTCATTTAATGACCACAATCAAGCCTAGAATCGTGGTCATTAAGCAGGTTACCATATGACCTCACTCAATTTTACTGCTGTTTTTACAATGATCATTAAATGAATGATATGGTTAAGTGAATCCATTCTCTCAAATGGGTGTTGTTGTTTTTTCTGGAAACCAGCAAAAAAGTCACAAATCATAGTGACTTATGACTGGTTGCAATGTCCTGTGGTTATAATGTGATTGTGTAACCATAGTGTGTGTGTGTGTGAGTGTGCATGTATGGGTATGCATGCGTGCATGCACATACATGGCAGTTGTAACTTTCAGAATGAGTGCTAAGTAACATAATTTCAAATAATTCTTACATGATCAGTTGTTATAAGGGGACTACTTGTAGCAGCAAATTACTCATTCTAGATTAACCTCTTTGTGTAATATATACCACAATGTGTAGGAGATATATGTGCAGTCACACTTATCTTTGTGTGCTTGTGTACATACATTTTGTTGTGTTTTCCATTTGTTCATAGTTGTCTTGCATATTTGCATATATACATTTATATTTTACTGTTGTTTTGTACTCTGATTGGATGCTAACTGCATTTCATTGCCTGTATCCATGGCAATGATAATGAAGTTTAATCTAATCTAATCTAATCTAATCTAATCTAATCTAAATTACCTTCTCTTGATACTAAAGCCTGTGGGGGGGAAGAGGGTTTGGGTGTGCACAAACACACATCTACACACTCCTTTGAGACAGGATTGACTCTGATGTTTGTTGGAACAAGTCCCTGCAGTTTTCTTGGCAAGATTTTGGAAATGGTATGCCATTGCCTCCTTCCTAGGGCTGAAAGAGCGTGATTGGTCCAAGGTCACTTGACTAGCTTCATGCCTAATGCAGGACTAGAATTCAGGGTTGCCCGATTCCTACCCTGATGCTTTAACTACTAAAGCCCATGTCACACTGCACCAACGGATGCAAAGAGGATGTAAAACGTTAAAAAAAGCTTGCCATCCATTGGAAAACGCTATGCATCCGTTGTGTACTCATTGCATACGTGTTTCATACGCTCTATCCCTCCAGCATCCATCCACTGAGATTTCATCCGCCCAAGAAGTTTTGAGCTGCACAAAACTTTGTGAACGGATGAACTTTCCACCGTGTACGATGTAAATCCGCGACATACGAGCAACAAACATTCTATGTCCATTTATCATCCATTAAACGTCCGCTGTATCCTCTCTGCATCCTCTGGAAATCCTCGCAACTCACATCCGCTGCAGCTGAAAACGGAAAGAGGGAGGAAACAAAAGGTACACGGAACGTCTACACAGCGTTAGTAGCATGGAAATAGAAAGGATGAGCAGTGAACGGTTTGCATCCTATACACATCCTCTAGGCTTCCTATGAACATCTCTTTAACATCCCTGCTACATACTACCCACGTCCGTTCTTTTCCTTTCTGTTCTGTTTATGCAAATTTTTACCACTTTTTGGAGCGGATGACAACGGATGGAGCCATCCCCGAAAATTTGCTCGTCCGCTGTGTCCTTTTTGCATACGTTTTGCATCCGTCGGCCAGTGTGACCTAGCCTTTAACTGAACCAGCTTTCTGATAAAAGAAGGCAGAAAACTGTGGTTTAAGGCTCATAACAGGCACAGGATCATTACATTATTTATTTATTTATTATTTCCTTAATTTTTATGCTGCCAATTCCTGAAGACCTTGGGCAGATAACAATTGTACCACAAAGTTAAACAACACACACAAACAAGAACAAGACACAAAGAAATAGCAAAAACATAAAAACCAGAAAATAAGAAAGGCTTGTGCTCACAAACTCCATCTTCAATCACAATCATAATTTCCTCCTGGGCTAGAAAGAACAGATACCTTTACCTAGAAGGGACAAAGATGACAGAACCATGTAAGGTCCAAATTTAGGAGCAGGTATTGAAAAGGGTTCATATTTAGAATGTAAGACTTGGTGCAACTATAGGTTACTTAAGTGGACAAGCCAATATTTCCCAGTCACTTCCCAAGCTCCCATCATCTCTCGCTAGCACTATTGACCTTTCAACACAAACTAAGGGAATAATAGTCTGGGTGTAAAAAAAAACCCGTTCAACTACAGTGTGGGTCCAAAATAAGGACTTTCTCCAGAAATATACATGGACTAGCTACAGGAAACAAAGTCTGAAAGCAAAAATGTCAGAGTATATTCATGAACTGGAATAGAGCTTAGTAACAATGTCAGCCAATGAATAAGCATAGCAACTGAGTCAGCCAATGAGGGTTGTTTGGAAACTGAAACTGGAAGGAGCCTAGGCGGGGCTCTATATTAAGCTCTGCAGGTCTGAAGCTGTGTTAAACTGAGTCTTGCTTGCCTGCTGCTCGAAAGTGAAACTAACTTGCTTGCTTGTGTTACCTTGAAAGAATCTACAAATGATATTGTCAACTTTACTCATATTAATATTTTTATAAAGAAGTTAATGATCCTACTGAATCAGTCATCTGTGTGTTTTCTGGACTTGAATTTCTGCTGCAAAAGTACCCTAAGTTTTGATCTGAAAAATAAATAATTCTAAAACATTTTGAAAAGTTGGTGTGATGCCAACTGAACTGAACAACAATCACAACAGGTTACTAAAATGAGTTACGCATCTAAGAGTTCATGGAAGATTTTCCTGCCTCTTTTTCCAATGGTAGCTTCAGGCTGTAGCTAAATACCTGTCCCTAAATATTGGCCGGCCTCCAGAGGAACAGAACATCAGAATCCCCAAATAAACAAACAAAAAAGCAAACTATTAAACCCACTGGAAGTTGCAACAGTAAAGAAATCAGACAATAACAAGAACCTCTTTAGGACTTCTTCCTTGATCCGGATAAAGTTGATGCCCCTTAAGCAAAGAAAAGTAAGAGAAATGTGAATTTTGATATCAGGAACAAGGAGAGAATTCAGTCTTTTTTTTTTTTTACAAAGCAATAAAAGTAAAAAATACTAAAAGTATGAGAGTGATAAGATAGAGTTCTTCTCTGCAACCCCCTTGTGTCTATTCACTTCAGTGAATGCTATTTTTCTCCAATCCATCTTCAAATGTTACTATTTCCATGAAGCCCTGACAAAAGTGATTATTCCCGGCAATCTGAATACCAACCATACTTATTTCCTTCTGCAAAACTGATCACCATAACATGAAATTCAAATGGCCTGCTAAGCAGAGATGTTTTCCACGGTTAAAAGCAAAGCATAGAAAGATTTGCAAAAATCATAGAAAGATTTGCAAAGATTTGCAAAATTACCCTGACGCATTATTGTTTTGTATGTCAACCATGGAAGCTGGGTAACATGAAAGCTCCCAACTGTGCTGTGTGGCTGAAGGACTGCAGGGAAGGACATTCAGAAAGTGGCTTTCTTTTCCTAGATGCACAACAGGACCTTGGGAAAAAGTGCACAAAATTAACGATGCTAGAATGCTTTGAAGTCTGGTCTTCAGCCATCACGGATGAGAAGAGCCTGCTTTGCACTCCCACCTAAATCTTGCACGATTCAAATAAGGAAGGAAGATAGAAGAGGAACAGGTCAACAATACAAGGGAGGCAACATGTAAGATTTTGTCTAAGACAGCTGACAAGTGGGTTATATAGAAAAATATACCTTCCTTATAGACCTTCTTCTGAAAAGAATGTGCATTCATTCAATATTCCTTTGGCACACAATAGACATAGTCCTGGATATAAGTGTACGTATCTACAAATGGATCGTCTACTATAAATTGGTTATCACTCCCAATTGGCTTGGAATTCTTGCAAATTTCATTGCTCGGTACTGTAACCAGAAGCCTAAAACTGGGGAAAATTTTATCCAAATAACTGACCATGCAGTGAAATTAATTCCTATTCAGTGTAAATTTAATTACTTCCATGCTTACGTGCCAAGGAAAACTATTTCATTTGAGCTACCACGTGGTGGTCATTGTCAAAATCTGAGGTTAACTAAGATTAACTAAATGAATGTAACCAGTGGGAGAAAAGATTCATCCAGAAGATCTAAGTGGCCTTCTGGGAAGATTTTAAAAGCAAAACAGGAAACCAGAGTCAACCTCATTACAGACTGCAGGTCTTCACTATAGAAAAAAAAACTTAATGAGTTAGTGTGGATTTTCACAACAGTACAGGTTTGCAGAATAAAAAGAGAAGCTGAAACTATCATAACATTATGTAGAAAATGAAAAATTAGTACCACCCCCTTACTAAAAAGTATTGATTTCACCCAAGATGATGTGAAATAGATTTTCTAAACTGTAATCACTCTATTACAAATACCAAAGGGTTACTTATAAATCAGCTATATTACGACTCGGGACCAGATTACTTCTGGGACTGTCTACTGTTCTATCTGGTTCGAGAGAAGGAGCCATCAGCTAAGAAGTGTTGCTGGTGGGGACTAAGAAAATTCCCTTTACAGACTTAAGTGCCTGGAATTTCACTGCCTCTGAAATTAGCTTAATTCCTAGTTTACCGGCCTTTACAAGGGCCTGAAAACTTCAAATTTTTCAGGACCTGGGGTCCTGGGTGTGCAATAAAGCTCAACTCTTGGCTTGCTTTATGATGCTCAGCTGCTGTGTATTTTTATTTCTATGTTACTGTATGTCTATTTTATTGTAAATCATACAGAGTCATGTATATGAGGCAGATTAGAAAAAATCAAATAAAATTAGTATATAATTTTTTCTGAAATTAACACAAGAAGGCAAGCTCACATAAAGAGGGCTTAAAAAAAAGTATAAAATCATTTCACCTTCAATGATCTTGCCTAGAAACACTGCTTCTGCCTGGAAAGCCTCATCTGACATTTGTCATCCATGCTTCACCGTGCATGCTTGACAGTTAGTTATGTGAAGGGAGAGTGCCCTTGAAGAATGAAACTTTAAGGCCAGGCTAATTTCCTGCCTATGTACAGTATGAGTACAGAATGTTGCTGGCAGCAAGGACCTGGCTGAGATGTCCCACTATTATACAATGAATAAGTGCTAAAACAATCAGCACCTACCTTTTTCACTTTTTCTACAATTTTCACAATTTTCTACAGAGCAAACATTGGTTACATAGAATCAGCAAAACTGGAAGCATAGGAATGAGATCTGGAGAGATTTGCCATCTTATACTAATTGGCAAATTGATGATTGCTGGGTTTCCAGGAAAAGACAATATTCAATATTGGGGTTGCCAAACTCCCAGACCACGGGCCAGATGTGTCATGCACTGGCCACGTCCATGCCCAGTTTAATGAAGGGGTAAAAAGTCCAGATACATCACGTGATGCCGTGGTGACAATGTGACTTTGTCACCCTTGCTCTATATGAAAAATATTTTATTTGTTATAGGGAAAGATTATTTCCAAGAAAGATCTTGGTAACTATTCATCAACCTATTCATTAGGTAGAAAAATAGATGGAGAAACCAGAATGAATCAGTGACAAGGTACACTCTAGGCATGTGCAAAACTGCCTGATTTATGAAATATTCCAAAGAATGCCAGAACATGGTTTCAATTGTCCCGGACAGCATTCCAGATGAAAAATGCCCATTCAGGCATTATATTATCCCTGGAATACTTTGACCCATCCCTGGAATATGTTGAAGCTAAACATTTTCTTTAAAAACCACATAATTGTCCCCTAAAATGCAGGGCTTGGAAGAGGAATAATATGTTTCAATGGGGGAGAAGAACATTTTGGAGTCCTCAAGAACATTCCATTCCCAAAGTAGTGAATATTGTACATTCTTGACATCTTGTGATAAAGTCAATTAAATTTGTATATTTGAGAATGGGAGAGAACTCGAATATAAGGCACCTGGAAGACTACAACAGAAGAATATTCAAGGATACACTCTGTCTCTCATGGCAAGAAAGGAGGCATCTTCATGTGAAAGGGCATGCAGGATTAAATCTAGAATTGGTCTGTACCCCAAGATTACAGAGGGAAGGAGGTAGAACAGGAATTGTGGGCTAACTATGATGTCTTATAGGCTTATCAGTCATCCCAATGAACGACAACTATAGTTAACTAGATAACTATGATGCTTGAATGAAAGAGGATGAAAAAGAATATATGATCAAAGCACACATTGCATCATGCACAATTTCGGCACCACATGGGAATTTATTCAGACCATGAAAAGATTGATAACAAGAGGCTCATTATTCAAACCTTCATATGAGGATGCAGAATGGAAGGAAACAAGAGAAAGGCATTCTCCGAAGGCAGAATGATTGCTAGGGAGCTTGTTTTGGTCCAATAATCACAATCCTGAGCGTGGAGGAATAGTAAGGAGAACAATCTGTGTTCTCATCTCTGAAACTGAGTCTCAAGTTTGAGGAGATTCAGATAAGAATATATAGTCCAAATCCAGCAGCAGTCTTACTGTAGAATCAAAATTGCTACGGTGAAGCATCAGCAACTGCAAAATTGGGGAGAAGAAGTTCACAGAAACATCCTTGTGTCTCTTTTTCTTTTGATTGGAACCGATTATGAGAATATTTTTTAGAAGATTTGGGTTGGGTAAGAGATTTAGTGCCAGGAGATTAGAACCTGACATGTGGTTGAAACAAGGCTCTTGTCAATCTTTATGACATAGCAAAAACTTTTGGGTGAAGATAAAGGTAGGAACTTCAGGTGAGGATAAATTTCAAAATGTCACTCTAAAAACGTATTCTATAGTAACTTGTAAATGAGAAGAGCTATGTTTAGATAAATGCTTGCCAATGCTTAAAACAGTGTATTGTGTGAGCTTCTCTAAACCACAAGAGACAAAAGTTTCGTCCATTTGAGGAAACAAATTTGTTACTCTAGTACTGGCATTTACAGAATGGGGCTTTCAAAGCAGGAAGAGTGCATGAATTGGACAAAGATAACCTGGCCCCAATTTCCCTCCACACCCCACAAGGCAGTAAGTCAAGTAATATTATGGATATGAAGTACATTAAAACTAAGTTAAATAGAATAAAGTGGAGAAAGTAAGACTTTCAAAAGAATAGTCAGATTTCTGAGAACTATCATACTTTCAACGTGATGGCCCAAAACAAATTAGATAGATTAAGCAGAAGATGTGCCTAGTCATGGATGCTATTATGCAGAAGGCAGGACTACTATAAAAGTCTGCAAATGCATAGATGTATATGTGAACCTCCAAAGAACACAATGAAGGTCTTATAAGTAGAATTGCACAATATTTTAATAAATATGTCAAGGATGTACTTAAGTGAATGTGTATGAAAGAGAGTAAAAGTACTGTATACCTGCACATATGTTTAATTTTTCCCCATTATCTAGTTCCAAAGGATTGAACACTTAATATCTTTATAGATTAGAGAACTGAGAATATCACGTTACTTGATTAAATACTTCAGACTGCACTGTGTCTTATTTATATTGTAATGTATTGTACTGCATTGTATTACAGTGCAATCTCAAGTTTATGGATCCACATTCAATGAATCACAGAAGCAATGAGCAAAATCTGAATTTGGACTTTTTCACCATTTAGGCATTATATTATCTCTGGAATACCTTGGCAAAGACCACTGCTTGGCAAATCAGTGTGGACAATGACCTTACATTTATGTAAAATTATGTTAATAATGTTTAAATTATGTTTAACTACATAAATAATATAAAATTACACAGATCATTAAATTTGGTTTTAATAGTCATTTGACTTTAATAGAACCCTATTCCCATAACTGACCATATCTCTTAAGCTTTAGTACTGTGCACTGAAAAATAAATTGGGAAATATAATAGCCTCATAGAATTATAGGAGAAACATGGCTGAAATCCAAAGTTGTAGGATCCTAAAAATAACCTTTACTTTATTTGATTTCAAATAACTTCTGCTATCTATAAAATCTAACCGTCAGTGCTATTAACTAAAAACTTTGTTTGTTTCCCCTCTTTGTGGCAAATGAAGTATTTCATCATGGATTTCATCCTTTAATGAAATGGTTTTCTATGATTCACAATTCAAACATTGTCGAGGCTACAAATGGAGACCGCTCTCCACTGCATTCCAGAATTTTTTTGATAAGGAGAATATTTGTAGCTCAAGATTGAAATGAGGGGTCCTTGGTGCTCTCTGTTGCTTGGTTGTTTTCTTGCAGACTTTTCATTACCCAAACTAGGTAACATCATCAGTACTAGTTCTAGTTTGCAAGAAAATAACCAAACTCAGAGAAACAAATGACCTCTCTTTTGATTTTGTTTTAGCCCAGACATACTGGATAACTTTGCTTCAGTCCCTTTAATCACTGGCGAATGTTCTTCCTAGGGCAATCTGTCATTTCTCTTTGGTCTCCATGCTAGTGATTTTAACTAAAAATTCACAGGGAAGTAAATCTGTATCTGACTGGGTCTGAAAGAGAAAACAAACAGCTCCTCAATCACTCCAGCCTAGGGAAAGCCTTTACATCAATTGACTATTGGGCCAATCCCAATTTTTGTCTTTATTCAGATGCCAAAAATACTAAGGCTGGGTAAAGGATGGGTTTTCTGCTAAAAATGAAAACACTGCTTTCCAAAGCAAAAAGGATTAGCTTCATCCAACAGGAGTCCTATGTACTGTAGTTTACATTTAATTAAAAGGCATTTAACCTCCCTGGTTTAATAGCTTGAATATTTTATTTCATAAATATGCACACACTGAACAGTAGAAGTAGCACTTCAAATGTTTTCCACTGAAAACATTCATCACTTATAATGACTGCAAGAAGTACATGACAACAGTCTAGCTATCACAGTCTCAACACTACAGGTAGCCCTCATTTAGCAACTACAATTGGCACCAACAAATTGGTTGTTAAATGAAGCTGTTACTAAAGGCCCTGTCCCACTGGCCGATGGATGCAAAATGTATGCATAAAGGACACAGCGGATGAGCAAAATTTCGGGGGTGGCTCCATCCGTTGTCATCCACTCCAAAAAGTGGCAAAAATTTGCATAAACAGAACAGAAAAGAAAGGAAAAGAACGGACGTGGGTAGTATGTAGCAGGGATGTTAAAGGGATGTTCATAGGAAGCCTGGAGGATGTATATAGGATACAAACCGTTCACTGCTCATCCTTTCTATTTCCGTGCTACTAACGCTGTGTAGACGTTCCGTGTACCTTTTGTTTCCTCCCTCTTTCCGTTTTCAGCTGAAGCGGATGTGAGTTGCGAGGATGCCCAGAGAATGCAGAGAGGATACAGCGGACGTTTAACGGATGATAAACGGACATAGAACGTTTGTTGCTCGGATGTCACGGATTTACATCGTACACGGCGGAAAGTTCATCCGTTCACAAAGCTCTGTGCAGCTCAAAACTTCTTGGGCGGATGAAATCTCAGTGGACGGATGCTGGAGGGATAGAGCGTATGAAACACGTATGCAGTGAGTACACAACGGATGCATCGCGTTTTCCAACGGATGGCAAGCTTTTTTTAATGTTTTACATCCTCTTTGCATCCGTTGGTGCAGTGTGACATGGGCTTAAGTGAGACCAAGACTCTGCTTATGATTTTACTTCAATTTTCCTTTTCCTTGACAGACTTGCAAAGACCACAAATGAGAGAGTATTGGTTGTAAAGTTAGTTTTTTGTATCACTGTTCTGTGAACAGTCATTAAATGAGCATAAACTTTGGTCAAAGTCTGTAATAAAGATATTTGAATTGATAAATGAGGCATTCCTGTAATTCACCTTATGGAGGCAGAGCAGCTTTCCAAAAATCTTCCCAACCAAACACTTAGAAGAGAGGAGACAATATCTGGTATCCCTGGGAGAAAATATACCTTTCTTCCTACAACTACAGAGTTGTACGCTCTATGGGAGGGGTGTCAAACTTGTGGCCCATGGGCTGGATGCATCACGTGCTGGCCACCCACACCCCCATTTTAGTGGAGGGGGAAAAGTCGTGATAACCCATGTGATGATGTGACACCACGGATTTGACACCCCTGCTTTATGATAATCAGTGATACTTACCCCACTGCACCTTGTGGTCAATGGCAAGTGATGATTCAACCAGACCCCACATAGACCCTGGATGAAATCTGGTCCATTTAGAAAGGAAAGTGGAAGGCTATCATCATATCACTTGAGGACAGGCCTTGAAGCTCTGAGATTTTCATAGTACGTGTCTGACTAGATTAGTTACAGACCAAGACAAGATTGTTTTGGACATGTAAGTTCACAATAGAAGCAGGTTCAAGAAACCTTTTAAAAAGCTGCCTACCAAACCTATGTTTGCCTGTAACTGCTGTGCTTAGCTGAATTCTACTGATTGGGCAGAAAATATACTATATAAATGCAATGAAAAACTAAGTTTGGATGTAACATTCAACACTTTTGAAGCATCTCACTCTCCCTTTTCTCTCAGCCTTTGAGTCAGTGTTGACTCCTGACAACTGTCTGGACATGTCTCTGTAGTTTTCTTGGCAAAATTAGCTCAAAGTCACACAGCTGGTTTTATGTCCAAGATAGAACTTGAACTCACAATTTCCTGGTTTGTAGCCACTGCACCAAAAATGGCTTAGAAGTAAATCTGACTGGTATTTGTTTTTATCATACTTCACAAGTTAGGTCAAGATCTCGATAAAAAGAACTATTTGTTGTAAGCCACCCAGACATACTTGTTTGTGATATGGACAGCCATGGGGGAGAGAGAAGGGGGAGGGAGATAGTCTATGTATGTTCTGGGAAATCTACACTTCAAGGTATTTTTTAAATCATCCCTACCATTAACAGGCAGTCCTCGATTTATGGCCACAATTGAGCCCAATGCTTCTGTTGTTAAGTGAAACATTTGTTAAGTGAGTTTTTCCCCATTTTGCGACCCCTCTTGCCTCAGTTGTTAAGTGAATCACTGCAGTTGGTAAGTTAGTAACCCGGTTCTTAAGTGAATCTGGCTTCCCCATTGACTTTGCTTGTCAGAAGATTTGCAAAAGGAGATCACATGACCTTGGGCAATAGCAATGGCCAGAAATTATGAGTCAGTTGCCAAGCATTTGAATTTTAATCACATGATCATGGAGAGGCTACAAAGGTCGTAACGGTGAAAAATGGCCGTAAGTCACTTTTTTTCTGTGCCGTTTGTAACTTGGAGCAGTCACTAAATGAACTGTTGTGAAAAATGAGGACTACCTGTATTGGGAAACTGCAGCAAGCTGTGTTTGGAAAGGGTTTCTCACTCCTTGGCCCATGAATTGGCACTTTAACATTAGTTCTTCTCTAGTTTCCTAAAAAAATTACTTCAGACAGAATAAGTTAACCATGGTAGAGATCTATAAGGTAATACAGTAAAAATAATTAGGGAAAAGACAGCTCATCATCATTTCTGGATTGTTGTGGAGACTATATTAGACCAGGCACTGAAAAAAGCAGTATTAATCTATATACCTTTAGTGCAGAACTACTTTGTGAGTCCAGTTTGCTTTTTACCTGTTTTGCCATCAGGTTGATTTTCTAAAATAATATTAAAGACCACCAAAGTCTGACTGATGGAAATGACTTCCAGAGGGGAGAGAGGTTTCAAGCCAGATTCATGTCTTTACACAAACATTAAAGGAAGTGCTGTAGCCTTGGAATCTATTATTAATACAGAGCAAGGAAAAAAGTAAAGATGCCAGGTTAAGTGAACAAAGGAAGAAAGCCCCTTTCGTGCCTTCAAAACACAAAGCTCTCTTGTTCCCTTGCTCTTCAGAACGGATGGATAATTTATATCACAAACTATCCCTGCCAGTTGGCATGCCTACTACAAATGACAGATTGTGAGGATTGCCTTCATAAGATAAGCATGAATTGAAATTCTCCTAGTCTTATGTTCTTCTCTCTGTTGCTTGAATTTTTGGCACCATTTCCCAATACCCAGCATAAATCACTTAATAACACTTGCTAATCTGACTCTGGGGGCCAAAAGCTCATTTAAGGAAATTTGGGAAAACATATATGTGTATGGGGAGAAAATGCTATTTGAGCAAGAAAACAGCCATAGGAGAGTTTGTTGCTGCCAAGCTCCAATGCCACAACCAACAGTAAAAAAAACTCCTGAAAACAGCCACAATTTCTCTCTTGTCAACAGATACCAAAAATCAGCCTTATAATTTTCATTATCTGTATTGCTTTTCCAATCTCTTATGCTGATTATCAGCATTACTAAGAACTAGCTTGGATTGTAGTCTGATTTCTGTTTGTAGCTATTGGATGGTCTGAGCACACTTAATCCCTAAAATAATCTATCCCAAATTTCATTCAGATACACAAATCTATACTCCAAAAGTTTACCTCCTTACCCTTGTAGATAGAAACTCATCTGCAACAAGGAATACAGTGTCAGTATATTTCCATGCCAAAAAAGTCCACGATAACAAGTGAACATACAATCCTAATTTAGAATACAGCAGCCAAAAAGCTGTATTTTCCCTTGCAATAAAAGGAAAATAAAGGTTTCTCAACCAGCCACCCAAAACCTCATTTTCTTCAGCTGCTAGCTCTTTCAAAGTACAGAGTGAGACATAAGAAGTTTGGCACGCAGCTTTAACACAGGGCTATGACCACACATGGGGTATATTCTGTTCTATTTGGTCCTTTCAGATTAAGCACAATGGAAACATTTTAGCTGTGCAAAGCATGGACCACTTTTAACACCCATCGGTGCAATGGCTCCCAGCCAAGACCAATGTAGTGTGCTGGTATGCTGAAAATCTTCTTACAGAAACGCTAGTGAACCAATTTAATCACATCCTGGGGAGGGTAATTTCTGGATAAATCTATACAAGAAACATCAATTTTGATTAGCCCTTAGAAAGCCTAAATGAAACCCCAATTTACCCATTAGTATGTTGATTGTGCCAAGTAAGTGAGGATGATTAAGACAAGAGACAAACACAGGAAGTCCCAAAACTCTTTTACTCCAACATATTTTTTTAATCTCAAAACAAAATTGGGGAAAATAAAAGTGGAGAAGGCAATTTGGCATGGAACAAGCATAGGCAGGAAGGAGGTTTAAACCTTTTCTCACTTTTTCACATGAAATCAGACTTCTCTTTCAACCACTACCACCATCCCTCTCATTCTTTTGGCTTATTCTACTGAGAAAACACACATTAACCACAAGGATGCATGTGGTTTCATCCATTCTCCTCGTTTGAGCTTTCAAACAGGAGCTTTCTAAGATTCTAGTGCTAGTTCTCCATATGTGGTGGAGGCACTAGAAGAAAGGAAGCAGAACAGGGAAGTGGGCAGAAAAAAATAAATCTCAGATGAACAGAGGAGGAGGTGGTAGCTATTTTCTGAGGTGGTAGCTATTTTCTGAGGTGGTAGCTATTTTCTGGAAATGTTTTGCAATGCTGTCATAATGTTCGGCTACAACACTATTAATAGGGCTGCACTCCAGCATGAATTCAAAAGTCACAGTCATATCCTTTTGAACCAAGGGAGTTGTCCCTACTTCTAATAATCCTCGTGAACATTTTTATTCTTGACCATGGCTACAGAAAGTATTTTACTTTTTCTATCCTTATTTTTGAATACTTTTTTGAATACTTTCAAATACTTTTTTGAAAGTATTTTGCCTGTTTTCTTTTCTTCTTCTGCTAACAATATTTTTCATACTGGTTACTCTAATGTTTCTCTGGATCTCCCTAATTTCTGATCTCCATCTTTTACACCTCATTTGTAGCATTCATCTCACTTCTCTTGCACATCATTTAGTTTTATATTATTCCTTAAATGGGTTACTTTTATTCTCATTCTTCAGAACCTTCCTGTCTTTTTTCTAACTATCTTTAAAATTTCACATTATTTTACTTTACATTTTTACATTATTTGCTTTCTTCATTGATGTTTGTCTTGGCTCAGGGAAATATGTTTAAGCTCAACATTTCTCTTCATCCTAAGCCCCCACGTTGAGCACATCCTTAGCTGTCCTGTATCACTGAAACCCTCATAAATTGGCGCAGTTTATGCACTATCCATTTCAAGGCTGGATAAGTTACCTTTTCACTCAGGGCTATATAAAAATAGCTTCAGCTTCCTCTAGCTCTTCTCCTATATGTCACAAACCCCTTTAATATATATAATATATAAATATCCACACATCTACTAGAATTTGCCACCTCAGGTTCAAAATAAAAATTATTTGAAATTTTATTTTTAAAATTTTTTGTCTAATCTTATCTTGGAGATTAGCCTATCACTACACTTGATAAAACTGATATTGATTTGTTGTTATAACGTAATTAAAAGAATACATGGAATTAATCAGTTAAGTCTGTGAATAAACCAAAGTTGTGAAGAAGAAAAATTAAGGTGAGCTTTTTAAAAGAAAGCATATGCCACAGCATATATATTGTATCAAAAAGAAAGACCACGTTAGCCGACTGTGAATTCGTAAATAATATCAAAGATTCAAAAGGAAAAAACTATTGAACAGCTACTGAATCAAAGGCACTTATTTGATTGAAAAAGGGTGTTGGTACTTACCTGATATGTGAGCTGTGAAGAGCATCCAGAGATGGGGAGGTGCTTCAGTCTCTTCTGCAAAGGCTGGGCTTAAAACTCCAGGACGCTCCTCCTCCTCCAAGGAACTCCTCCTCAGTGTCCCCCAGGTTTGCGAAGACTGAGTGCCAAAGTCCGGAACTCATCACCTAATCTAGATCCCTGACTGGAACGGAACCCCACCAGACAGAAAGAAATGGGTGTGGTTGGATGCTCTTCACCATTCACAGAGAATGGGCATATCAGGTAAGTACCAACGCCCTTTCTCCCATGAGCTGTTCAGAGCATCCAGAGATGGGACATACCAAAGCTTGGCCTGTCCTTAGGGAGGGACTAGAACGAAATCCACTCCTATATTCTGTGAACCCTCTGCAGGACTCTTCTGCCAAATGAAGCATCCGCTGAGGCATAGGCATCAATTTTATAATTTCTGACAAAGGGAGATGGTGAAGCCCAAGTTGCCACTCTGCAAATTTTGTCTATGGAGGCCTGTGTGACCCATGCTGCTGACGTTGCCGCACTTCTTGTTGAGTGGGCTGTAATGCCCTGAGGAACTGAGATGGACTGGCATTTGTAACTTTTAGCTATGGTGGCTCTCAACCATCTATCGATGGTCGTGGACGATACTTTTTGTCCTAAAGTGGATGGGTTGAAGGATAGAAATAGAGCCTCAGATTTTCAAAATGCTGCTGTGCGGTCTAGATAGATGTGTAAGGCCCTTCACACGTCAAGTCTATGTTATTGATGTTCCAGCCTATGAGATGGTTTCAGACAGAAATTTGGAAGGACCAACTCCTGCTCTCTGTGGAAGGTTGAATTTACTTTTGGAGTGAACAATGGATCCAAACGGAGAATCACTCTGTCCACATGAAACACGCACAGGTCCTTACACATTGACAATGCCGTCAATTCGGAAAATTTTTCTAGCTGATTTGATTGCAATTAGGAAGGCCACCTTATATGTCAGGAATTTAAGTCTAGAGGTTCTAAGAGGCTCGAACGGACCAGTTATAAGTGCGGTTAACACCTTGTTGAGATCCCAGGTGGGATAGCAGTGAATTAGGAGGTCGTAAGTTTGCAGCACCCTGGAGAAAACTGCGGACATGTGGATGGTGTGCTATGGAACGGAGGTCACCCCAGGTTATCACCGAGGCTAAAGCTGCCACCTGTCTACGTAACATATTTGGAGATACAAAAGAGATACAACCCCTCCTGTAAAAAGCCCAATAATTGTCCTATTGATGGATCCTAGACCCCTGGCACCAGCGACAAAGGGCTGACCATGTGGCCTCGTATATATGATTTGTTGATGCCCGTCTGGATGCTTGAATTGTGGTAATAGCATCCTCTGAAATTTGTTATGCCCTTAAACGGCTCCGTTCATCCTCCATACAGCTAGATTGAGCCATTGTGAGTTCGGGTGGAATATCGACCCTTTGGAGAGGGAAAACCTTCAATTTTCTCTCGATAGGTCCTGTAAATCTGTGAACCACGTTCGCCTAGGCCAGTAAGGGGCGACCAATATCAATTCCGCTCGTTCCTGCAATAATTTCCGGATCAACCTGGGTATTACCAGAAGTGGAGGAAACGCATATAGAAGCCCAGGAGGCCACTGACATTGCAGGGCATTGATGGCCTCTGTCCACTGAGACGGGTACCTTGAGATATAACGGGGCAATTGGGTGTTGAGAGGAGAGGCAAACAGATCGACTACCGGGTGTTCAAAACCTCCACACTGCTTCCTTGAAGACAGACAGGTGGATGCGCCACTCTGCCTGATCTATCGTGACCCTCGTGAGCCAGTCTGCTTGTGTGATTAATGCCCCTGCTATGTGTTCTGCCTTGATCGAAGACAGATTGGCCTTGGCCCATTTGAACAACTTAGTCGTCTCCAGCATCAGAAGTTTAGAATGAGTACCCCCCTGTCTGTTTACGTGGGCCTTGGTTGTGGTATTGTCTGTCAAGACCAGAATGTGGCATGAATGGAAAAGGGGTAGAAAGGGGTAGAAAACTGCACAAGGCCAGGTAAACTGCTCGCAGTTCCAACAGATTGATGCTTTGTGATTGTTCAGAAATAGACCAAATTCCTTGTGCAGTGTGGGATTGGAATTTGAGCTCCCCATCCTACCAGGCTGGCATCGGTTATGATTGTTACCCTATGAGGTTCCTTGAAAGAGCATCCTGTTTATCGTTTTTTTCCAACCACCAACGGAGCGATTGGAGAACGTTGTGCGGTACCTTTATCCGGACCTTGGAGGTGGCTCTTCCGGATTGCTGGAAAGGTAGCAGAAACCATTGCAGCTCTCTAGAATGGAATCGAGCCCAAGGCACAGTGGAAATACAAGAAATCAGTTTCCCTAACAATTTAGACAGCAATGCCAGGGAAACCTTCTTTAAGGCCCTGATCTCCTTTAAGGCCAAAGACTGAATACTGTTTTACCTGTCCGGAGAGGGATTAAGTGGCTTTTATTCCAATTTATGGAAAAGCCATGACCCTGAAGGGTCTCCAGAGTAAACTTGGTATCCAATTTTGCTTGATGTTTGGAAGATGACAAAATTAAAATATCATCCAGATAAAATTGTAAGCGGACAGATTTGATTCTGAGCGAGTCAGCCAATGCCGCGAGGACCTTGGTAAAAGTTCCAGGGGCTGAAGCCAGATCGAATGGCAGGGCGATATATTCACAGTGCCGATCACCATAGTAACATCTAAGATATTTGTAGTGGGCAGGTCTGATTGGTATATGTAGATAAGCCTTTGTGAGATCTATAGAGGTCATGATATCGTTCTCTCTGATGCTAAGCAGAATGGACTGGAGAGTAGTCATCTTGAATTTTTGATAAACCAATGATTTGTTCAAATGCTTGAGGTCCAGAATTGCCCTCCAGCCCCTCGAACTCCTCGGGACCGCGAACAATAGAGAGTAACAGTCTTGACCCCGCTGTTCAGATGGGACCTCTCTAATGGCCTGAATATGCAGAAGATGATTGATAGTCTCCTGCATCAATGCCCTCTTAATGGAGTCTGAAGACCTAGAGCTCCAAATGAAAATGTTCGGGGGGAAGGATTGAAACTCCAGCGCCAAGCCAAACCTAATAGTATCCTTGACCCATGGATCAGAGGTGGAGCTGTCCCATTGATCAGCAAAGAGTTTTAACCTCCCTCCAATGGGAACTGCTGTCAAGGGCTCACTTGGGGCGACGAAAGAATCAGCCTCTAGTGCCTCTGGGGTTTCTACTATTTTGGCCTCCCTGCTGACCTCTATCGGAAGATTCAGGCCTATCTTGACTAAAACTGGGCCTGTAGTCTGATGTTCTCTGAGATCTGGGAACGTAGGGCCCTGATAGTAGGACCGAAAGGAACACCTTCGAAACGACTGGGGCGTTCTGTTTTCAGACCTACGAAAAAAAGGGGGAAGCACTTTTTTTTTGTTTTTTTGTTTCTATTTTCTATAAGGAGGGGCTCTAAGACACTGCCAAATAATTTATCCCCCGATATTGGGGCTGATGCCAACTTGCATTTATGCTTGGTATCCGCCTGCCAATGTCTGAGCCAGAGCAGTCTCCGTGCTGAAACGTCAGATGCTATGGCCCTAGATGAGAATTTGACTGCATTAAATGTGGCATCAGCAGAGAACTCCACGGCTGCCATAATTTTAGCTATGTCCTGATGAGCTCTGATGTTTGACGCCGGCAATAACTCCCTCAGGTGGGAGAGCCTTCGGAGGGAGGAATGTGTAAAAAAGGATGCAGCTGTAGCTACCTTAATGGCCCAAGCATCATAAACGTGCGCCCTACGGAGTGCTAACTCTGCCCTCTTTTCTTCCGGTCTCAGGGCTTCCTTGGCCTCATTAGGGAAGGTGGAAGAAGAGGTCAGAAAAGGTAGGTTGATCTGGAATGAGGCCTTCGTCATCCGACATTCCCCGTTCTAGCGGGTCCACCTCTGACAAGCTCCTAGTCTATCTGATGGATTGAACCTCCCCCTCCATGGAAACCTCCTGGTCCTCAAGGTCCACCTCCTCCCAAAGGCCCTGGGCCGGTATGTTAGGAATATTGGGGAATACCTGCGATTGATGTTGTTGGGTATGCCCAAAGGAGCGGGCGGACAAGGATCTAGCATCCAAAGTGGTCGAGAAGTGTCTGGTCTGGATGGATTGCTGAATTCCAGCCGCAATGCCCCTTTGAATCACCATCTCCATCCATTGCCTCATTTCGATGGGAACAGACTCAGGTAATCCCTCCTCCTGTCTTAGGCCGGTGGCCGTAGGGGTGAAGGTTGCCTCAGGAATTGGTCAGCCAGTGCTCAATGGAGGAGATGTGCCTTTGGAGGGTTGCCTAGGAACAGCCTGTCTTGGGTGGGTAGATAAGTCCAAGGGCCCCATCAAAGGGTTTGGGTTCTGATCAGTCATGGCCATCTTGTCTGCCTGCCTGGCTTGTTTTTGCAATTGTCTTTCAAATGCTAGGTGTCTTCTTTGAGCATCTTTATCTGCTGCCTTAGAGGCCTTTTTGGGACCTTGTCACGGGGCTTACTTGGCTTGGAGCGGAAGGCACTGTCACGTTCCATTTTGTATGATGGATTGTCTTGCCTCTGAATGTCAATTTAATTTAATTTTATTTTATTATGATTATTATTGAAATTGATAATGATATCCCCTGCAGTTGAAATCAGAACTCTCCTCCAGGAAAGTAAGACTGTATATTTATGGGAATAAGAGATTAAATGGTGAACAGTATCTAAGGGTCCTCAGCAAGGGAAACCCCAAGTGCTCCAAGTGAGAGAAGGACTCCGGATCCCTGGTCCCCAGTAAGGGAAACCAGCTATTACAGGCTCTGATGTGACTCCTTGCCTGTCAGAGACAAACGCCCCGCAATATAACTGTCACTCGTAATTTCCAATTGAGTAAATGGTCCAAAGGCAGATCCAGAGAAATGCCTGTAAAATGAGTAATTGCTAAATCCAGGGACAGCACAATGTAAAGTTAATGTCTCGGTCCCCAGCAAGTGAAACCAGCAAGAAATGGAGGCTGTGACAATTACTTTCTCGGTCCCCAGCAAGGGAAACAAATGAGAAATGGAGGCTGTGGTGATTAGGCGCAAAACTGAGGCAGCCGTTGAAAAAGGCAGGAAGCGGAATCACCGGTGTTAAGCTTGAGCCGTCTGGAGAGCCACTGCTGTTGCTGCTCTAATTACGATTTAAAAGCTGCTGTCAGGAGAAAACAGCAAAGCCAGGAAAGTCGCGGCTGTGAACGTTCCGTTCCGATCGTAGAGCAGGCGATCGGAAAGGCAGATAAGGCTGCTTGCTGAGGCGAAAGGCTCCGCTAAATTATGAGGGAAAGTGATCGGAATGGTAGACAAGGCTGTTTTCTGAAGCGAAAGCCTCAGGCTGCCTGCGGATGGCAGGCTCTGCTAATTTATGAGGGAAGCTGTTTTAGAATTGTTAGTTTTTGCCAAGATCGAGGGGAAAGCCTGAAAGACCAAATTAGATGGTGAAGGGTTTTAAAGATCCAACCTGAATTTGAGCAAAGCCGTTCCAGTCAGGGAGTGCACAACCTCTTACCACGAAGGCTGAGCTAAAACTGGGGGATGCTGAGGAGGAGTTCCGTGGAGGAGGAGGAGCATCCCAGAGTTTTAAGCCCAGCCTTTCCAGAAGAGACTGAAGCACCTCCCCATCTCTAGATGCTCTGAACAGCTCATGGGAGAAGGTAATAAACTTAACTTTAAAAGTTAATCAAACATAATTGCCTCAATATTGAAGGCTTGTTATAAATAAACATTGATTGTGTTCAGGGAAGAAGACAAAAGAACCATGCACATTTTTTTCAAAGAAATAAAAAAGACCTCTCCTTTTCAGCAGAAGCTAAATCTAAGATATGAAATGGACAAATATCAAGCTGGTGGAACACATAAGCTACCTATTCATAAAGTGCTGTTTCTCAAGAATCTTACTTTGTCAATGAACTTCAGTTCTGCCCTTGTACCTATCTTCAAATGCAATATTCAAACCTGGCAGACCATGTACAATGTAGTACCTAGCTAGGAACACAGTGTCAAAGTATATCACTGTATTTCTAACCTTCAGCACGTCTATGTGCATGCCTGCACATGCACACACACAAACACACACATCAGGTTTCCCTGTTATTTTGTGGAGCACCTGAATGGGCAAATTGACTTCTCTGCATGGTCTCTTGTGAGTCAGGCTCATGCTCATCCAGGATTAAATCCCCCTTTGAGGCTCGCTCTCCCTCCTTTCTTCTTCAGAAGCCACAGGAGGGGTCTGGCTTTAAGACCTTTTGGTGGGGTTGTCCCACCCTTAAAAGGAAGGATCACTGCTCTGTCTCTCCAGGGCAGCTTACTTGATGTCAACAGTGCTGTTTTTCAATTCTACACAAACTTTTCTTTTATTTCTGTACATCACAGATAGACAACTGTGGGCCCTCTGGGTGTTTGGGACTTTAATTCCTGGCAGGAACACCAGCTGTTGTTGCAAATTCATGATTACATTCTTCCACAAACTTCTTAAATGCTGGTGCTAAGAGCTTTCTAATTGGGGGGGGAAGAGGAAAAACCTATTGTCATTATTTTTAATTTTGCCTTCTAATATCATTTTGAAGCATTTCCAGCACAAAGCCCACTGGGTATGCCAATACTGTCACCCAACTTTGAAGACCAAAGCTTGCTGTTGTGATACAGTAAAGAAGGTGGAAGGAGAAGACCATCCCAGTCATTTAAACGAGGCCATTCCTGCCATTTGGAAACAAATCTGTGCTATCTACAAAGTTCCATCTTTAAGCAGGAAGGGATACAGGAAACAGTGGGACCCACTGGGAAATTTAGCAAGACCTTCAGGATATTAAAGCTACATTAAAACTCCCACCACCCCATTAGCTCATGCATTCTTTTAATGTGGTCTGGAACAAAGAGCCCATTGAGTTTGGCATGTAGGCGGCCTGAGACAGCACAGTGCTGTCTAACACATTATTCTGTGACAATCTGGTGTAAGACTGAGCTCTTGATTCAAGTCAATTTTTCTTATAATTGCTACTCTCTCTGTTACGCTAGGAAGCAGCTGCCTTTTGCCTTGGTCCATTCAGAGAAAACTGTTCTCTCCCTCTCTTTCACACACGCACACTTTCTTTTTCACATACGTAGACACAACAGTGGTATTTAAAAAGCAGAGAGCTCCCATTTTTTTTCTCATGCATTTTGCTTCTAAAGTCTTAAAATCCAATTCAGAGGAGAGAAAACTACAGGCTACTCATGCTTAGGAAAGCAACACAGGATATTCTTAATAAACAGGGATCCATAAGATATTGGACCTATAACTTGATGGAACTCAATCAGAAATATGGAATATGGGGTTTGGGGGTAAAAGACAGGAGCAGATAATGGAAACGTATTTGCAAAGTTATACGTTTGAGAATATAGTTAGACATGGATCAAATCTACTTTGCAACATGTGTCTCTGGAAAACAGTACAGGTAGTCCTCGACTTACAACAATTCGTTTTGCAATAGCACTTAGACTAATATACCGCTTTATAGTGCTTTACAGCCCTCTCTAAGCGGTTTACAGAGTCAGCCTCTTGCCCCCAACAATCTGGGTCCTCATTTTACCCACCTCAGAAGGATTGAAGGCTGAGTCAACCTTGTTAAGTGACTATTTGGAGCAATAGCACTGAAAAGTGATGTTATTAATGTTTTTTCACATATTTACGACCGTTGCAGCATCCCCATTGGCAACTGACTCATATTTATGGCGGTTGCTATATCTAAGGGTCATGTGATCCTCTTTTAAGACCTTCTGACAAGCAAAGTCAATCGGGAAACCAGATTCACATCACAATTGTGTTGCTAACTTAACTGTAGTGACTTTCTTGCAGGGCTCAATTGTGGCCATAAATCAAGGACTGTCTGTAGATATATATTCTTCTAACTACAACTTATAAGCTTTTATATGTTGATTGTCTTCCTATGGGGGAAAAAAACTGATACTTTTGAAATAGGCTTGAAGGCAGGAATACAAAGAGAAGAACCAGAACCAGATTCTAAATAATTCAGAGGTTTAAAAAAAGTGGTTGGAACAAATAGTGGTATGAGTGTAGCACATGTTTTCAAGTCTTTAAAGCAGCTCAGTCTTTTCCTGGGTATCTGGTCGCTACAGCTACTGTGTGATTCCAGAAAAGGCACAATTAGTTCAAGGAGTTTCAAAGAGGGATTCCATTCAGCCCCTGAAACACATTTTTGTCTTTGAATCAGAAGTGCTGCACATCCCTATTACACACACTTGAAAACAATCAGCCCAGAAATAAATGTTACATGCCATTCAGTAACAGTAAAGCTAACTTGCAAGAAAAAAGAAAGTCAAATAGAAAAATAATGCCGTAAATCAAACACAGCATAAAAATCAGCCCCAGACAATTGTTTGGAACACAAAGGATAAATGCCTGTGTGGGGATGGCTTATCACTTCCCATCTGATGTTCTGTTTATTCAGTAAGGATACTTTCTGATTTTATTGAAGATGTTTTATTTTTACATCCAACATTAAAAGCCAATGTGATGGTACAGTTAAAGCGCTGGAATAAAAGCAGGGAAACCCAGGAACTACTAGGCTACCCGCAACCATGAAAACTTACCCAGATCTCTCTCCTCAGCCAACCTACATAGGATTGTTGTTGTGGGGGGGAAAAGTAGGAGATGGGAAAGCTACATATGCTGCTTTAAAAGCTCCTGAATGAAAAGACATTATATACATCAACTAATAAATCCAAGGGGAAACTTGTTATTTGCACAAGATCATCCAAGTCAGGGTTAGAATCAGGATTTAAACTTGTGTTTACCATTCTGGCTTTCGGAGGTTCATGTGACTGATATTCTGATCTTTGGAAGCCTGAAAGAGTTAAACCATTTGCCAAATGAGTTACCAATATAAAAACTGTTGTCACACCACATGCCTGTTCACTAGCCTGGCTGAGAAATCAGGGTTCTCCAACCTGAAGAATGAGAGTATGTTTAGCCCTTTAACAGCAGGCTGTTCATTCAGACTAGACACTATTAGTGAGCAAAGCCAGTTACCAAGTACCAATTTACCAAAAGACTACCTTTTATTTTCTCTATCTCCACCACATTCTTTCTACTTACCCTTGCCACTTTTCCAAACAAGGTACTGGGCGCCTCAGCCTTATTTCCTTAAAAAACCTATGGACTTATTTGGGAATATAAATACATTCCAGAAAACAAAGATGATGCTTAAGATTGTTGCCCGGCTTTAGAACATGCCAGCTTCTCCTCTTCTGTTGTTGTATTGAGTTTTTGAGGACATTTTTAATAGATAGAAATGCAACTGGGAAAGAAAATCTGAGAACAGGAAGATTTTTGTGGCATACCAGCATCACTGGGCATCATTTTGGGGACCTAACTGAACATAGTCCTCAAGCCCAAAATTTATGCTGCTAGGTGAGAAATTTGTCAAATGAGTTTTGCCCCATTTTACAACTTTCCTTGCCACATTTGTCAACTGAATCACTACAGTTATTAAATTAGTAATCTGTTTGTTAAGTGAATCTGGTTTCCGTATTGACTTTGCTTGTCAGAAGGTTACAAAAGATGATCACATGACCCCAGGACACTGCAACCATCATAAATGTGAGTCAGTTGTCAAGCATCCAAATGTAGGTCATGTGACTATGGGGATGTTGCAATGTTCATATGTGTGAAAAATGGTTATAAATCACTTTTTTCAGTGCTGTTGTAACTTCAAACAATCACTGAATGTATTGTTGTAAGTTGAGGACTACCTGTACACATATAATGAGGGCAATTACTAAGAAACATAGAGTGTATAGTATTAGATGAACACCTCAATAATGCCAGGATCTAATTCAGCTGGGACAACACCACTTAAGAACAAATCCATCTTAAACTGCTAATTTTATCAATTACAAGACATGTTATCAGGCTCCTGCAAAGCCAAACATTCCAGATGGCAAGAGAGCCCTGTAAGTTTTGAAGAGTAGATGCAAAATTTTAATGAGCCAGCCTGTTTACCACTGATTTCCCAGTGAAAAGGGAAAAAAATATTGAAATTCCTTTCTTTGATGGATTTCCCAGCACTGGTGGCATTTACATTACCCAAGCCTTGTTTAATGCAGCTGGAGACTCCTGAAATTCAAGGTAAACTTTTCCTGAAAGATAAGCAAACCGTTCTAATGCAAACACAAACACAATGATATTTAGTCGAAAGGCACCCTACTTGGTTGCTGGCCACACCTGAAATAAAACAGTGTTATTGGAAATGATATGAGGTCATCAAAAAGCAAAGGTTAAAAAATAATACCCTGGGCTACAATCCTGAATTAAAGCAGAAGACCAACGACCCACAGATACTTCTTTTTATCTTGAACTCATCTGTGCTTAAGAGTTTGCATCTGAGGACACAAGTAAAAGGGCTATGCTATCCCCTGAATTTAGAGAGAGCTTGTATGTCTCAAAGCTACACAAGCTGCCACTTCTTTACACTCCTTCAACTCCTGACAGAGCTGTTGGCCAGCAGCCACAATACAGTGCACTCAAATAACCCCATCCTAATATGTCACCTGGGAAAAGTCTATGACTGTTCTAGAATAAGTCCTGCTGAAATGAGAAGAATTGCTACACCATTTTGGCAACTATGAGTCACAATAGTTCTGCAGTTTCAGAAATAGAGGGTATTTGTACAAAAAAGTGTCCTTTGTGGTTCAAAAGTCCAAAAATCTTGATTTATTAAATCTGCAGTATATAAAAGCATTTGCCAGAAAACATCAAATTAATCAATTCAACAACTTTAGCTGTAGCATAGATCCCCAGTTGCCATCTTTTCCATCTTACTCACTCATAAATCAGGGAGTTAAGCAGTATTCAACAGAAAGTCCATATTTTATTAAATAATTGTGCAAAACCTTCCATTGAATGCTTCAATTGTTTTCCATATACTGTCTAAATAACAGCCAAAATCAAATATTCTGAATCATTCACATTGTATGGGTTACTCAAGACCAGGGGTCTTCAATCTTGGCAAGTTTAAAACTTGTGGACTTCAACTACCAGAATTCCTCCTCCAGTCATGTTAGCTCAGGAATTCTGGGAGTTGAAGTCCACAAGTCTTAAACTTGCCAAGTTTGAAGACCCTTGGCCAAGACTGATAAATTTTTGAGCTGTGATTCTATAATCTATGCTGTTTCATAGACAGATAAAAGAGGATTGCCCAGAAAAACTGATCATCTCCAATTCATAGGGTTCCACGTTGAATAGTGCCTTAGCATGAATGCATGTAACTATATGTTCAGCCAAGAGATTATAGACAAGTGAAACCATCTACTAAACTTTTCACAATCACTGATTAAAATTGAGATAATTGCCAAAATTGTTCTTTGGTTCGATAATTTGTAAATCAGCTATTTGCCATCCATGCTTTATAGTATGCCTTCTGTAGCCTCAAATAAGGTCTCTTTCACTTAAATACAAGATTACTTACTTTCCATTATTTGGCTTTATTTCTCTTTTTGCTTACATTTTCACCTGGTTTCTTTCCAAATTAAACTCAATTGTTCTTATCTATTTCCAACCTCTGCTTTTCTTTCACTGGAAATATTGCCCTTCAATGATTGAACTACTGAATCTTCCACAATATTTAAGTGAATTTTTCAAAGTTTATTTATTTCACTCAGGACATTTTGGAAATAATTTTTCTCTAGCCTTGTTAAACTTCCTGTATTTTTCTACATTATTTTAGATTGCAGCTCTTTGCAGGTGGTTTATACAATGCTGCATGCAACCACTGAGTTACGTGCAAGTATTAAAAATTATTACATATAGCCTGGCATATTTCTCTTCTCTACTAAGCCTATAAAACTTTGTTTCTTTTCCATTGTTCTTGGCCACAAATTTAATTACAGACATGGTGATATCAACAATATTACATTAGGCACAAGCATTCAGGAAATTATTTCCTTAAATTGCTAACATATATCTGCTAAATAGCCTTTAAAAAGAGTCTTCAATTTATTAATCTGAGCTATAATGCTAAAATGCAGATAATTCCTAGTACAAGAGATACTATAAAACAAAATACCTGATTCTAATCACATCAATGGTTCAGTATTTGGACAACTGGTTGTCAACCACAACTGATAAACAATTGTAACAATTTAAGTGACTTAAAGGAATTGGGCAATCAGAATTCTGCCAATGAAATAATAGCTTGTAATGTAATAGTATCACAGCTGATGTGATACTATATTTTTCCATAAAAAAATATGAATTACAGCCATTTTCATCCAAGACCATTTTTAAATGTATAATTCTTTTCCCAAGACGAAAAGCTGCACTGGAAACATATCCAAGAATGTCCTATATTATGTTCTTGGCAAGCAATTTCTCTTTATAACTAATGCTTAGTTCTGATGACTTTTTAAAAGAAAAGTTTCTACTTATTCTTCACTCTTGTTAGGTCAGTCACTAGACCAGATTCTTTGGCAGGCATCCAAATATTCACCAGCTTGCAAGGAGCAAATGCTCTTGGCCTTTAGTGAAACTCACATTGCTTGTTCTTAACTTTGGAGGTTAAAAATAGTAGGACAGATTGTACGAATTAGAAAACGGTGCTTTTCCTAGCTCCACAAATGTGTCAAGAGAGTTGAAGAAATTTGTTTGACAAACACAAAGAATCTGGGCAGTAAGCAATGATTGTGAACCTTGGCCAATGGCTAGTTAGAGTGGGGTTTGGGGGGGGGGGATGGTGATGATGATGATGATATGCGACAGAAATTATCCTACCAATTTGAATGAGTTTAAATATATTTTGAAAATATGCTGCAGTTCCTGTTAATTCAAATCCTTTAAGACTGGGCTGTCTATCTCATTTATAAGGCACCCAGTTCAAATAATGTGATTCTGAGCAGCATAAAAAAACAAAGTTAAAACCAAAAAAAAGCCGATCAATATAAAAAAATGGCAACATACAAAACAACCAAAAGGGGACTCTTGCTCAAATAGTTTCCAGTGCCTGAGGGAAGAACTAAGATTTAACAACGCTCCTAAAGGGAAGCAGAGTTGGTTCTGTTATATATCCAGGGATAGGAGAGGGGAAAAGCATTCCAGAACAGAGTAACCACAGAAAGGTACACCTTTAGGTCCTATAAGATGAAAGATTTAAAAATGAACGTAGAGGTTGCCTTTGTGGTTGGCGTGTATCAGGGGAAGCAGATGTTCTTCAGAGAAGGCAGTCTTTCATGTAACTTGTTCCTACGCCATGCAAAATTTTCAAGGTGATAACCAGCACCTGGAAATCTACCGGAAGCCAAAGCAGCTTATGGACTAGTAGACTTACATGGGCATAATGAGATGTGCCCATCGTTATATCCACCAATGCATTCTGGGCTAATTGAAGCTTCCTGATGGTTTCCAAGTAAACTGCATTACAATAGTCCAGTCAGGAGGGACTAAGGTATAAGTGACTATGAACATTATTCTCTGTTCTTTTGAGTGCAGCCTCTGTGGAATATATCTGTAAATCAATTCAACACACTCAAAGCTAGAAAAAGGTTGGATTTTTCCTTTAGTTTTGATCCAAAATGGAATAAGGTTTCAGTAATCAGAATAACAAGGATGCAGTGGTTGAATGGCTAAGACAGCTGAGCTTGTTGGTCAGAAAGGTGAGCAGTTCGGTGGTTTGAATCCCTAGCACCACGTAATGGAGTGAGCTGCTGTTAATTTTTCCCAGCTTCTGCCAACCTAGCAGCTCAAAAGCATGTAAAATGTAAGTAGAACAATAGAGATTAACTTTGGCGGGAAGGTAAGTGTTCCAGTGCCCTGTTGGCATTTAGTCATGCCAGCCACATGATCATAGAAATGTCTTCGGACAGCGCTGTCTCTTTGGCTTTGTAACGGAGATGAGCACTGCCCTCTAGAGTCGGAAATGACTCGCAGGTTTGTGCGAGGGGAATCTTTACCTTTAATCAGAGTAACATTATTCATATTCTATTTGGAATTCTTATTCTCTTATTTCTCTTATTGTTATCCAACTTCCAATGTTATCTCTTGACTCTACTCCTAATAGTAGAAGAGGCCTTGTGCCCCAAGTGAGAAGGGAAAAAGGAAACAAACATGACTTCCGACTTCCTGAAGGAGGAAGTGCGCTTAATGTATATTCTAAGCGCCCTTCTTATGTCTACTGTATGCCACTGCCGCTCTAAGTCATGTGAAACCAGGTGTTAACCTTCAGAATAAATGAGGGATCCAGACGAAGAACAACCCTATCATCATGAAAGGAACAAAGGTCCTGTCTGATGGAAAGAGCAGCAAGCTCGGAAACCTACTGGAAGAAGTGATGGCAACTACCTTCAGACTCAGGAAATGGAGAGACACTGTTCTAAGAGGTTCAAAGGGGGGCTTTGTAAGGGCATTAAGGAGCACATGAAGATACCAGGAAGGATACCTGTGAACCACAGGAGGGTGCAGGTTGTCAAAAACCTCCTGACTGAAGGGTGATGGGATGAGGAAGGAAGTGAACCCCATGAAAGAACCAAGGAGAGGGCCGCAACCTGCCTGCATAAGGTGTTGGGGGCCAAACCTTTCTCCAGCCCACACTGAAGGAAGCTAAGAACCTCTGCCAACTGGGCTGAATCAGGAGGAAGACCCTCCCTGAGGCACCATTGGGAAAAAGCCTTCCAGGTGGCATCACAGATATGCCTTATAGAAGGTTTGAGAGAAGCCAAGATAGTGAGGATGATCCTTTCTGGAAGATCAGCCTCCTCTAGCCGCTGCTGCTCAAGTGCCACACGGTCAGCTTGAACCACTGAGGCTCTGGGTGGAGCAGGGCCCACTGGTGAAGGGAGATTAGATGGGCAGGGATCCTCCAAGGAGAAGCCACCGATAGGTTGACCAAGTCCACAAACCAGGGCCTCCTTGGCCAATAGGGTGCCAGGAGGAGCTCCCACGTTCCTCCAACCTCTTCCGAATTACTGCCGGAATGATGGGAAATGGAGGAAAAGCATAGAGGAGTCCCTTGGGCCATCTGCACCAAAGAGCATTGGTCCCCTCCGCTCCCTGGCAAGGAAATCTGGTGAAGAATCTGGTGATTTGGGTGTTTTGAGGAGTGGAGAAAAGATCCACCTCCAGTGTTCTGAATCTGAGGGAAAGATCCCTGAATAGAGATGGAAGAATGGACCATTCTGCCTGGTTGACTAAGCTCCTGCTGAGCCAGTCAGCCTGGGAATTGCCGACCTTGGAGATGTGGTCCGCCAAGATCGATAACAGGTGTTTCTCTGCCCATAACCCCAACCGTACAGCCTCTCTCATGAGAGCTTTGGATCTCGTCCCCCTTTGCCAGTTGACATGAGCCTTTGTGGCCATGTTGTCCGTAAGAACTAGAACATGAGAGCCGGTCACTGATTGCCTGAAATGCTTGAGAGCCTGAAAAATGGCTCTGAGTTCTAGCCAATTTATGGGAAGGGTCTGTTCAGATCTGGACCAAACGACCTGAGCTATCTGGCCCTGCATATGGGAACCCCAACCGAGGAGCTGGCATTAGTGGTTATCACTAGCCTGTCTGGGTCCCTGAACAGGAGTCTCACCTCACCCTCACCCTCTTCACACCCTCAATGAGAAAAGTAACTGTGTTCAAATGGTGAAGGCCTTCCTTCCTCATCAACCTCCTCCCATTCTGATAGAGAAGAATGGATCCTGAGGTCCTGAGGTCTATGTAAATCAGGATGATAAGGCAAGAAACTTATAGATTGAGAAGAGAGAAGGGCCTGAACCCTTTCCAGAGGTTGAAGAATTTGCTTGAAGCCTTCACTCAATCCCTGCCTAATGGCTGATGAGATTACATCTTGGGTATCCCTTGGTCTATGCTCAAAGGTAGAGGCTGAGGGCCCGCTGCTATAGGAGTGAAGGTGGCTTCAGGCCTAGACTGAGGAGAGGTTTGAGGCCTGGAGGGAGGGGGAGGAGCATAGGGCACAGAGGCATGTTGGAAATAAGGCCCAGATCTGCTTAAATCCTGAGGATCTGACTGCACAGCAAGAGCCTCAGGAGACCAGGATGGAGGATAGAAAGGCTCATAGATAACTTCTCCTCCCCTGGGAGGGCTCCCCTGGTTGGGGCCCATGAGTATCATCTGAAACATGCTGTAGTTGCACTCCCTTCTGTTGAATAGTTCTGTTGAACTGCCTCTCTAGAACTGCATGTCTGCGCTTCTCTGCTCTCAATTCAGCCTGAGTTGCCTTCTTAGGGGTTAGAGCCATAGCTCTGATTTTAGCAGCTACCTCCCTCTGGACTGATTGGGTGCGTTGCCTAAAACTTTTTCTCTTATTGGCAAAAGAGTCTGTTCCACTGGGGGGGGGGAAGACTCTGCCTGACCCTTATCTTGCTCCATTTGAAGAATAAAGGCTCTTACGATGGAAAGAAAGTGTTTGTAAATTTTTTGTATTAAGCCCTTTAGGGTAGAAATGGCCCCCGGGCTTACAAAATGGCCGCTGACCTCGTGGTGGAAGGCTTCAATCCAAGATGGCCGCTGACTATGGGAAACAGGCCCCAAGTTTGAAGAATCGCTCCTCAGGCTATAGAGAGCCCCAAGCGAAGTCAGCAAGGGAAAAACACAGCAACCAGCTACACCATCAGCTGGCTGGAGCTCTTATTAGTTTGCCGATCCTGTTTATGATCCCTCCAAACTGCAGGCGTGGGGGAGGTCTGCAGACGCTGCCCAACTTGCCTGCACAGAGCTCTGTGAAGCTGCTCCCAACTTGCAGGAGAGAGAGAGAGAGAGAGAGAGAGAGGGAGGGAGGGAGGGAG
>BLBF01000052.1:11947050-11970295 GCA_015471245.1 Laticauda colubrina | reverse complement strand
GGGAGGGAGGGAGGGAGGGCCCTGCTCTCCTGGAAGAGCAGCTGCCCAGATCCCTGGGAGCTGCTTGAAGAGAGGAAAAAAGAATTGAAGATTGCTGGTGAGTGCTATCTAAAGCCCCTGTCCTACTGCACTAATGGATGCAAAGAGGATGTAAAACGTTAAAAAAAGCTTGCCATCCGTTGGAAAATGCTATGCATCCGTTGTGTACTCATTGCATACGTGTTTCATACGATCTATCTGTCAAGTATCCGTCCACTGCGATTTCATCGCAAGAAGTTTTGAGCTGCACGAAACTTTGTGAACGGATGAACTTTCCGCCGTGTACGATGTAAATCCGTGACATCCAAGCAACAAACGTTCTATGTCCATTTATCATCCGTTAAACGTCCGCTGTATCCTCTCTGCATCCTCTGGGCATCCTCACAACTCACATCCGTTGCAGCTGAAAACAGAAAGAGGGAGGAAACAAAAGGTACACGGAACGTCTACACAGCATTAGAAGCACGGAAATAGAAAGGATGCACATGAATGGTTTGCATCCGATATACATCCTCTAGGCTTCCTATGAACATCCATTTAACATCCCCGCTACATACTACCCACGTCTGTTCTTTTCCGTTCTTTTCCGTTCTTTTCCGTTCTTTTCCGTTCTGTTTATGCAAATTTTCGCCACTTTTTGGAGCGGACGACAATGGATGGAGCCACCCCCGAAATTTTGCTCATCCGCTATGTCCTTTATGCATATGTTTTGCGTCCGTAGGCCAGTGGGACCTAGCCTGAACAGAAGCTTTGAGAGACAGAGCTACTGACTGAAAGGAGCTGAGTCAAAAGCTGGGGCTCTTCCGGGGGCTGGCTTTTATATCTTAGTACAGACTCATCTATGATGTAATAGGAAGGAGTCAATCCATCCTGGTCTCTTGATGCAGCATGGAGGAGAATCAAACAAAGGAAAAAAAAAACTCTCCATGTTTTCTCCATGTTCTTACTCAAGTTTGACCAAGAAACAGAACTCAGGATTGCATTAAGTAGTAAGCATTTGGTTGATTCTTTGATTTTTATCTTCAAGGGTGAATTCTAGCTAGGAGCATCATTGATGGAGAAAGATGAAGGACACTGGGTTTGTGGAGCTCCCCAGATGTTCAGGAGTTGAATTTAAGAGGAAAAAACTTATGTGAACATTGATATTTCAAAGGCAACTTCTGGCTTTTTCCCACTTTCCTCAAAAATTATACCTAGTTCAAGCAGTCGCCCATTCAAATGGACAGTTTATGGAAACCCTTTAAGCCCATGTCCCACTGCACCAACAGATGCAAAGATATGTAAAACAGACAAAAAAGCTTGTCATCCGTTGGAAAAGGTGATGCATCCGTTGTGTACTCACTGCATACGTGTTTCATACGCTCTATCCGTTGAGCATCCGTCCACTGAGATTTCATCCGTGCAAGAAGTTTTGTGCTGCACAAACTTTTTGAACGGATGAACTTTCCGCCATGTACGATGTACATCCGCTACACATACGGGCAACAATAGTTCTATGTCCGTTGTCATCCATTAAACGTCCGCTGTATCCTCTCGGCATCCTCTGGACATCCTCGCAACTCACATCCGCTGCAGCTGAAAACGGAAAAAGGGAGGAAGCGAATGGTACACGGAATGTCCACACAACGTTACTAGCACGGAAATAGAAAGGATGTAAGCGGATGCATCTTGTATATAAAGCATTAAAACGGACAAAATGTTTGTATATGGGATGTATCTCAGATATTTAGGATGTCTGGAGTATGCCTAGAGTATGTGGAAGGACACCTAGCGGAAAACCGATATTTCCTATAAAAAGGGGGAGGAAATCACCCAGATCTCAGTATGAGTCTAGCAGCCGTGGTGTACAGACCTCTTCACCCTTGGTCTTGCTCTTCCACATCATCCATTGATCTCCACCATGGATCATCACACACTCCTTATGGTAGCTGCGATCATTCAATACCAGAACCAAGCCCTCTTCAGACTGTTTCACCTTTTCTATGCAAGAAGAAGAAGGAGATGTTCAAGAGCTGTGTGGGTCCGACGGGAGAAGAGTGGAGTTTGGGCTGTATGACAAGCTGATGGTTGAGCTGAGGAATGAAGACCCTCGTGCATTCCAGCACTTCATGAGGATGCCACCAGCCATGTTTGACGAAATTGTAGAGCGTCTGAGACCCAGGTTGACCAAGCCGAGCACCAACTTCTGTCCCAATCTGGACCCTGGGCTGAAGGTGGCACTGACTCTGTGGCACCTGGCCTCTGGAACCACATACAGAAACATGCAGTATGCCTTGAGGGTGCCACACAACAGCATCAGCAAAGTGGTCAGAGAAGTGGTGCAGGCCATCATTGAAGAATACGTGGAGGAGCTCCTCCAGTGTCCCACCACTGAAGAAGGCTGGAGGAAAGTTGCAGAACATTGGTATCAGAGGTGGAACTTTCCCCACACCGTTGGAGCCATAGATGGGAAGCACGTGGCCTGCAAAGCTCCAGCCAACTCAGGGTCCTCTTATCACAACTACAAGGGCTTCTTCAGTATCATCCTCTTTGCCATGGTTGATGCTGACTACAAGTTCATGTACATCGATGCTTCAGGCAACGGGTCAGCTTCAGATGGCCAGGTATAAAACGCCAGTGACCTCAAGGATGGGCTGGAACGCAACCTCATCATGGGTTTTCCAGATCCAGACCCTCTACCCAATGACACACAAGATGTGCTCTACTTCGTCGTGGGTGATGACGCCTTCTCCCTCAGAACCTACCTCATGAAGCCATACACTTCCAGATACCTCACCCATGAAGAGAGGATCTTCAACTACAGGCTGTCCAGGGCAAGATGGGTGGTGGAGAACGCCTTTGGCATCCTGGCCAACAGGTTCTAGGTACTTCTCACCACCATGCAGCATCACCCAGGGACTGTGAGGAGCATCATGGAAGCTTGCTGCATCCTGCACAATCTCATGCGTACCCGCTACCCAGTGTTGCAGAACAGGCTTGTGGACCGTCAACAAGGGAATGGGGACATGGAGCCTGGTGAATGGAGGCAAGGACGAAACCTGATAGACACTGTGGATGTACAAGGCCCCAACAGAGCTTCACGTGAAGGGAAGAAGCAGCGCAACCTACTGAAACACTGGTGCAACTCCCCAGCTGGAGCAGTGGAATGGCAAGACAGGATGATAGATGATTAATGGATGCTTCCTTGAGCCTGTTTCATAACACTGATGACATTGTGCCATGTATGTTGAGTGGTCTTACAATGAATAGGGCATTAATAAAGAGCTTTGTTTATTTTGAAATGTGTTGATCAATGAATAAATTGTTATTGATAAAAAAGGGCCATATGTGTGGCAGCTGGGAGGGTGGACCATACAGTCCCACTATGCTTGCACTGGAAGTTTATCTATCCCACAGCTATCCTTACCCATCCCACAACTATCCTTACCTATCCCACAGCTATCCTTACCTATTCCACAACTATCCTTACCCATCCCACAACTATCCTTATCTATTCCACAGCTATCCTTACCCACCCCACAACTATCCTTACCTATCCCACAACTATCCTTACCCATCCCACAACTATCCTTACCTATTCCACAGCTATTCTTACCTATCCCACAACTATCCTTACCCATTCCACAACTATCCTTACCTATCCCACAAGCATGCAAAGGCTTAACCCTTTTTTCAAAGTTTTCACCAACACTTTATTAAGTAAATAAAATTAACCAAGTGTGTGAAGCAAAGATAACCTTTATTAATAACTGTCTTAAGTAAACTGTATGACTTTATTAGAAAAGCAAAATGAGCCAAGTAAAGTGTCTTAAGCAAAGATAAAGTGAACAGGTAACAACTCAGTCTCTGGCACTATTCTCAGTCACTCTGAGGCATGTCCATGGTCTCAGGTGTCAAGCGGCCAGGGACTGTGGAGGTGGCTGTGGCTGGAGTGCTGGTCTGAGGCACCATTGGGGTGCTTGGCCCCGAGAGTACAACAAGAGATGGTGTGTGCAGGAAGCTCTCAGAGAGCTGACTCAGTCCCGTGAGGTTGAGAGGCCCTTCATCAAGGACCTGGGATGTCAGGCCCAATACTGATGACAGATTGTCCGTTGACGGGCTTGGCTATGGGGTGGAGGAAGGAGGAGTGTAGTGGGGCTGTCTGGTCTGCAGCTGGGCGAGGTGAGGCGTCTGTGGCGTGCGATGAACCTGGGCCTGGACTGGGAAGGTCTGCCTCTGCTGTGGGAAGTCCTGGTACTCGTAGCCTTGGTAGGTGATGGGGCTGTTGAAAGCCGTGGAAGGGCTATGACATCACCTGGGGTGGAGTAGCAGACCTGGACTGGGTCAAAGCAGGTTCAGCTGGGCCTGGAGGGTGGTGCAGCAGTGCTGTTATCTTCTGCTTCATCACCTGGTGTTGGGCCTCGGGCAGGTCTATGAGGGTCTGGCTCATGTAGGTGATGAAGGGCTTCCGGTTCGAGGATGGTATGTCGCTGTGGACCAGCTAAGAGAGAAGATCTGTGCTGGTTTTGATTGTGTCCCTGATCTCCAAGAGGACAGTGTGGCTCTGGCCCTCCAGTCTGCCTCTCTGCCTGCTTTCTGTGAAGGTGGAGCTGGGGGTGGGGGTGGATTGATCTCTGGTGGCTGCCACTTCTTCCTCCATTTGTGACAGGGGATCCTCCATGTCCTCTGGCATGGGGAGTGCAGCTGTCAGGGGGGTCTCTGCCGTGGGGCCATCCAAAGACCCCTGCCTGGACACAGTAGCTGTCTCCTGGCTGGAAGAGGACTAGCTGTCTGTGGGCTGTCTGAGGGAGAGGGTTGTCAGAGGGGCTGCTCCTCGGTGGCCGACCTCACCCTCCAGGAAGCTGCACTTGGCCATGACGTGCATCTCCCGGTCAGTGAGCTTGTCAGCGGCCTGGCCAGATTTCTTGAGGTGTAGCTTGCCATACCAGGTGTGCATGTGCTTCCACCATCCCAGGAGTAGTTCTGAAGTGTAGCCCAGGCTCTCTGCCTTGTCTCTCCAAGCTGCCTGCTTCCTCTTGGTGTCGCGATAGAGTCTGTGGCCCTTTCTCCACAGGTACTCGTTCTCCCTCAGCCATTCCAGCACCTGTTCCTGATGCTCCTCGGAAAGTTTGTACTGTTTCCTCTCTCCCTTCTCCTTCCCTTGCCTCTTCCTCCCTCTGGCAGGGGCTTCAGCAGCAGGGCCTTCAGGGGCTTGAGCAGCAGGGCTTTGAGGGCCTTGGAGCTGGTCCACCACAGCACCAGAAGTAGCACCAGCAGCAGAAGCACCAGCAGCAGCAGCAACACCAGCAGCACCAGCAGCAGCACCAGCAGGAGAAGCACCAGCAGCAGCAACACCAGCAACAGCAGCAACAGCAGCTTCAGAGTCAGTGCCAGGGGGTGGGATGGTGGTTCTGTCCTTCTTGCCAGGGCTGGCAGGAGTAGGCACAGGCTTTCTCTTCTTCCCTGACTGACGAACCATGGTGTTATTCGAAGATGTCTGTGGCAGCACGTCTTTCCTCTGAATGCTGACTGCTTGCGAGCTGCATCCTTTTATATCCGCGGAGCTGATGCAATTCATACTCCCCACATGTGCAGTGAATGCTTTGCATCCGCTATGCATCCTATAGGTGTCCGTGATGCATCCACGTCATCCGCTATGCATCCGCTCCTTCCGCTATGCGTCCGCTTCGCAATTCTCCCCCGGAAGCCCTTCCGATGTGTCATTCGCTTCCATCCGCTGTCATCTGCTAGGCTTCCTACGAACATCCGCTTAACATCCTCGCTACGTCGGTTCGTTTCCATTCCTTTCCGTTCTGTTTATGCAAATTTTCGCCACTTTTGAGAATGGATGACAACAGATGGAGCCACCCCCGAAATTTTGCTCATCTGCTGTGTCCTTTTTGCATACGTTTTGCATCCGTCGGCCAGTGGGACCTAGCCTTTAATCTCAATTAAAGCTACACATTTTTCCTGTAAGGTTGAAAAGGAAACTTTTACTAACTACTCAATACATTCAAGAGAGCAAAAGCAAAGTTAAAGCAGAAATCCCATATAGTTTCTTTGAACAATGATCTTAAAAATGATACATCCTTCATATTTGCAGGTGGGAATGGCCACCAGGAGGACAGCCAACTTTTAGTAGATCTGCTACATCTGTTCACTGACCCAGTGTCTAAACATCTGACAAAGCACATCTTGTCCTGTTATTTTACTTTGCTTCTTTGGTGTGGTTTATTTTCCTCTGTTTTTTTATAATACCACAGCTGCAGCTAAAAACAATCTCTCTGTAGAAATCCCAATGGGTACTGGGCTGCAGAACACCATGGAAAGTATGGATCATTGTCCTTCATAACTCAAATAAATGGCCACATGTCCATATTGCAAAACAGGAACGATCCCTACTCCTGAACTCAAATATCCTAAATCAAAGATCTGAACTTCCAAGGAACACTGCAGGGAAGGAGAGAGGAAGCTACCTCTTGGCATCAAAGTATTAATTCAGATTCCAAAGTCAGCAGGCCATTTACAAGGCAAGAAAAACATGTGTAAATACCTAACAGTTTTAAAAACATTTCAAAAATTGCTATCTTGTGTTATGTGCTTTAAAAGTTTAAGCAAATTCAGTTTAGACATAGGGAATGAGGTGGAATGCCTCATTTTATCCCAGTTGTACTTCTTAACAGCCCAATTTACTAAACAAATAAATTACACCAATGTATTATAAGAAGCTCCATTTAATTTATATGATTAAACATACTCCAAAATGCAGCTAAAGCATTAGTGTAGTCTTTGCTGCTACACTTGAGAACAAAATATAAGGGGGGGAGGGAGGGAATTGAGAAACACAGCCAGCAATTAAAGAAAAATGTAAAACAATTAAAATGTGAATACACATCCAGCTGCAGAATAGTCTGTCCAGGACTAATATTTTTGCAAGCAGAAAACCATAGATAACCCACAAATAAAACAGAACTGGGTCTTGTTCCCAAAAAAAAAAAGACCAAAAAAAGGCAGACTAGATGGAAACCTGATGTGCCAGCTGTCTCTGAGAACCAGCCTCATAGTTAGAATGATCTTTCCTTCTGGAATGAGCAATGTCACAGCAGCTCATCCTATTACGCCTGTTACCTCAACAGCCCTAAAAGATGTTTACTTTAAGATGAAACTTAATGAAACTTTCCTCCAGCCATTTTTCTGGACTACCCACTATCAGAAGAGCATGTTGAGTCACTGATCCATTTTAAAGGTCTCTTCCAACAAATATTCCTCATGCAGATTCTGTTGCAGCTCTATTTTCCACGCCAGTTGTGTTCCCTACTACTGACTCTGGCAGCTTTCTTACAGGATCTCAGTCTTTCTCCTCACCACAGCCACATGTTTGGAATCCATGTTCAGCAGCTTCTGCTTCCTGGGATGTTACAGAGAAATAAGCAATATTTGCTCTGCAGTATGTCCAGGACAGATCATTCCACAATTCTGATACTTAGGATCGCTTTCATGACAGGCATAGGACTTTTACCTGGAAGCACCTGTATTCAATAACCATCTGCTTTACTTCCCAGTTAGAACCTCTTCATTTCAGCTTCCTCTTTCTTCCCAAACCATGAATATATTCATTATGCAGGCCACAAACCACAAGGCAATGTTCAACAGATTGTACAACACAATTCTTGTACCACATAACGAATACTACCATTCTAACAAAAGCAACTGAAACAGTTTACCAAGAAATGTAATTTTAGGAGCATCTGCCTCTGGATGTAGATAGAGTGGAAGATACTATAATCTTATGCTGGTAACTACAGATTATCACAACTGCTAGCAGAGCTCTCTTTTTTATTAATTAGTCATCATGAGTATATTTGAACAATGAATGAAGTCACTTTATTAAATATTTGTGGCATTGAGACTGATGCAAACAGCATCTTTTAAGCATCCTGTCTTTGGCAAACCTTTCCAAAACAAAGCGTTCTGGATTCGTTTGAAAGATAAACAGGCACATTCACAGACTAACCTTTAAGTTAGGATGTATATAAGATGCAAAACTCATGATCATTTTCTCACTGCTCAGCAGAACTTTATGGGATAATGGCTTGAGCAAATACAAAAAAACCAAAAAACCACTGCATTTAAAATGAGTGGCAAATGATATCTGGGCAAGATCTATCCAGTTCTGAAGCAGAGCAAGCTTAAGTAGAAGGGTCAACTCCATCACTGGGGTTGTGGGAAGTAACAAAACCCAGATTTCTGTAAATGTACAGAACAAGTTAATGAAACAAATTTAAGTGCTTTGGTCTTTCTTTCCCAAACCATTTAAGCAACAGCCCAGATTATCTGACTGTGTGGGCCAAATTTATCAATCACTTGTTGAAGTTTAAAATATTTTTAAAGATGCAAAAGCTGACTTTTTAAACTGCAATGGAGGAGACACGCCACTTGATCTGCAGCCCATCTAGTGGTCAGTCCTGTTTCTCTGAGGCTGACCACTTGGAAGGAAGGACTGAAGAGAAAGTGCAGTTCTCCATACAGGCATAATTTTCTTCCCTGTTTAGCAACCCTTCAAAGTTATGATGGTGCTGAAAAAGTAATCTTGCAACTGGTACTCGTGCTTATGACTATTACCAAGTCCCTGCAGTCATGTGGAATTTTGCTTGATTTGCAACCAGTGGGTATTTATGACTATCACACCATTCCACGATCATGTAATCACTATTTCTACACTTCACAGCCAGCTTCCAACAAGTAGTCAATGGAAAAGACAGCAGAAAAATTGCAAATCACGGTCATGTGGCATCATTTTTAATGGCTGTGGGTGATTTATTCAACGACCATAGCAGAAGTGAGGCCATGAGTCCGATACAGTCATGTGATGTTTTGTTTAACAACTGTGTCACTTCACAACAGAGTTGCTGGTCCCAATTGGAGGGTTTTATTTTCCTCTTCCCAGTTAACCCATGATTAAACTCTTCCTATGGTCCATAAACAAGAAAAGGTAACCTCAAAGCACCCCTAGTGGGATAGTAGCAGCAGAAGTTTGATGCCATTTTGCATGAGTTCAAAACACTAATACTGGTGAGTGTCAGCCTTCATCAACTTTCAGATAGTGTTTTTTTATTTGGGAGGTAGAGCTACTTCTAAATTTGGGTTGGTTTCTAGCAACTGTATGGCCAAATGCATGCAGTTTTATTGGCAGCATTTCATAAGTTATTTGCTTTTACCTTCTTCCTAGGGATGTGTGTGTGTGACTGGCCCAAGGTCACTCAGCTGGTTTTGTGTCTAAGACAGGACTGGAGTTTATGGCCTCCCCATTTCTAATCGCTACACCAAACTAGCTTAGACCTGCCGTTTCTTCTTCTCTAATCAAAGCTGCTACCCACTGTGCCAATTTTCTGTGAAAAGGAGAGAACAGAATTCTGGAAGTAATTGAAGTCTGTCTGATTTTCTCAGTTACTATTTGAATAAATATTTATTTCATCAGGATTATTTTTTAACACGACAGATCTAATTCTGCCAAGAGTTTTTAATTCTTTGCTATCTGTTTCTCATGCAAACTCCATAATAGGAAAACTGAGTGCCTAAACTATTCATAACTACTGCTGCTGCTTTGGGAACATTGTAGGAGGAAGACTGTATGATCTGTGGAAGCTAATAACCAGGAGGAGTTTGGAAACAATTTGACAGACAAACATGTTTTCTGAAAAGGCATACTTTTTTCATTTTGTTCATGAAAACCTGTGCTTTTTTAACAAAATCTTATTATTCTGAAAAGGCACTACCAGAGTTCTCTGGACAAATTTTTATGATTTGTCAGAACAAAATTGAGAGAAACCAAGGTTCAGGTTAGGGAAAGGAGTGAGATAGGGTTGTCCTGATGCCTGTTCACCTCTGGAATGAACACAGCATAAGAACTACAGGATTGGAAAATATGGTATCAAAACAAAAGTGGAGGTGAAAACTCTAACCCTGTGAGATATGCAGACAACAGCACTTTTCAAAAGTTTTTACTAAGTAAAGACTTAGTACAGCTTGTTATGAAGTTAAATTGGAAAATGAAAAATAAACATTAAGCACAATATTAAGAATTCAAAAACAATATATTTACTTACTTAATAAAAAAGAAAAGGAAATGGAAATGGAAGATAGTTTTGTTTTCTTGGATATAACAACAATTAAAACTAGAGAACAATGGAGAAAATAATCAAGAAATTATGCCTTGGAAGGAAAACGATAAAAAATCTGAATGTTTAATTGAGTATTTTCTCAGTAATGTATGGCTGGGAAAACTGGCCACTAAAAAATAAAAAACCCTTGAAATAAGACAGATGCTGTCAAATTACAGATCTGAAGACAATAACTATAAGCACCAGGGGCTTTAAGAAGGGCCAATTTGTGAGTCCTGGGCCAGATCAAGGCTGATTTTTTTTTCTTATTTGCTTAGTAAACAAAAAAATCCTACTTTAGAGGATTAATGCAAGCAGATATTGTTCCAAATAATGTACCAGAGAAAAGGATTACAGTATGTTTTGCAAGACTGGAGGAAGTGGAAAACAATGGATAAGAAGAGTGGAAGAGATCAGAGAATGTCCTTGGAAGAGCTATGAATTACTTATTATCTTCAAATACTGAATGAACACAGAACCAAAAGTAAATGTGGATAGAAATGGAGATCTGAAAAAATAACAGAATCGCTAACTTTTGTCTCCTGGGACCATTATATAGCAATCCACATCTATGAGTAAAATGCTAAAATTTCATTTTTACATAAATCTAAGCAATAAAAAGTTAACATGATAACAAATATGTTATGAGTCGTACTTGGAGCATAGTGGCATGTGGCCAACTGACATTGGGATCTAGAGAAGGCCTATAGAACAGGACAAAATTAGCAAGCAATTTTTAGAAATTCTTTGTTTCTAATACTGTATTTACTTAAAGTGAATGACATCGCTCCTGTAATGCTACCCGCCCTCACACATGCTTTAAGTATTTCAAGCTGCTGCTTCAGATGAACATTTTTGTTGCAATGTTACACTGCCAAATATATAACCCATGATTCTAAACCCAGTAGCAGGGACCAATGGAATGCACGTTGATCACCATGTCTGAACACTCATTAAGTTACAAAGGAAGTATACTCCCCAAAGTTCTTCTTGGTGCAGCAAACTTTACTTCGCTGTTTGCAAGCTCTGCAAGTTCACAAGCAATGCTACTCCTTAAGCATTGGTGCTACAGTACGAAGAGTCCAGTCAATATAGAAAAATACCCATACATTAAAAAACAATTGGATGAAGATTTTTAAGTTTATTCTAGCGGTCCCTAAACTTTTGGGCTTGGCAGCCTGGTGGGGAGGGAGAGCGGATAGTTCCTGGCGAGTGGCAAGCAGGGGGGGGTAAGTACAAGATGGCTGCTGTTCACGTGAGGGGAACTTCGCATGCGAGTGCAAGATGGTCACTGCTCGCGTGAGGGGAGCTTTGCATGTGAGTGCACGCACTCACCCGCCATTAGCATGGACTGGTTCTGAACAGACTACAGTCCAGTAGTGGGCCACAACCCGTGGGTTGGGGACCCCTGGTCTATTCTATATATCCTACCTGTTGTTTATTTATTAATTCACATAAAAATTATGTTTCCTCAATCACTGCTCTACTGCATTGCCTTAAGAAGATGGCATCACAAACAGATCTCTGACCTTCTGCACAGCAATTTGTTTTTCCACTAATATGGTCTAGTTTTAGGTTTGAGTTCACTGGGAAGAAAAAGTACAGTATCATTTTGCAATATAATGATTCCCATTCAAGCATGATTTGGAGCACTTAATCTGTTTAAATGCATACTCGCCTAAATTAAATTATATCTTCCAACTTAGGCTAGTTTACTCCTTGAAGATCATTTAAGGATACTAGTTTTCACTTCCATTCTGAAATAATACAGAATGATTAGAATTCTCTTGAAGCTGAACTGGCCAGAATCCAAAGCATGGCTTTTTTCAAACATTAAAGCAGCAATTTTCCCCCTTTAAAAAAAAGTGGTTTTTCTTTTGATAAGAACACACAAACACATTATCCAATCACAAAAAGAGACATTTAAATAAGGATTGTTAATGAAGGAAAAGTTTGGGGAGCACTGGCTTAGGGGAATTGCAGGAGAAAGTCCCATTATTTTGGCACCCCACCCCTTCCTCATGATATTGCACAAAAAGGGTTTTGAGAAAATAAATTAGTAAGCTTTAAAATTTAATCAGTATGTGTATTCATACATATATCTGCTGCTTTTGGTCTATGACATAGGGTTCAGAGTAATTCACAATGTATTTTTTTCAACTGAGTGTACAGCAAGACTTAACAAATCCTTTGAAAGATGCTTTGGAATATATGAAAGAAAAATTAAGTGAGGTGAATGTGCATGAGCATATTTTACCACTTTTGGGTAAATTTACCCAGGTATGAGAAACATTGCCCGAAGCAATTTAAAAATTTGTTGCTGAGGAGATCTTGAGGATTGGCGAAGAGCTGCTGGAGATAGAAGAAATTACTTTCTCCCATCCCACCAGGAAAAAATATTATATTTTACTTTGCAGCAGTATGACAGGAGACAACTTGGTGTTTTTATTTATTACTAAATTTTGTGTGCCTGCCTTATTCAAAAACACCACACATTTTATAAAGATTTTGTTGCTCAAGCTGAACAAGTCATGGATGCATCTACAGTGGCATTCTAATATTTATATTAATTCCAGAGTTTTTATTGTATATATTTTGATAATCTGATATCAGATTGGCTTTTCTATAATATTAAGATGTGAGAAGAGAAATGCCAGTGTTGGATAAGGATTTCTTTATTCTTAAATCCATTCAATTTGTCTTTCTCTTAAAATATGTTTTTTGCTTTTGTAGGCTGCTTGAGAGGAAGAATGTAACTGTCTTTCTATCACTATATTTGGTGCTGTTTTCAAGCTAGTTACAGCAAAACATGAGAAGTACAATGAAATGCTGCAGCATTTGTTTACAACCTGAGGAATGTGGTTATTAATCTTTACAGCCAGCCTGGATCAGGAATCTTTTGTAATTGTAAAGATCTTTACTGGGTGAGTGGGGAAGTTTCAAGAACCTACAATATTACATTTCAATGAATGAATACTATAGAGAGGATGATATTCAGATTCACGGATATCATACGGCATCTCTCTGAAACAAAGCAAAACCAGGCAAGTATAGTTGAACATATTCCATATGGAGTTCTCAAGGGATAAACATATTCAGAAAAAGAATCAAAGAAAACAATACACAGATATAGGCAAAACCAAGATGCAAAAAACACCAACAGTATGCTGAAGTTTCTGAAAAACAATCTCCCTTGTTGGCTGGAGTCACACCAGGGGTGGGATGCTACCGGTTCGGCCCGGTTCTATAGAGCCGGTAACTTTGAAGAATAGCAGACAACGAACCGGTTCACTGCAATGACTTTTTGGTCATCTGTTTGGCCCACCCACCCTGAGGTTGAAAAAGCAGGAAAGAAGATTTTCAAAAGCTGTGCACCCGTGCGCAGCGCTTGTCAGCTGTCCGGGTAGCACAGCTGATGTTTTTTTTAAGTGTTCTACACGTGCATGCAGCAAAACGCACTGTCACCGAACCAGTAGTATCACTGGTTGAATCCCATACAAGTCACACATAATGCTTAATTTTAAACCATGGAATACTAGCCACATTATGTTTAGTTCAAATGTGTGAACAATCAATACATAGCTTAGTGTCATTTGCTTACAACTTAGGATAATACATGATCCCATATCCCTTGTGCTAATTAGGTTACTATGCTTATTAAACAAATAATGATTTAAGCAAATCACAATACATGTGTCAACCCAACCAGCAAACAGTGGACTAGGGAGACCCAGTTCTAGTTTTTCTTCAACTCTTTGGGTCTGTCACTCTCCCTCTCAGTCCAACCTACTTCATAGGCTTGTTTTTGTGGACAAAAACTGGACTATATAGGACACCTTGATCTCTGGAACAAAAGGCAGGTGATACGTTCAAAAGAAAATAAAGGGTTAATTCTAGAACAATGAAGTTCCATGCAAAGCTGCTTTATGTAATGTTTATAGATGTGAATACATGCAATATTTAATAATGTATACTCTGATAAAGAAAAAAGGCCCAGTAATTATTAAAAAAATAAGTGTTTTTCCTAAGTAATTCCTTACTGTTAGATGGTTCATTTTAGCAATCACAAAATTTCCCACATTTGAAATCATGTAACTGTTGGCATTTTACTTAAAAAGTTAATACAATAGTTCTATACTTTGCAATATACTAGCAGCACATAAAAACTACATCTATATTTTTGCAAATTCGTCATAATAACTTTATTCATATGTTAAACAAATTGCAGCCTAAACTTCTGCCAAAGAAATGGATGTTATTTATGCCAGATTTCTTTGCTAATTTTTGCATTATGGTGGAAATTTCATGAAAGGAACAAATTTCTGTTTCAGTAAGATGCAATCTTTTTTAATGTTGCTCCCTGTGATCTCTTTAAGGAAAATGAATCCCACGACAGCCTGACTCTCATGACTCAAACTAAGAATTCCCTACTCCCTTCAATTTATATTCCATATTCCATCCACCTTTGAAAGGTTCCCCCTTCACAAAGCCAAGCAATATAAAATCATACAAGATACTGCCTTCCAATTATATTGTAGCTTTAGTTATATTTCACTTGTTCACATATTTCTCAAGAGCAACCAACAAATTATTCACAAATTCCTTCAAACTATTCCTAAAGCGAATAAAATAAAGAGATAATAGAAAGTACATGTTTCATTAGAATGTAATATGAATATTCAAACTGTTATAAATGGACAACCCAAACAAAATTTCTACCCAGACGAAAATAACTGAAAGTAAACCTATAAATAAATTTAACCATTCAGCACCAGAAACGGACTATGTTGTCCTTGGTCTGCCTGTATCATATGCTGATTTTCAGCAATTTCATCCCAAACTACGTACATTCAATTGGCTCAGTGCAGGCATGGCCTATTGGTAACTCAAAGTGGAGACAATTTCAATTTTATATTTTAAAATATTTTAATTTATGATTTTGAATGAATCATCATTTTGGGCATGTTGCCATGGAAAGGAAGCAAGTCTAGTCAAGTGACATAGTGACCAAGATAATGGACAAGCAAGGTGAATAATTCCATGGTGCTTCCGATCGGATCAAGTCCAGTGGAATTAAGAGTCACAAAGTTATGTCATGGTTACCTATTCCCTACAGAGGTTGACTGGAAGAAGTCAAAGCCAGAGCAATGAATCACAGAGATTAGATAAGAAAGTACACTGCTCTATTTTCTACCAAACAGAGCAACAGCTACCACAATAAAAGAACAATAAAGGCTTTGTAAACAGGCCAAATTTTCCATGACTTTCCTATTAGCTTTTATTAAAAATATATATTAATATTACATTGGAATTTCAGGTACTTTCCACTTTAATTTAGATTTGCTAGAAACTAACGTAACTGTATGTGTCAGACTCACCTAACAAAATTACTTTTTCATTTATTGATCATTACTTATTATTATTTAGTGAAGGTTTCTAAGTTATCGTAAGATACCACAAATCAATCTTTATCCATTATCTTTAAAAGCGTGATGCCTTGTGATTCCGTTACTGTACCTCCTTTTGAAAAACAACCCCCTTTTTTTTTACAACTGGTAATCTTCAAATTTGAGTTTCTTTTTATCCAAATTTTGGAGTAGGGGGATGGCTTAAATGGCTTGATTAGCATAGTTTAAATGTTATAATCTTACGTTTTCGTATAACATACATTCTATTTAAGAGTGCAATTAAAAATTTCAACAAGCTTCTTTAAAAAAACAGAATATTAGCACAATATAGGTGTTAGATTTACTGTACATCATGCTGAACGATGTTTTGTATTAAAGATTATTTTAACTATAATTTGCTAAATTAGCTACAGTGGCTTAGATTGTACTAAAGCATAAATTGTCCAGATGTTTTGGAGATCTCCCATCATTCTTCAACTACAGCCACATTGCTGGGACTGGCATGAGTTGTACTGCAAAAAAAAAAAAAAAAAAACCAACCAACCATGGAAAGGTCCAGATTGGGAAAGGCAGTTTTATAAACCACTCTACAAGCAATTTAGTAACAACTGTTTATATAATCCTCAACAGAAGCCAGGCAGTATTTGAATTCCAATGTGACAGATTTGAATTATTATCTCTTGTCTATCACTCAGCAGCAGTTAGAAGGTTTCAAATGAGATTAATATCCATAACAGCGTAATGTACATTTAGAAACAGTTTTCAAGAGACCGAAATCAATCCAATCAACCCTATAACATAAAACCACACGGAAGCCATAGTTTTGCTTCTATGATTTGTAGAAAGTTTTGTGGAAACTTATCAAGAAAACAGGAGCATCAGATAAATTTCCCGGGATGTTTTCCTTCAACCACTGCAGTTTTTCTCATAATAGTTGATGAAAAAGTCTAACAAAGATAGCAAACCAAGGGATATATGTTTGTGGCTCTGAAATCAGAGTCTCAATCACAGGGACCTTTTGAACTTTGATGTCTGATGATCTAGATGTTTTGGTAACATCTAAATCAGTGGTAGTTAACCTGGTCCCTACCGCCCACTAGTGGGTATTCCAGCTTTCATAGTGGGCGGTAGGGGTTTTGTCCTCTACTTTATAAATCACCAATACTGTGGAACCGGTGGGCAGTTAGAGAAAATTTTACTACTAACAGAGATACAAAAGTGGGCGGTAGGTATAAAAAGGTTGACTACCCCTGATCTAAATGATCAATCACCAGGTAGCAGAAGAACAGGCAACTGAAGTGCCAGATGTTACCAAAACCCAATCAGTCAGACCATGATGTCTTCATCATGAAGACACTAGGAATTTGGAGCTATGAAATATTTAACATGCCATAGTGTCCACATGCTGGGATGACAGCACAGAAGGTATTCTTTAAATAGTTTTAAAGCAGATACTACTGAAGAGATCTTTCACTGCCCTAAATCAAGACACATTACAGTACAGTACAACACAGTACAACTTGCTAAATAAACTGGAAAGTATGCTATGTCTTGTTACACTATCTACACCACAGTATCTGGGCATTGCTTTCCTTATACTGCTTGCATCATGGGTAAGAGACAAGATAATTCCTGTAATACCACAACGTACTGTAGGTGTTTATATCAGGATCTCTGATGCTAGAACATAATTATGGCATTTATGTGATTGCACAGCGGTGGCTAACCTTTTGGGGCTCCTGTGCCAAAAACTGCATTCGTGCTTGCATGCCAGAAGGCAATGTGCGCTGGCTCTCCCATGTCCCCTGCGCATGTGTGTGTGATCTCCCCACCACCTCCTTACCGGCACTCCAGAAATAAAGGAAGTGATGAAACGGGACTCTTTTTCGGCCTCCAAAGGCTACAGAGACTTCCGTCGAGTCTCTGAGAGGCCAAAAAAGACCCGAAAATCAACTGGGAGGTGCGCGCATGCACAGTAAGGTAAGTATGCCTGGGGCTCGTGTGTCCACACAAATGGCTCTGTGTGCCACCTGTGGCACACGTGCCATAGGTTCGCCATCATGGACATAGTCATAGGCATGGCATTTTGGCATCTTTGCCATCTCTTGAAAACCCCACTAACTTGAGAGTTAATTTCACATGCTGTACAGCAACCTTTTTCAACATGGGCACTTCCTAGATGTGTGGTCTTCCACTTCAGACTTCCCAGTCAGCATAAACACTGCTGAAAAGATTGCGTATCTTGGCTGGGGAAGGCTCCAAGCTTTATGGTATGCATGTCACCCCCAACATTAATGGCTGAATTCAAATACTCCCCATAAAAAATAAATTTAGACTGCAATCTGTATTCATTTTCCTCTAATTAAACTGGGAAGAAATTCAATAGGATGTATAGTTCCCAGTAGTAATTATTTGTTTGTTTGTTTGTTTGTTTGTTTATTAGATTTATATTGCCGCCTATTCGCACATAATGTTGTGGTTCGTCGACAGCAGGTGCAGATGCCTGAGGACTCGGAGAGCAAGGACTCCGATGAGGGGTCTGCGTGTGATGCAGGGATGGGGCCAGGACCATCAGGGAGTGGAATGCTGACTTTGGAGATTGTGAAGGCTGGCAGCAGTGACGAAGAGGTCCCCGAGGAGCCTGTGCCCAGTGTGCGTGCACGCAGGGCTGCTCAAAGGAAAGAGCAGCTGCAGCAGAACGAGTGACTCGGGAGTAAGGCTGCAAGCTAATGGCCCCTCCCTTAAGAGATAAAAGTCAGCTGAGAAACCAGAGTTCTTTGCAGGAAGCAAAGAAGTTTTTGCACTCAAGTCTTGTGGACATTCGGAATATCTTGGTTGGTGTTTGAAGACTCTTTGTGTTTGAAATATTTCTTAGTAACTTTATCTAGTGTTTGGCAGACTTGCACAACCTTGTCAAGGCTCGTTCTTATCAGAGACAATTAGTCTGAAACAGCCTTTTAACCGTGAAGGAACTGAATTCGTAAATAATCATTAAAAGGTTTTGCTGTTACCTCTGTTTGGTGTTTGTTTCCTTGGAACAAGGTTTGGGTCAGAACACATGGTGACTCAACGCAGCTTACAAGAATATAAAAACATCAAACTAATAAAAAGAGAAGAATGTAATAAATTAATATAATAATATAATAAATTATAAGATTGTACTGGCCCCAAAAATAATATCCAAACAAATGCAAAATATTACATAGGAATGTATATTAGAATGCTTGGAACTATTTTGTACACAACTGAATAACATACTAATTACTTTAAGAAAAATCATAAATGCATTGTAGGCCTACAACCAATGATAAAACTCTAAATGGATACACAGTTGCAAACTTATATCCTATGTTAGAGACAGGGATCAAGGAAAAAAATAACCTTAATTTCAAGTTTGATGATAGAAACGGCATTCCAGCTGCCCAATCTGACTGACATCATGAAAGCAAAACATAGGGGTATTTAAGGGCAAATGCATTCAACCAGAATGAAGGTGCTTAATAGAGATACATTCTGTCAATATTCTCTTGCAATCTTTCAGATCTGCATCAATGAGCCAGCGACAACTTGCACAATACTTCTGAAAGACTTGTAAACAAACATTAAGTTTCCAACAGCAATTGCAAGACCATAAACAAATCTTCCTGCAGCTGCAGCACAGCTGGTCCAAAATCTCTGAGATTCTTCTGTTAATCCCCATGTGTTATAAACAAGAACACAAATTTCCTGCAAACAAAAAAACCAGATCTTGTAAATTGCACAGTGCAGGTAAATCCCAGCCTCCTTCCTGTTCATCCGCTGAATTTGATAGCTTTCTTTTCAGCAAGATTAGCTCAGAAATCAATCAATCAAGAGAAAGTACAGACTTTAGTGATCAACTACTCCTTTGCTACTATGCTGAGATACAACCATGTAAACATAAGCATTATTTTTTGAAATTACAAATAAGCTGTGCACATACCTTTACCCACGGTTAACAGACCCACAGTTTACCCAGTCAAATAATCCTGTTTGAAACAATACAGTGAACGAGAAACTTAACATGTTCACAACCCTCTATGTTAAAAAGCAATTGACAGCCTTGTGATTCATGTGTTATTGGAATACAGTGGCAAAATCACGAACTGCTGTGTAAACAGGAAGAAAAATTCTAACAAGTTAATATTCCAACAGGTCTTTTCCGACATAGTTATAACTTGAGATAGCTTAGTTGTTAAAAGAACAGCAAGAAAACAGCTCTGCAGAAACTGCTTTTTGCCACTGTTTTTACACAAAATCATTTTTGTGGCTTAATATATTTCTCTATCATAAGAAGTATCTCATAAATGGGGGTGCTCACCAAGAAACTCACTTGTGCAAAGTATGAATAATTCCACCATTCCTTTCAACTGAATCAAATCAGAAAAGGAAAAATATTAGAAGGTGATATCAAAAATCATGTGCTGAAATCCCCACCAATACAGAAAATGATTTGCAATAACATTTCTGATCACTGATTTAGTAGGTCTGCTTAAATAAAACTCTTCAAAGTTATAATCAACTATATAAAGGAACACAAAGATATAAAAACACTCGAGTCCGTAACATGGGATTCATTATTTCATGTCATTCAAATCAAATGATTCCTAGAAATTCACTCCCTACGCTTCAAAGGAAACCTGTGAGAAAGATTCTCAAAATCCTAAAATCTATGCTCATCACCCAATGAATTTTTGAATTTTGAATTCTTTGTCATTGTACGTATATATACAGTATACATACAACAAAATTCACATAACACCCAGAGACCAGACCCTACATGCAAACATTTCCGCGCTCCCCTAAATTCCCCACCCCCTAAAAACATTACAAGCATCCACGAATAGGCCTTCTGGAGAATATAAATTGAGTAAATGATGTAACCAATGCATATTTTTTCCTCTTTTACTATGCATCTTCAAAACTGTAACACAAAAATAATCCTATTTTAAACACAGGATCAAGTAGCATTCAATGTGTTCCACAACAAATCTCCTCTATTTTTCAGCCTCTGCCAAGATAACTTTATATGAAGTAATAACACTCATGTTCATCAGCTTTTCCCCACACTGTAATGGGTGTGGTAATTCTTAGTTTGAGTTTGTGAGTAGAGTACAAATCCATTCATAAACCACCAAAGAATTTTCCAATGGCAAGCAAAAGAATTATAATGTAGTTTTCTCACTCATTTCAGTTTTCTAAGTGAAAGGATTTGATGGCTCCATCACATAAGCCTCTATTTTCTGATGAAAGCAATACTAAACAGATAAGCTTACCTTTTCAACTAAGAGGAAAAATATCCCAGTGCAAATTATAAGCTTTTAAGAAAATACAGGTAGTCCTTGAGTTACAAGTTTGTTTAGTGATGTTCAGTTACAACAGCATTGAAAAAGTGACTAATGACTATTTTTTCACACAACCATTGTGGCATTCCTCATGGTCACGTGATCAAAAATCAGACACTTGGCAATTAGTTCATATTTATGACAGTTCCTGTGTCCCAGGGTCATGGGATCATCTTTTGAGATCTTCTGACGAGCAAAGTCAACGGGAAAGCCAAATTCACTTGACAATCATGTTATTAACTTAACAACTGCAGTGATTGTCTGCAGAGATTCTCAGTCACCCAGGTCATGGTTGTCCCAAAGGTGCTTTTTCAGGAGGCAGCTGGACTTTCTGGTTTTTTTTTTTGAAGACACTTCACTACTCATCCAACAAGCTTCTTCAGCTCTGTTAGCCCCACTATCCTGTCAAGAGCTGAAAAAGCTTCTGGGATGAGAAGCGAAACGTCTTCAAAGAAAAAACAAGAAAGTCCAGATGCCTCCTGAAAGAGCACCTTTGGGACAGCTGCAGTGATTCACTTAACAACTGTGGCAAAAAAGGTCATAACATGGGGCAAAACTCACTTAACAAATGACTCACTTGGGGACAGAAATTTTGGGCTCAATTGTGGTTGTAAGTTGAGGACTACCCATACGGTGCCCAACCTTTCTGTTCCGAATGGACTACCCTAGCCTAGCCTAGAATCTCATAACTCTCTTTCTAAATAATTGTTCATTGGCTCTACACATCACCAGTAGCTGTTCTGAACTCTCTTTGCCATCAATAAAAGCTTCAGCTGGTGAAGGAGTATCTGGGTGGTCCTCCTTCCGACAAGGGTTAATTGCCCTCTGAACCAAGCACAAATATCCAGAGGACCAAGGTTACTGGGCTTTTCTCCTCCACTTGCATCCGAGCAAGATGAGCTAAGTTTGGTACAGAATGAATTTAACACACACACATCTGTCACATCATTTACACTAACTCACCATTTATTTTGGGATGTTCCATTTATTATTAAATAAGTCATCATATGGAAAACTCCAGGATATATTCCCTGACTTATTTTGGTTTGATCTCTCAAAACAACAAATGTTTTGTAAAAAACATATGTTTTTTAACTTACACTTTCATTTTCATGTAATATTTCTGAATATATCAAACAGTCCACTGAACCATCATGATGTAATATATATAACATGCTGAGCCCAGATTTGTTTTTATTTATTGAACATATTTATATGATTGCCTAACTCAAACATAGGTGACTCTGGGGGGCTTTAAAAATCCATAACATCAAAGCCCTCAATCCATCATTACTCAAGCAGCAGCAATACTATACAATCAAATCAACCATTTGATCACTCCATTCATGGTCCCCAGGCCCGCTGACAAAACCATATCTTCAGGGCCTTTTGCAAAAGCAACGAAGTTTTCAACAATTCTTCTGATCAAAATTCTTACATAAGCTAGGGCTACCTGTTCAGTTCATGGTAAATTTAAAAATGGAAGGACTGATTTTCGTGCTTCTGTAACACTGTATCAGTACTTGAAAGAAATCCAGTACTTTTGCCAAAGGAAAAAAAAAAAAGTCATCTTCCCACCCTTTGAAGTACTGTCCCCTGAAAGGGGTTCATAGGATTCCTCAAATTTCAAAAGCAAAATTCAGGTCTGCAGGGAACTGCAGGAAAGAAGAGGCATTCAATCTGCTAAGAATTCTGCTTAGGGATGGACTCGTGCATGTGGATGGAGTGGGAAAAAGGAGGAGGGGGAATAGGAGGGTAGATTACCAGTGATTTTGTTTTTTTTTCATTAGCTAAACTTTAACATATAAATGTATATTAAGGCAGTACAAACAAGCCATGATATCTCACACAGCTATGGTGACTGTTAGAAAGAGGTACGTGTATATAGTTTGAAGAAAGTAAGAATTTACTTCCTGTATACATAGTTAATTTGAAGGTGCCAGATTATTCAGCCCACCAGAAGAAAATCTATACGCTAACTATCAATGTTTTCTTCCAAGAGGGTTGAGACCGTGAGGTCGAGTGGGGGGTTGAAATCCAGGGTGTGAGAAACTAGCTGTATGTGCAGATATATGTATAACTAGGCTGCTTAAAAAGCAGAGAAGCAATAAATTGTGTAATGCAATTTAATCAGTTAACTCCTGCCTGGAGGGAATATTAAGAAGGAGCGGGAGAAAAGAAACTATTCTAAAATTCCCAGCCCTATGTATGGTCATCCTTCATAACCTCTAAATAAACACATCATTGATTTCCTTCCTTCCTTCCTTCCTTCCTTCCTTCCTTCCTTCCTTCCTTC
>BLBF01000052.1:11916454-11947040 GCA_015471245.1 Laticauda colubrina | reverse complement strand
TTCCTTCCTTCCTTCCTTCCTTCCTTCCTTCCTTCCTTCCTTCCTTCCTTCCTTCCTTCATTTTCCTTCTGATAAAAAGTGGCAACATTAATAAGGCAATCAGGTTACATAGATTTGCTTAAGTCAAATAAAAATAGTAAACCTTTACAAATGTACATCAAGAGTTAGGATCAAAGTACAGAATATTTTTAATCCCTTTGCTGAGATTACTTAAATTCTCTTCATTTCAAGCAGGGAGAAAATGCTGTTGACATCAGTTAATGAGGAACTAGAACCTTCTGTAATATTCTGCAAAGCCCCAGAAATTAACCAAATGATTCCCATCTAAATTCTATCCATATTGTCTAAAGCTCTTCCTAATGCTGAATAGTGAATACTGAAACATATTTTGGTACAACAGAGTATTTGCCCTTTCTGCAAAAGATGTCAACTGTCTCATCTCTCAAAAAGTAATAAAATGTCAGGAGGCTGTTTCAGACAACCCTGAAAACCTCTAAAGGGGTTTGATCTGAAATTCTGCTTTTCCTGTGAAAGGTTCTGTCTTTTTAATAGTATATCAAGATAATGCTCTACTAAAATAATAAGTGGATACCTGATTGTTGTAAAATCACCAACGTCAATATGAGTCAAGAAGTCTTTAGTCCCAGATTAGACTAAATTTGTATATGATTTTAGAAGCTGCATAAGGGCGAGTGACTATCAAAGTAAATAGCTAGAATCGAGTGTGTTCTGATCTAATATAAGTTCAGTACCTAGTACTGTACAATAAAATGGCTAGGGCAGATTTATACAACTTTGTGTTCTTTTAATTAGAACACCAAGATCCATAAAGTAGAACCAATTGCACACTTGGAAGATTTACACACCCTTGAACAAAGCATTCTTTGTTCTTGGCTTACCTGATCTAATCATGTGCGAATAGGGTGAAGCTGCTATTAGTCTTCCAGTAAAACAAGGCAAAATTCAAGAGTACCCCTACTCTCACCTTTTACTGTTACATAAACCAGTGATGGGGGGAGGGTTGTCAGAACAAAGGAAATGAAGAGAGGACTACCCTTCCCTACCTTGGTATGTAATGACTGATATCTGACAGAGCACAGTGGATCTGCTTTTGACATTTCAAAGTTCAAGATACCAGACACTGCAAAGGTTGTTAGGATAGCAGCTGGGCAGGATGGGAACCAGCAAACCATGTCCAGTACAGATTTTCCATTGTGTATTCCTTAGCTATTCATGGATATCTATGATTATTGCTGAAGAGAACTTGCAAACGTTGCAAATAAATTTCTGGACTTACGTAGCAAACACATTTTTGAGAACAAGTTTAACTCAGAAATCTGTTTGCTGTATAACTCCTCACATAAAATTCCACTTGAGATTCATCAAATTTTCATTATTTAAATTGCCTGATTTGTTGAGATGGACAAAGAAAATCATTTGTTGCTGCTATGGTAGTAGGAAATATGGTACTTGATCAAGTATATTGCACCACCAAAAGCTAAGCAAAACTCAAGCGCTTCTTAACTATACAGATAGCTCTTGACTTACAACCACAATTGAACCCAAATTTTCTATTGTTAAGTGAGACATTTGTCAATCAAGTTTGCCCCATTTTACGACCTTCCTGGCCCCAGATGTTAAGTGAACCACTGGAGCTGATAAGTTGGTAAAATGGCTGTTAAGTGAATCTTAATTAATAGCGCTTAATGTATATTCTAAGAGCCCTACCTATGTCTAGCGAGTGCCACTGCTGCTCTAAGTCATGGTGCGGGAGGGGGCAGAAACCAGGCAACATAATGTCCTGGGACCTGTGAAACAGGTGTTAACCCCTGGAATAAATGAGGGGTCCAGACTGAGGACAACGCTATCATCGTGAAAGAACAAAGGTCCTGTCTGATGGAAAGAGCAGCAAGCTCAGATACCCGCCTGGCTGAAGTGATGGAAACGGGGAACATTATCTTCAGAGTCAGGAAATGGAGAGACAATGTTCTAAGGGGTTCAATGGGGGGCTTTGTAAGGGCATAAAGGACCACATGAAGATACCAGGAAGGATACCTGTAAACCACCAGAGGGTGCAGGTTGGAAGCTCCTTTCAAAAACCTCCTGATTGAAGGGTGATGGGATAAGGAAGGAAGCAAACCCCATGAAAGAACCAAGGAGAGGGCCTCAACCTGCCTGTGTAAGTGTTGGGGGCCAAACCTTTCTCCAGCCCATGCTGAAGGAAGCTAAGAACCTCTGCCAACTGGGCTAAAGGGGGAGAGAAAGACCCTCCCTAAGGCATCATTGGGAAAAAGCCTTCCAGGTGGCATCATAGATGTGCCTTGTGGGAGGTTTGCGAGATGCCAGGAAAGTGATCATGACCCTTTCAGGAAAATCAGCCTCCTCTAGCCGCTGCCGCTCAAGTGCCACATGGTCAGCTTGAGCCACTGGGGCTCCGGGTGGAGCAGAATCCCCTGATGAATGGAGATGGGCTGGGATCCCCCAAGGAGAAGCCACCGACTGGTTGACCAGGTCTGCAAACCAGGGCGTTCTTGGCCAATAAGGTGCCAGGAGGAGGAGCTCTGCTCATTCCTCCAACATCTTCCAAATTACTGCCGGAATGATAGGAGCAGAGCAAAGAGGAGACTTTTGAGCCATCTGCACCGGGCATTGGTCCCCTGCATTCCCTGGCAAGGAAACCTGATGAAGAATCTGGTGACCTGGGCAACTTGAGGAGTGGAGAAGATCCACCTCCGGTGTTCCGAATCTGAGGGAAAGGTCCCTGAATAGAGAAAGAGGAATAGACCATTCTGCCTGGTTGACTAGGCTCCTGCTGAGCCAGTCGGCCTGGGAGTTGTCGATCCCGGAGAAGTGGTCTGCCGAGATTGACAACAGGTGTTTCTCTGCTCATAATCCTAACCGTAGAGCCTCTCCCATGAGGGCTCTGGACCTCATCTCCCCCCGCTGGATGACATGAGCCATGGCGGCCATGTTGTCCATAAGGACTAGAACATGAAAGCCGGTCATGAGTGCCTGAAATGCTTGAGAGCTAGAAAAATGGCTCTGAGCTCTAGCCAATTTATGGGAAGGACCTGCTCTGACCTGGACCAAGGTCCTGAGCTATCTGGCCCTGCATATAGGAACCCCAACCCAGGAGGCTGGTGGTTATCATTAGCCTGTCTGGAACCCTGAAAAGGAGTCCCTTCCAGATTAATGGGGAACACCACCAACTGAGAGATCTCCGGATTTGTGGCGGGAACGGGACCTTGATGCATGAGTGGCTGGTTCCTGCTTGTTGGTAGGGAAGCAGGAACCATTAGACAGGAGTGGAAAAATCCGTGGCTCTGGAGATATGACAGGGTAATTTGCAGATCCCGATGGGCTGCATGGATGAAGGACGACAGAATCAAAATGTTGTCCAAGTAGTATTGGATCTTCACTGGAACAGAAAGCAGAGATGCCATTAATGCTGCCAGAACCTTCGCGAAGACCCTTGAAGCCGATGAGTGGGCGAAGGGAAGTGCTTGATATTGGTAATGGGTATTCTGATAACAGAAACAGAAAAACTGGCGATGATGAGGCCTAATGGAGATGTGGAGGTAAGCCTCCATGAGATCAGTGGAAGAGAGGAGATCGCCCTCCTGAACACTCTCTAAAATAGAATGCAGAGTCTGCATTTTAAATAGCCTGTATTTTACAAATCGGTTGAGAAATTTTAGATCCATGATGGTTTGCTACCCCCCTGAGGCTTTGGGAACAATGAAAGGCGAGAATAAAGACCACGTCACCATTGAGGCGGGGAACAGGTTTGAATAGCTCGGATTTCAAGAAGGAGTTGAATGGCCTGATTCATGAGGTCTTGCTTTGAAATGTCCCAAGAGACAGGACAGATCAATTTTATTTATTTATTTTTTTTTGGGGGGGGGGGCATTAGGAAGTCCAATTGTAATCCTGACCTAATAGGGCTGAGCACATAGGCATCCACCGTTGACTCCTCCCATTTTGGGGCAAAGGCTAGGCGACCTCCAATGGGTGGGGAGAACGAGGGATTACTTAGAGCAATGGCAGGAACGACCCCCACCCTCCAGAAAGGGTGTTTACCAGTATAAGGAGCGAGCCGATAGTCGACTCTCTTCCCAGAGGAAGAGAGAATTTTTCGTTTATCTCTGGTTTCAATGAGATAAAGTTCCACAGCATTGCCAAAAAGCTTATCACCTGCAAATGGAACGGAAGCCAGCTTCCATTTTCGGCGTGACTCCGTCTGCCAATTTCGGAGCCATAAAAGTCTTCTTGCTCCTACAGAAGACGCCATGGCCTTGGATGCAAATTTGGCGGAATTGAGAATGGCATCTGCAGTGAATTCCTCCGCCCCTGCAATAATCTTCTTAAGGTCTTGAGACTGAAGGTCAGAAGCCGGCAATCTACTCTGGAGTTGGCACAGCCAACGTATGGATGCCCTGGTGAAGAAGAATACTGCTGTTGAAGCCTGAACAGCCCAAGCAGCAGCCTGGTGATTGCACTTGAGGGTCTGTTTGGAACGTTTATCATCCAGTTTCAGGATATCTTCTGGCTCCTTGGGAGTGCCAGAAGATGAGAATGAGGCCAGAACTGGAATGTCAACAGAAGGCACTGCCAGGGCATTGTCCAGAGCTGTGCTGACATTGTAGAAATGCTTCTCTTGAGAAGATGGGCGAGGACCTGCCCAGAAGGAGAAGCGCACTGTTCCTTGACCATGCCCAGGAACAAAATGGGAGAAGGCAAAACCTCTGCATGCACTACAGGCTTGGAGAAGAGCGAATCCCCTCGTCTAGAGGGATTTCCTTGTGGCTCGGGAGCCACTTCCTCTGGCGACAGCTTGGAAGTGACCAAGGCCTTGCTGAGTAATGGTCTGAAGAGAGTAGGTTTGAAGATCAATGCAGAAGATTTCTGCTCTGGACGAGAATCCTCTTTTTCTGAAAGATTTTGATCAACAATCTCACCCTCTTAAACAAATAAAACATAACAAACATCAGGCCATCTTCCATATATGTACATACAGTGTTTATGTTTGTTTATGTTTGTTTTAAAAACCAATAATTTTTTTTTAAAAAAAAAACTCACCCTCTTCACACTCTCAATGAGAAAAATAACTGTGTTCAGATGGTGAAGGCCTTCCTTCCTCATCGACCTCCTCCCATTCTGATAGAGAAAAATGGACCCTGAGGTCCTGAGGTCTATTTAAATCAGGATGATGAGGCAAGGAACTTATAGATTGAGAAGAGAGAAGGGCCTGAACCCTTTCCAGAGGTTGAAGAATTTGCTTGAAGCCTTCACTCAATTCCTGCCTAATGGCTGATGAGATTACATCTTGGGTATCCCTTGGTCTATGCTCAAAGATAGAGACAGAAGGCTGAGGGCCCGCTGCTATAGGAGTGAAGGTGGCTTCAGGCCTAGATTGAGGAGAGGTTTGAGGCCTGGAGGGAGGGGGAGGAGCATAGGGCACAGAGGCCTGTTGGAAATAAGGCCCAGATCTGCTTAAATCCTGAGGATTTGACTGCACAGCAAGAGCCTCAGGAAACCAGGATGGAGGATGGAAAGGCTCATAGATAACTTCTCCTCCCCTGGGAGGGCTTGGTTGGGGCCCATGAGTATCATCTGAAACATGCTGTAGTTGCACTCCCTTCTGTTGAATAGTTCTGTTGAACTGCCTCTCTAGAACTGCATGTCTGCGCTTCTATGCCCTCAATTCAGCCTGAGTTGCCTTCTTCGGGGCTAGAGCCTTAGCTTTGATTTTTGCAGCCAGCTCCCTCTGGACTGATTTGGGTGCGTTGCCTACATCTTTTTATCCGATTGGGCTTGAGACTGTTCCGCTGTTGGGGGGGGGGGGGGAGAGACTCTGCCTGATCTTATCTTGCTCCATTTGTAAAATAAAGGCTCTTGTGTTGGAAAGAAGCTGTTTACAAATTTTTCTATTAAGCTTCTTAGGGTATAAATGGCCCCCGGGCTTACAATATGGTCGCTCACCTCGTGGTGGAAGGCTTCAATCCAAGATGGCCACTGACTACAGGAAAACTGGCTCCAAAATTGAAAAATCGCTCCTCAGGCTATAGAGAGCCCCAAGCGAAGTCAGCAAGGGAAAAACACAGCAACCAGCTACACCATCAGCTGGCTGGAGCTCTTATCAGTTTGCCGATTGTGTTTACGATCTCTCCAAACTGCAGGCGTGGGGGAGGTCTGCAGACGCTGCCCAGCTTGCCTGCACAGAGCTCTGTAAAGCTGCTCCCAACTTGCAGGAGAGAGAGAGAGAGAGCCCTGCTCTCCTGGAAGAGCAGCTGCCCAGATCCCTGGGAGCTGCTTGAAGAGAGGAAAAAAGTACTGAAGATTGCTGGTGAGTGCTATCTAGCAGAAGCTTTGAGAGACACAGCTACTGACTGAAAGGAGCTGAGTCAAAAAGCTGGGGTCTCTTCCGGGAGCTGGCTTTTATATCTTAGTACAGACTCAGCTATGATGTAATAGGAAGGAGTCAACCCATTCTATCGTGGGCTCTCGATGCAGCATGGAGGAGAATAATATATTCGTTAGCAACAGTTAGCTACAGTTGTATTATTTCATTATTTAGGATTACCTGTTTTGTCATCAATCTAATTAATATTCACTCTAAATTATGCTCTGACTTAGCAACTCATTTAACAAAATTGGTATGCTTTTCTTCAAGAAAAAAAAAACATTAAATATTATTGAATATTTTTCTTATGATTTTTCTTTTGGCAATGTCCTTAATGGAGACTATCAATCAGCAGGGCTAGTCACCTATTCCACAATTTCTTAAAAGCATAGAATGATCAAAACATAAAATACTGAGCAATGAAAGATTTCTCGCCTTGTGACTAGACAGAAAGTCAAGTAGTGTTGACAATGCTATTTGAATCTTTGAAGTCAGAAAGGACACGAGATTTCCTGTTGTAAGGATTTTCATGTCCTTCCTGTTGTCAGGATTTTTATATCCTTTCTAATAACAAACAGAAACAGCTATATGCAGACTAAGCAAGAACTAAGCTATGTTTAGTTAACTAGTTTAAAAAGCTTACAATTTATATCCACGTTTTGTTTTCTTTTAGTTTGCATCATTTGTATTTTTTTAGATATATATAACTTTAACAGTTGAAACAGACTTTATTATTTGCATTACTCGTGTTATCACTTTTATTTGATTCAAAAACTCAATACAGTTATACACATACCAATGTTTCATTAACTAATTAAAATAATTAATTAGCTATTAACTAATTAGAATTAAAATGCATGCAATAGTTTTAAATACCCATTTGAATTACTAATTCTTTCCCCTTCACCTAAACGTTAACTGTACATTTCAGAAAACTCAAGAAGAAATAATATCTTCTTACTTCCAATTTGCTTGCAAATCTGTTCAAATAAAGCATAATCAGATTACAACTTCAACCAAAAAGAAAAGTAATTATGCATCAGTGACATTCATCTGAAGACAAGTAATTGGTCAGTCACAAGCTGCTGCAATTATACTGTACTTCCTCCTCACAGATTCAACATGAAGGATGCCAGAGCTGCCCTGCCCCATTATTCCTGATTGACTTGATAAGTAGTGAGTTTATTTACTGCTAGGGTTCTGTCCAAGGGCTTAAATCCCTTTGTTCTTCTCACTGTGTTTTATTAGCTATAACAAACACCAAACAAACATAATAACCAGTGCATCTGAGATCCATAGATCCTGAAACAGAAGAATAAAAATTGTGTCTCTGCAGGCCTGCCTTCAAAATGATTCCAAGCCATTCCTAGGAAGAATACTGTTTTGGGATTATTTTTAAAGTTAAAAGTGCTTTTTTTTTTTTTTTTTTTGCTGCTGTCGAGTCCCCTGACAACTGTGCCTGGACGAGTCCCTGCAGTTTTCTTGGCAAAATGTTCGGATGTGGTTTACTACTGCCTTCCTCCTACATCTGAAAGAGAATGACTGGCCCAAAGCCACCCAAGTGGCTTTGTGTCAAAGGCAGGATTGCAACTCACAACATCCTGGTCTCTAACCTGGTGCCCTTAATTGCTCTTCAGGGCAGTGTTCTTCAACCTTGGCAACTTTTAAGGTGTGTGGACTTCAACTCCCAGAATTCCATTTTCAGACACACAGTTGTCTGCTTAAAAAAACAAACAAACCTAACCTAAAAATAAAATACAGGAAGTCCTTGACTTATCACCATTCATTCAGCAACCATTCAAAGGTAGGATGGTCTGAATGAAGGGACTTACAATCCATATCTGAAGTTACACTATGGTAGCATTCTTGAGATCATACAATCAAAATTGGCAGCCCGCTCGCATTTAAGATTGCAGAGGTGCTTTCAACTTCCCCACCCACTTATCTCCACTAATTATGTCCTTTTGGACCCTTGCCACCCAGTGCTCCACTGCCTCAGCTGAAATTTGCCACCATCTCCTTGGTGACAAGGCATGGCTGGCCTGCTTGCTGGGCCACATAGGGCTCACTTTGCAATGCAAAAAAGGCAGAAAAAGCAGAAGCAGCCAGATAGGGTGCAGGGCATCCAAAAGAGTAGAGATGGAGTGGGGGGAGAGAGACATGTGGGGCGGGGAGTGACAAGGAATTGCTTATCTTATTGAGGCTTATGGTTAGGAGGAACCAAGGCCAAAAGGGTCTTCAGCTAATGACCGGAAAAATTTGCTTAACAATGGGGATTGCCATAGTCTTTGCACAACAGTGGAAAAAGGAAGAAATCAGTTCAGATGAAAGTGTTACAAAAAACAATATTAGAATGCGCAGAGATGGACAGATTAACACTAAAAATAAAGAAGAAGAAACAGAATATTTTTTAACATGGGGCCTGTTTTACCAATGGTTAACTAACAGAAATAGAAGTTAGAAATTAAAGAGACTAGGAGAATGATTTATGATATAAGGAAAGCTTTCTACAAGTGAAACTTGAAAAATTAGGATATCATGCAAAAGTTCATTTATTTCAGTAATACAACTTAAAAGGTGAAACTAATATATGAGATAGACTCATTACACGCAAAGCAAGACAGTTCAAGCCGTGATGTGGCATAATTGAGATGATTATGGCTTACAGATCATGAAAACCCCAAACCTATGGCATGTGTGCCACAGGTGGCACGCAGAGCCCTCTCTGTGGGTACCTGCATCATTGCCCCAGCTTGGCTCTGCCACATATGCATGCGTGCCTCCCACCTGCCAGCTGATCTTTGGGTCTCTGCTGTGAATGCACAGGGGGTGCATACACGGGGGAGGCACATGCACATAGGCAGGCGCATGTGCCAGGTATGTGGGGCACATGCACAGGGTGTGGGGTGTATGCATGAGGTGCACGCGTGTGAATGTAGGGAGCACACACAAGGAGGGCGGCGCATGTTGCATTTTGGGTATGCACACGCCACGTGCGCTTTGGGTACTCAGAGCCAAAAAGGTTCGCAATCACTACTTTAGGGAATCAGCATCATACTTTCCTGAAGCCCTTGAAAGTGGGAAAAAAAAATGGCCCATGTTTTCCAGACAAAAGAAACATCTGCAAGTGGCAGATTGCACATTGCCCAGATGTATCGTACAAGGACAAATCATAAATTGGAAAGATCGCTTGAGGTGGGAGATACTTCTAATGTAACTGTCAGCCTTCAAGATCTTCTACTATCGCTTTGCATCTTTCGGCTGTCATTAGAAACGGTGGGGGAGGGGGAAGGGAGGTAGGGATAAGTCTGGGAAGTGAGCTGGAGGTGTAACATTCTTCTGTTGTGTAAATGCGGGGGGAACATACAATAGAGTTAAGTTTCTATTTCTCGCTTAGCTTTCTTTTCTCTGCGCAACTGCAACCCGTTATCAAAGTATGCCAAGGTCAACGGACAGAGGCCTCATCATCACCTGAAGATGCCCACATGATCATACTCACAACTTCTAATTGGAAGTTTCATCTGAACTATTGGGGGTGGGAACACTTCCATCACTTTGTATATGTGATTTACGCACCTAATTCCTCAGATTCAGAATTCTTTGGTTGCTACCACTTCACTTCCAGTAAAAGATATCTTTTCTCTAATTTAAAGAGTCTTAAGTGTTTCTTTCTTGGATTTTGAATGGAGCTCCGCCTGACATTATTCTGAATCTCACTCTACCAGCCCACCCGGAGAAAACGCCCAATTTTCTTCAGAGGAGGCCTGGACATCATGTCATCTTCAACTAGTGATCAGGAAGACCTAGGAGCCATTGGAGGGCAAGATTCTTTGCTGGTACAGGAAGCCCAATCGCTAGCAGAACTCAATCTGGAAGAGGATCCAGCTGTGAAGCCCAGATGGTCGGTGGGGGTTGGCTGGAAAGATCTGGAGAAGGACCTCCCCCCCCCCCCGGGATCACAACTACCCGCCGGCGTGGAAAAGAGGAGCCATGGCAAGAGAAGGAAAAGAGAGAACTCTCACTGAATCAAGCCAGGAGACTCCTGGATGAAGACTTTGAACAACTCCAAGCTGCACAAAGGAATGAAGGGGAAGGGGAAGTAGCCCCAGCTAGAAGAAGCAGAGCAGCCCCCTCTCCCATAAATCAACCTGAGCCAGCAGCAGCCCCGGGGCCCTCAGCAGGGGGTGTAATTCCTGGAAGGCGTAGAGCTCTTAGACTGCCTCCATTAGAAGTAAAATACGAGGGAAATTCCAAAACCTTGGGATTTTTCCTAGCCCAAGTTTGGAGTTATATGGAAGAAAACGGGGAGGATTTTCCCTCAGAAGCAGCCAAAGTGAGATGTGTTACCAGGGCTCTGGAGGGAACAGCTGCAGAGTGGATGGTGACCCTGCATAATGATAATGCTCCCCAGTTGATGAACTATAACCTGTTCATGACTGCGCTGTGGGCTAGGTTTGAGGACCCATTGGCAGAGCGCAAGGCCCAGATCAGGATGAAGACCATAAATCAGGGGCAGAGGTCAGTGGCTGACTACACCCAAGAATTTAGACAACTGGTCATATCCGAGGCTGGTCCCAGGAAGCCCTGATTGAAGTGTTTAAAGATGGTTTAAATGAAGATGTGTACCAGAGATGCATTGCTAGAAGAGACCCAAATGACTTGCAGATGTGGTACTTGCTGGCAGAAGAAGTGGAAATTGATTTAACCTGAAGCAGATGGCGGGGAGGTTACTACCGAATTCGAATTAAGAGCATACTACCGAATTCGAATTAAGGAGGGGGATGAGTGGAAGACCGCTTTTAACTGCCCGATGGGTTGCTTCCAATTCAACGTTCTTCCTTTTGGTTTACAAGGGGCCCCAGCTGTATTCATGCAGATGATCAATCAAGTGTTACATGAACATTTATACCGGGGGGTTCTGGTTTATCTTGATGATATCCTTATCGACACAGAAACTCTAGATGAACATGTGAAACTGGTGTGGTCGTTTCTACAGAAACTGTGTGCCGCTAAGTTGTATGCTAAACTGTCCAAGTGTGAATTCCATCAAGAGAAAATTGACTATTTGGGATATCGCATTTCATCTGAAGGCATAGAAATGGATCCAGAGAAAGTGCATGCCGTATTGGAATGGGCTCCACCACATACCAGAAAACAACTTCAAAGCTTCTTGGGATTTGCAAATTTTTACCGGCAATTTATCCCGACGTTTGCTAAGATAGCAATGCCCATCACAAATCTCTTAAAAACAAAAGGGGAGGTGAAGCCAAGGCCGGGCAAGCCGTTGGAGTGGTCCATGGAGTGCCAAGCAGCTTTTGAAAAGCTAAAACGACTGTTTGCTGCAGAACCAGTGCTAAAGCACCCGGATATGGAAGCTCCTTTCGTGATTCAAGCCGATGTAAGTGATGTGGCCGTTGGAGCGGTGTTACTTTAAATCAACGAGAAAGGGACCTTACAGCCTTGTGCGTATACCTCCCGTAAGCTGTCTGAAACCGAAAGAAGGTGGATCGTCTGGGAAAAAGAAGCTTTTGCTGTTCGTTGGGCCTTACTGACCTGGAGACATTTCCTGGAAGGAGCAAAACATCCATTTGAGGTATGGACTGATCATAAACATTTGGAAGCCTTAAAAATGCCTCGGAAGCTGTCCCTTAAACAAGTTCGCTGGGCCCCGTATTTCAAGCGGTTCAATTTCTCACTGAAGTACATTCCAGGAGGGAAGAACTTCATGGCGGATGCTCTCTCTAGACTACCCCAATATAATAGTATGCGCCAGGAGGTGATAAGTCCAACTGTCTCAACCAAATATCTAGCCGCCCCAGTGATCACCAGAGCCCAAAAGAAGAAACAAGAAGTGGATTTATTGAATGACCTAACCGAACAACTAAAAGAAGCTTTAAAACTGGATGAGTGGTTCCTGGCTCATTCAAATGACTAGACAGTTAGAGATGGTTTGGCTTGGATGGGGACCAAGTTGTATGTGCCACAGGTGTTGAGGGGCCAAATATTACAACAAGCCCATGATTCTAAAGCAGCTGGTCACTTTGGATTTGTGAAAACCTTACACCTGGTTAAGCGGCAATTCTGGTGGCCTACTTTAAAGAAGGACATTGAAGCTTACGTAGCTAGCTGTCCAATTTGGTAAGCCAGTAGGGTTGTTACAAAATGTAGCTAGACCAACAGCCCCCTGGAAGGAAATCTCTATGGACTTTATAGTAGAATTACCCGAAAGCAGTGGAAATACGGTTATCTGGGTAGTAACCGATTTGTTTTCTAAACAAGTACATTGCATACCTTGTTCCAAGATTCCATCTGCTAAGACGCTGGCTAAACTGTTTATTTCACATATCTATAGGTTACATGGCGTTCCGGAACGCATAATCTCTGACAGAGGGGTCCAATTTACCTCAAATTTTTGGAAAGAGTTCCTGAAGTTGATAGGCTCCGCCCAGGGCTTAAGCTCCGCCCATCACCCTCAAACCAATGGGGCCTGCGAGAGGACTAACGCAGTGTTAGAACAGTATCTCAGATGTTACATAAATTATCAGCAAGATAACTGGTCCGACTTACTACCATTTGCCGAAGTGGCATATAACAACTCCGTACATAGTAGTATTGGATTTACTCCATTTAAAGTAGCTTCGGGACAAGATTTTGTACCCATACCTGAACTTCCTCGTGAAAAGCCTAACATCCATTCGTTGGATGAATGGATAACTCAACTCCAACTTAACTGGCCAGTGACACGCAAAGCATTAGATGAGGCCCATCAAGCTCATAAGAAGTTTGCAGACAAGAAAAGATCTCCACAGAATTTATATAAAGTGGGCGACAAAGTTTTCCTGTCCACCAGATACCTGCAAACCACTCAAAAGTCAAAGAAGCTTGGTCCTAAATATGTTGGTCCTTTCACGATTGAACGGATTATAAATCCTGTAACAGTCCAGCTGAACTTACCGAAAACTCTTTGACGAATTCATCCGGTGTTCATGTTAGTTTGCTAAAACCTGAAAATACTTCTGATTTAAGACCCATCCAGGCTGACCCTCCCATACCAATACTGATTGAAGGTGAACAACATTTTGAAGTTAAAGAAATTCTAGACTCTCACAAATGGAGGGGTCGGCTCCAGTATCTTGTAGCCTGGAAACATTTCCCTTCTTCACAAGCCGAATGGGTTAACGAAACCGACGTTAAATCCCCTAAGTTGATCAAAGCATTTCATTCCATGTATCCTGATAAGCCCTAGGAGTATATTCTTTTGTAGTTGTTTAATGATTAATAATTGTCTTTATATTTTCTCCTCTCTCTCTTCTAGGACTGATGGTTTTCTTTTTTTTAGGAGGGCCAAATGTCAGCCTTCAAGATCTTCTACTATCGCTTTGCATCTTTCGGCTGTCATTAGAAACGGGGGGGGGGAGAGGGAGGGGAGGTAGGGATAAGTCTGGGAAGTGAGCTGGAGGTGTTACATTCTTCTGTTGTGTAAATGAGGGGGGGAGCATACAATAGAGTTAGGTTTCTATTTCTTGCTTAGCTTTCATTTCTCTGCGCAACTGCAACCCGTTATCAAAATATGCCAAGGTCAATGGACAGAGGCCTCATCATCACCTGAAGATGCCCACGTGATCATATTCACAAATTCTAATTGGAAGTTTCATCTGAACTATTGGGGGTGGGAACACTTCCATCACTTTGTATATGTGATTTACGCGCCTAATTCCTCAGATTCAGAATTCTTTGGTTGCTACCACTTCACTTCCAGTAAAAGATATATTTTCTTTAATTTAAAGAGTCTAAGTATTTCTTTCTTGGATTTTGAATGGAGCTCCGCCTGACATTAACCTACCAGATCTCCTGTATGGATTGCCCACTGTGACTATGTAGGACATGCGGGGAGGAAGCTAATCATCAGATTGCAAGAGCACAAGTGAGCAGTCAGACGAGGAGGCCCAAACTCATTGATTACCTTACAAAGCAATGAACAATCACATACATTCAATTTTGCACCTACTAAGATTGTTGGTCATGTAGGTACAAAAATAATCAGGGAAATGATTGAAGCTTGAGAAACGGGTCACTTGTCAATCAGTAAGAGTGTTGATTTACTACCTGCAGCACAAGTAAACAACAGTCAATTGCTGGCTACCAACACATCAATCAACCAAAAGGAAAGCAGCATATAAATACGAAGCATAAAGTAGCCCAAAGCACATATTTCGGTACAGAGAAGTTCACTGAAGTTAGGCTCCAGCAAAGCTTTTGAAGACTAAACCTCTGGTCCCGATGACTGGCCCAGATTGGATCTTGCAACATTATCATGGGACACCTATATTTGCCTTCATTCGTCACAAAACAATACTGCCTATTTCTGGGGCATAGAGATAATAGTTTCAAATACTTACATGGTGAAAATAATACATACTGTGATGTATCCTGGCCCCGCTAAAACATTTCCATCTTCTATTTATAGAATTGTAGTATGCACAGAAAAGATAAACTGAAAAGAGAAATTGGGCTGCATTGCAAAATTCAGTTTTAGAACTGTGGTATAACAAAAGCCATAGTAACACAAGTCAAGCCTTTTACTGCTCACACTGCAGACTTCTAAGTTACATTTCATTATTATTTGGAATTCAGCAGAATACCAAGAAAGTACATTTTTCATCTTCCTCCATTCCCCATAAACAGCCCATCTATTCAACTCAGCATCTTTGTATTAAGTGTGTTATGTTCCAATCACATAAAGAAGCATTTTTCAATTTCTTACTTCTCATGTTCCCCACAGCAACTCATCTCTAACAAATAACAACCCTTACAAATAGGAAGTGAATGTTTTATAAACGCGAAAAAAACTACAAGACGTCATTCCTCTCCTGTTTAGGGGGTACCAATACATACAAATGACTCGTATGGAAGTGTGTAAACAAGCAGGCTAGAAAAAATATTTATACCCCAGAAACTTTTCTGGGTTTATATACCAACCGGTAAGAAAGTGTTTTGACCAGTAAACACTGTCCTCACATAAATGTTAACTGTTTTTGATATAATCAACAGAAAGAGAGATTGCACAAAGAAAATAGATTCTTTTAACTATCAAATCAGCCATAGAGCAGCATAAATCTCTTAGCTATAATGAAGGAATCATCATTGTGGCTCCTCTAAATATCACATCAAATGATTAAAATTAACTACAATGTGGTCTGATGTTTGAACTGGTATATCATGGCTTTCAGTTAGTCACGAAATGCTTTTCAGTAGATTTGCAAACCATCACTGGTGGCAACAGTGCAAAATAATGGCCAAGGCATGGGCATTCATTCTATTTAAAGTACATCTTCGCAAACTCTTTTAATGAGTGCAAAAATATTAAGAGCAGATAAAAGGTAACATGAAAAATGCCTGGGGACAGCTAGAAGTGCCTGCACTAGCGATAAATCCCTCTGTCACGTCTGTCCAAGACCACAAATAGAAGCTATTTTGTATAAGCAAAATGCCACACAGTCACCTCCTTCTCCTTAAATAATTTCCCACTCATTCTATTCCTGAAAATACTCAGCCATTCTTAGTATTATCAAGTGTCTCTTGGTGTCTCAGAGGCACCAGTAGTGTGGGAAAAGGATGAAGGAAGAGAGGTTTGGGGGGGGGGGGGGGGGGGGGGGGGAAGGGGGGGGGGGAGAAGTTCAGGGCAGAGATCAAGAACTGTACAGCAATTTTATATAACTGAGCTGAACAACTGCTGGCCATTAAAAAAAAAAATCCCTTAAGCACTCAAGTTGAAACTTGCAATGTGTAAATCAAGCCTTTGTGAGTCTAACTAAAATAGTGTCCCCTCAGGGCTCCACAAATTCCTCAGTAAAATCACTAAAGCTATTCCCAGATCTTAAGTTAACAAAGTCTCCAAAGGATTTCCTGACAAAATGTACAGTTAGAGATAGTTCTCAGGTTTCTCCCAAATTATGTACACATTCTAAAAAAGATTAAATAAGCACACAATTGACATTTCAGCTAAATGACACTGTAATAGACATATATTCAGGAATAAGCCCACCCTCTTAAATGAGAGCGGATCCTCTATTTGATTATAGCCTAGGAGTGTCACTTCAATTTATCCAGTATCCAGCCTGATGCTTTACTGGGATTTTCTATTACTACAATATAGAACAACAATTTTAGTCAAAAAGGACTCATCATTTTTTTAACAGCAAAGTTAGGTGCAACTTTCAAAAGAATCACCATGGATAAATGTACAGGTTGGAGTATCAAGTATAGTTAATTTGTTCCTCATTTGGGAATTCCACCAATATTGTCTCTTAGATTATTCATCCAAGTCTGTCTGTTCCTTTCTTCCCTCAACTATGCTTATAGTTCAGTTGAAACAAACATACAGCTGAAAGACCAGTGCTAGCAACTGAATGGGGGGGGGGGGGGGGGGAGAAATTCTCCAATGGAAGGTTTGAGGATTGGAAGATAGAGCCAGAAGAGGACTAAAGAGAGGAAACAGGCAAAGAGGGAGAGAATATGTGTGGGTGGATAGTCAGAACCTAAAGAAGTGAAGAAAACTAAAGTTCACAGATTGGAAAAAAAACAAGCCAAATCTTTGGCTGCATGCCTGTGGTTTATTTTTAATTCAGGAAACAAAAATAAGTTCCCATGCAGTTCAAAAGAGACTCATGCTGTGTACAGTAAAGCAGTTAATAGGCTGCAATCCAGTTTAAAGTTATTTTCACTCTTGTAAGCTGGGTCATTATCTACATACACATATGCTGACGCTGTAAACTGCTTAGAGAGGGCTGTAAAGCACTATAAAGCAGTATATAAGTCTAAGTGCTATTGCTATAAGTAACACACACACTCCTCTGGAGTCTACGAGAACCTTGGCAACAAAGAAGAGAAAATGGAAGTGAAGCAAGAAGGGGAAAGAAAAATAGGTAATGAAATAGACTTCTTATGAGCAACGGGATGGTCCTCACTTAACCAACACTTGGTCAGAGACTGTTCAAACTTACCACAGTGCTTGGATGAACGGTATTTAAAAGTGGCCCTCAAAATTCGAGCTGTTGCAGCATCCTTGCAGTCACGTGATCACTATTTGCCACCTGCTTTGTTGGCTTCCTACAAGCAAAGCCAGCGAGGAAGCAGGCAAAAGGATGGCAAACAGAGATCACGTGACTTTCTTGCTTAACAACCCACAACGATTCGCTTAGCAACCAGAAATGTCAGAATTTCTGACATTAAGCAGTCAGGTAACATTGAGTTTTTTGACCATGTTTTTTAACAAAGGAAATTTTGGTCCCAATTACCATTGTTAAGTGAGGGCTACCTAAAGTAATTGAGTGATTTATTGTCTTTCTTTCTAATCTGGCTTTATAATTACACTGATGGAAAGCTATTTCCAAACACCACAAAGCTGATTTTAAGGCAAATTTACTTTCTCTGCGCATTTTAACCACAAAAAGATTCATTTGACATACATAGGGCTGTGTTATTTTTACTCTGATTGTTTATTTAAAGAAAATGAAGACTTGCTAATACTGCATATGTCACTATGTTACATACATACATACATACATACATACACACACATAAACACTAAACATTATTTCATCATCTAGTGTGATTCTAGGTATCCTAACTCTTCATGGCTGGGCTTGTTTATTACTTTAAGATGGAAACTGAAGTATAATTTTAAAAACAACCCTGCTAGGTCTACAATTCAAAAAGAATAACATCTAAAAGGAGGTTGTAAATATACACAATACTGTGAGTCTTGATTTATTTTTTTCCTTCAAATTTAAATAGGAGAGATTTATGTAAGTGGAACACAATGATATTCCAAATTTAAAAGGAATTTGGGGATTAAAAATAGCATAACTATATATATCATCCTCACAATACAACTTAAAATGGGCTAGCAAATTGGGAACTCCAACAACAGCCTTGCTTATAGACTGAATCTTCTGGCTGAGATTAGCTGTCCAACCAAGGGTATACTTCTTCCAATCTTTTCACCAAACCTTCTAACCTACCTTAAGCTTGTTTTGATTCTCTCACACTAAGCAAGAAGGGAGAAGTCATCTGAAGTTCAAATGGTTCTCTTGCCACAGATACCAGAAGGCATTCCCTCAGATCTCAATACATGGAGAAGGATCTTCTTTGGTTGTCCTCATCACCAGCCATGTCTATAATGCCAAAGATTATTTTTGACTGTTATCCTGATAGCAAATGAAAACTGAAGCTGGGAAAAAGTATTCTTAGCAGAAGAAGCCAATTTGCCTTCTAAAGACATTGATGACTCCAGGAGTACCTCCAAACTAGGCACTGGTACACATTACTGGGACCAAGTGGGACCACAGCCACAGCCCCACAGCCATGTGGGACCACAGCCACGGAGTAAGAAACAGCCCCATCTATAACAGAAAGGAGCACTGGACAATTACTGAGGTCACCCAATGTGGCCAAATGTGCTGAATTTGATCTAGATTAACCAGGACAAATCAGTATTCAATTGTCAACAAGAAATGTAGGGACATTCACCTCTTTAGAGTAAGCATTAAAAAGAGAGGTAAATAATGAGAAACTATGTATGCTGCCCTAGCTCTACTCCAGAAATGAAATTACAATATTAGTACCCTGAACTACAGTAATATAAAAACAAACTTGCAAAGAAGCTGTAAGGCAAAATTACTAAATCTGTTTCTGAGTTCCATAAATACTAATGACAATATCAGATTACCAATGAGCAACTTTAAAAACAAATCTCTTTTAAGTATTTTGTATATCTGGATCACTGCTCTATTTACTGATAGAGCAGTAAATTTATCTGATTTATCTTCACCAGAAGAAACAGAGTTCAACCAAATTTATATTTAAATAGTAGAGCTCTTAATCAAATTAAGAATCTACTTACTGGGGACAAGGCATGAAGGCTGTTCAGTTTGGATGTTCTCGACCAAATGACTCCCAAAATGCATGAGGACTTCCAGTTGAGAAGCCAGACAGACCACTCACTGTCTTTGTCTCTTCCTTACTGCTCCTTCTAGCAATATGTGGCATTCAATACAATACAGGTAGTCCTCGACTTACGACCACAATTGAGCCCAAATTTTCTGTTGTTAAAGGAGACTTTGTTAAGTGACTTTTGCCCCATTTTATGACCTTTCTTGACACAGTTGTTAAGTGAATCCTGAAGCTGGTAAGTTAATCACTGAGATGACCCGGGGCATGGCACAAAGGCAACAACAGTCAGATAAGCAATAAGAGTCCCTTTATTAACTCCAATTCTGTCCCCAATGTCCAGGTTACCTTTTGGCTGGAGAAAAACTCTCCCAGGAATAGCCTTTGACTGCAGAAAATTAAGTCCAAAACATGAGCAACACAAACTGTAACTTAAAGGCCAAACAAACCAAACTGAAGTAATTAGTTTGGCAAGGCAGAAGCAAGAATCTCAGGCTTGAAGGCATGGCAAAACTCACATGGTTGGGAAGATGCCAGGAACACAGATAAGCCACGACAACACAGGATAAAATGACTTTGCTCCCAGCAGCCTGCTGCATATAGCCTGCTTTTCTTATCAACTGTCTTCCCAGCTGTGGCTAATGAAGGGAATCAGGGCTCTCTCCTCCCTCATAAGCCACGCAATTCATGTTGCTCTCTTCTCCGTTCCTTCCTGCATGCCCTAGGATGAAGAGGGAGTGGGCCTGGTTCTTCCTTTGAATTCCCTCTCCTTGTTCTATCTCTCCCCTGTTCTGCCCAGCTGGACTTTGCCCTTCTCCAGCCTCCTCCACAGCCAATGGAGCCACATTCCCACTCCTTGTCAGCTGTTCGGCCTTGTCCTCTGAATCAGATTCTGACAGGGGTATGACACTCCCTGTCAGCTATCTGGCTTCCTCCTCAGATTCAGACTCCAACAGGGGCTTGACAATAACCCTGTTGTTAAGTGAATCTGGCTTCCCCACTAACTTTGCTTGTCAGATGGTCACAAAAGTGGATCACATGACCTCCAGGACACTGCAACAGTCATAAATACAAACCAGTTGCCAAGCATCTGAATTTTGATCACATGATAATGGGGATGCTGCAAAGGTTGTAGCTGTGAAAAACGATCATAAGTAACATTTTTCAATGCCATTGTAACAATGCCAAGTCACTAAATTAATAGCTGTAAGTCGAGGACTACCCACACAGCAAAGCAGAATCACAGCAGTTCAATGGAGAACATTTAGGAAGCAACTTCCTCATTGCAGACTAACAAAACAATATTTTTATATTACAGCTTTTCTCTAGGGCAGAGACTAGAAATGGAGTATATTTGAGTGAGAGCTACAAATTCAGAAACTATGAGAAACACTAACATCTTCAACAAGGCAGCCGGGGTAGCATAGAGGTTAAAGTGATGGATTAGGACCATGATGGCGAACCTATGGCACGCATGCCACAGGTGGCACATACAGCCATTTGTGCCGGCACGCGAGCCGCAGGGAAACTTACCTCACTGCGCATATGCGCGCCTCACATCTGATTTTCAGCTTCCCAGAGGTTTGTGGAAAGCCTTTGCAGGCTGAAAAATAAGCCCGTTTCATCACTTCCTGTATTTCCGGAAATATCGAAAGTGACTAACGGGCCCATTTTTCAGCCTGCAAAGGCTGCAGAAGCCTTCCTCAAGCCTCTGGGAGGCTGAAAAAGGCCTCAAACAGGCTGAAAATCAGCTGGGAGGCGCAGTGCAGGTAAGGGGGCGGCAGGGGGGTGGATTGTGCATGTATGCGCAGAAGGCATGGGTATGTGTGTGTGCATTGCCTTCTGGGTGCTGGCACGCAAGCCCAAAAAGGTTAGCCACCACTGGATTAGGAGTAGGGAGAGCCAGGTTCAAAGTTCATCCTCAACTATAAAAGTTCACTAGATGATTTTGACTAGTTGCACTCTCTCAGCCCAACCTGCTTCATAAAGTTATTGAGAGGATAGTGAAGCAGAGGAGGGAGTGCTATGTCTGCTGCCTTGAGTTTCTGGAAAAAAAGGCAGGATATAAATCTAATAAAAAACATAAGGGAACCTTTGACCTCTCACGCCATATCTTGAGAGTTCATAGAAAAAAACCTTCATTCACGTAAAGGCAGAATATGCTGTTCATAATGCTAATGTAACCCATCAATAATGCTGCCATACTGTGAAAAGAATCAACCAAGATGCCACACTTTTCCATTCTGCCTTACCTGCAGCTTGAGCACGATAACGGTGCAGGCTATGATAAAGCAATTACTGGCTTTCCTTCCTACTGACCACAGTTCTCAAACCATGGATTGTTCTGCCCAAAAGATTGGCTACAATTTCTTGCTCTTGAAATGAGCCAGTGGGGATGGGGAAGAGTGAGTCATGCTCCAAGAACAGCAAATAAGGGTCAAAAGGTATCATTCGTAAGTGTAATTATAATGGGAAAATTCTTGCTTACCACGTCACAGTACCTCCTGAATTTTAAAAAGAAACAAGCACACCTTTGTCAAGCTAACATCTATAATGAAATAGATTCTTTTTCCTTTTTAATTTTCTCCAACTGTAATAAATTCAGACCCAGCCACACCACTCATTCCAGACTTGTAATAAATTAATTCAAGGAGAATGGCTAGAGAGAGAGAGAGATAACGTGTTGGACTATGGAAAAAGCTTTAATGTTGTCAGTGTCAACAGGTCTCTTTGTGTGTCTTTTTTCTACCCACAGCTGGGTCATTATCTACATACATATATGCTGGCTCTGTAAACTGCTTAGAGAGGGCTGTAAAGCACTATAAAACGGTATATAAGTCTAAGTGCTATTGCTATAAGTAACACACACACTCCTCTGGAGTCTACGAGAACCTTGGCAACAAAGAAGAGAAAATGGAAGTGAAGCAAGAAGGGGAAAGAAAAATAGGTAAACTTCTTATGAGCAATGGGATGGTCCTCACTTAACCAACACTTTGTCAGAGACTGTTCAAACTTACCACAGTGCTTGGATGAACGGTATTTAAAAGTGGCCCTCAAAATTCGAGCTGTTGCAGCATCCTTGCAGTCACGTGATCACTATTTGCCACCTGCTTTGTTGGCTTCCTACAAGCAAAGCCAGCGAGGAAGCAGGCAAAAGGATGGCAAACAGAGATCACGTGATTTTCTTGCTTAACAACCCACAACGATTCGCTTAGCAACCAGAAATGTCAGAATTTCTGACATTAAGCAGTCAGGTAACATTGAGTTTTTTGACCATGTTTTTTAACAAAGGAAATTCTGGTCCCAATTACCATTGTTAAATGAGGGCTACCTGAAATAGTTGGGTAATTTAAATCAGGGGTCTCTAACCTTGGCAACTTTAAGACTTGTGGACTTCAACTCCCACAATTCTCAACTCTGGGAGTTGAAGTCCACAAGTCTTAAAGTTGCTAAGGTTGAAGACCCCTGAATTAAATTACCTTTCTTTCTAATCTGGCTTTATAATTACACTGACAGAAAGCTAGTTCCAAACACCACTAAGCTGATTTAAGGCAAATTTACTTTCTCTGTGCATTTTAACTACAAAAAGATTCATCTGATATACATAGGGCTGTGTTATTTTTGCTCTGATTGTTTATTTAAAGAAAATAAGACTTGCTAATATCGTATATGTCAAATATGACCAAAACACAAAACAGCCCAGTGTTGATGTACTATTTCATTAATAAAACCAGTCCTCATTTATATATCCTTCCATCTTCAATGAAGACAACTTGTCTTGTTTCACTTCAGGCATGTATGGAAAATACCAACATCCCTAAACATAATTGCAGAATATTTGTATTAACTTTCTTTTTCTTTTCCAATATGAAAGGTGATGCATGGGGGGGGGGGAAGCATGCAAAATGCACATGGAAAATTAAAGTAATAAATAAGGGGAACAACATCAATCCATCTGAAGTGGTAAGAACATGTCTTTAATCAGTAAAAATCTCAAGAATTGATAGCTCAGTCTTTACTGCCACAAATGACAGAAACTGATGGAATTTGGAATATGGCCTCTCCCTAAGCTGATGCCTTCCAGATATGATGACACAATAATTCTAACAATTCCCAGCCAAAACATCAATAATTATAAGCTGTACAAACAAAAGTTGTGCAGCTATCTGCAACTACTATTCATGGTCTCAACTGCATTGTTAATATAATTGAAATTTTAAAAAAGGAATTGTATGTACTTCAAACCAGTACTTCACCCCTTTCTTCTGCATGCATTTTAATTACCTGCAGAGCACTTGAAGAGATTACAGGTAGTCCTTGATTTATGATCAAAATTGGGACCACAAGTTGCTACTAAGCAATGCAGCCATGAAATGAGTTATCACATGACTGAGTCTAATTTTACAACATTTTTTGCTATGGCCATTATGCGAATCATGTAGCTATTTAAGAAATCTGGCTTCTCCCACTGACATTGCTTGACAGAATCCAGCTGGGAAGGTTGCAAAAGGTGTTCTCATGATCCAGGGATGCTGCAACCGTCGTAAATGCATCCAAGCACCACAATTGCAATCATGTGACCATGGGGATGTTGCAATGAATCAGTTACAAGTCACTCTTTTCAGTATTGCCATAACATTGAACAGTTGCTAAACAAACAGTTTTTAAGTCTCGGACTACCTATATAAGAAGATCTCTAGGTTGTGAACTAGACTTTCCAATCCACACAAAAGCAATAGCAAACCGCTACCATATGGTTGCCAAGAAAACTTTTATGTGAATATTCTTGGGGGGGGGGGGGGGAGATTCCTTATCAATAGTCCTAGCTTAGTGACAACAACTGGGAATGGCAACTTAGCTGCTAAGTGTCAAATCATCACCAATTTCCTCTTTTCTTATTTCTTCTCTTTTAATTCTGCTTGTCATAAGTTGGCTGCAAAGTCCACAAGTGACGATCATATGACTGCAGCAAACTGCAACATTCATAAACGTGAGAACTGGTTGCAGAGCTACTTTTTACACTGTGTAATTTGAAATTGTTGTTAAAGGCAATCAAGTCAGGAAGCGAGGAATATCTGTACCCCCTTCACTAAGAGCCAGTTTGGTATAGCAGTTAAAGCATTAGGCTAGCAACCAAGCCACTGTGAGTTCAAGTCCTGCCTTACGTATAAATCTAGCTGGGTGACCTTTGGCCAGTCAGTTTCCTCAACCCTAAGAAGCAGGCAACGGCAAACAAATTGAAATCTTGCCAAGAAAACTGCAGAAACTTATGCAGTCCACCAACACTGATTCAAAGGTACAAGAAAAAAAAACTATTATCTTTTAATTAAAGTTCATTAGAGCATTTCTAACTCATGTATTCATTTTATATTGATGGATAAATTCAAAAATATGTTAAGTAGCATTCCAGAGTACATTTCTTAGGTGTCTGAAAATTTTGTGAGTCAGAAATAACCAATTCTCTCTTAATATTAGAAACGTTTTAGTAATATTGACATTTTAAACAAGTTTTACAATTAACCCAATGCCATCGTTAAACCTGCCCTGAGAAATGGCAACAAAGCAGAAAATAATTTTTAATATAGTCAAATGATTAAGTCACTTTTCCATTCCCCACCGTCCTGTTTACTATCCAGATAACAGAAACTCAAACATTCTCCTTCAAAATGTGAAATACATGCAGGCAAAATTCAGGATAATTGCTAAATGAACAATTGTTCTGCTTTGTTTCTTTCTACTGGTCATAATATTTTGAATAAAAGTCCCTCCAAGAACACTTACTGCACACAGGTGTGCAAACATTTCAATGTTTGAAGTCAGGAAGTGTCAAAAGCATCCTTCCGAAATGATTACTTTGTCGTTGAAAAAAATGTTGATTTTTTAAAGCCTACATTCAAGACTTCAAAATCTTTCTCCACCACACACACTGTTCAAAGCAAATCCAAGAAAGGATAAATCCAGAATGGAATAAACTGCTAAGATATTGCCTCAACAATTTATTATTTCTTTCAGACAACTCATTTCCTTTGTATTTTGCTTACAATGGGATAAACTGTAGATAACTGCTTTGTTACCTATTTTAAATTCCATTTGAGTACCACAAAGCTACGATTTAACCTTTGAGACAGAACACTGCTTTGAAGTATTTAGTCTATCCAGATGTACAAAGGTGACATAGAAGTGTTCCCCTCCACCAATTTCCCTAAAGCAACAACTCTTTGTGTGGTGATTGTTTTAACTTTTCTACATTTATGTTGCTGCCTCCAGTCAATCTTTAACCTGAAAATCTCCCCTTACTCCAAATTAACTTCCCAAGGAAGACAAATTTGTAAAACTGTACAAGTAACCGTCCAGTATTTTCAAGAAAGCAGAAAGGAATTAGGTTAAGGGACAGGAAGTAGCAAGGAATGATGGCGGAAGAGTTAAGAAAAGGAAATTGAGTCCTTGTACAGGAAAATGAAGAATGCATTCAACCAGCACAGGAAATGAGAAAAGGAGGAAACTGCCACTTTATAAAAGATACAGGGAAAAAAAAAAAATCTGCTTTCAGACAAAAGTGCTTAGGACTGATGTGAAAGAAACTGTTAGTGAGAAATAATAAATGAGAGGGCAAAAGCTAAAGTAGTTTGTGTAGTTAGGGGAATCCACAATGTCAAAGTTTAGCAACTAAGGTCCAACTAGCTACATATGTATACAGAACCGCAAAAGAAATCTTGACTATTGTTTGTCTTTTAGCCAGAGAAAGATGCAAGACTAGTGAGGTCCATTAATGCCTCCCTTCCCAAAGTGAAAGAAAAGACCACAAGTTTCAGAAAGGAATTGACAAAATGACAGAGGGTTAGAGTTCAGAAGGACTATAATGATACACAGCAAGAGTCCCCAGGCAAAAATCTATGGACACCTGCTTGGCTAGATGTCAGATGTCAGCTTATTTATTTTCAGAATCTTTTAATTAAAATCAATTCAATCCAATATACCTAGAGGACGCCAGGTTGGGAGAGTTCACAGAATTAAATTAAATTCATTAGGATTAGCAGAAGGGAGCACCAATGAAATCACAGAACAGTGGGTCTAACAATAGGTGCTGACTGTCCATGAAATTCACTGGCTAAGGACAAATGGATAACCAGGTTCACGTGTCATACTCAGCATAGTGTAGCTTTATTTTTAGCATATTCCACCAAACTGTGATTTAACAAACAATAGTTTGCTAAACATTTGTGTAGACAGAGGTTCCCTGAGGATGGGCTCCAGTGCGAATCCGAAAGCCCAAAAGACTCTGGTCTGGGTGACCAACCCCGATTGGATCTTGGAAGCCATAGTTTAGCTAAACTGTAAACCGAGCTCTGTCTAAATCCATCCTTCTTTGCTGTTATAAGGATGTGATGGGAAAGTTCTCATTCATTCATTTGACCATGAATCCAGTGGAGAAAGAGTGGGACATCAATATGAATAATAGGGAAGCATCGCGGTGTGCCCAACATGCCATCTCAAATGCCAGTGAAGCTCATTTTCAAGTTTCAAGCAAACTTTCTCAATCTGGTATCCCTCATACTTCTGAATCTCAACGACTTTTTCCTCGCTAGGGTAATGTACTGGAATGAACAAGGCTGGAGAACACTTAGATGAACAAACAGCAAGAATGGAAATTACACTCTCATTTTAAAGTAAAGAACGCTCATATTCATGCCTTTAAAAAAACACCAACAAATGGCTTTTGATAAGTAACTATTACTTGTGGTACTCTGCAAATTATATAATTGCTCCCATTCTGAAAGACATCCAGTAGTTGTGCTTTTCCATAGGCTCCCTCTGCTACTGCCCAAGGCATGGAAATCTAGCAACTTAAAAGTATATTAATTATGAACTATATAATTAGTATGTAAACTATAGCCACTGACTTATACCTGGTAGTTTTCCAGATCTGGCAGTGAACACAACGGCTATTTACACTACTAATTGCCACCAGTGGACAAAACAAGTGAAAGTATATGCCTCTCTTGGGTGTGGCTGCTATTTCAGTACACTTGGATTTCTCTAATTTGTAAAATGAAGTTTCTTTGTTTTCTACACACCTGTTTTAGTAAGCAGCAACCAAAGCCAAGAGCACAGACTTTCCTTCCATCACCCTTTCGTAAAAAAAATAAATCCATAAAGAAATCAAGAAAGATGCTGTGCAGACACCCACTCAACAGATGTAATTCGAAAAGCATGCCAAACAACTTCTACACACAATGCACCCAGAGCCCTTATTTTGTGGAAATTCATTTTTTACAGCCGTCCTGGAAAAAGCAGAGACCCCCCCCCCCAAAAAAAAATGAAGATATTTTGGCAGGCTACTAAAAAGAAATGGTTAGAAGAAACTGCCAATTGTGCTATTTGACTCTCTTTCCCACAATATTACTCTGGGCAAGGTGCAGTACAGAGATCCTGCATTTATTCTTTTTTCTACTCCATGCTTAAAATCCCATCACAACTTCTTCGGGGCTCAGACATCAAGAAGCAACGGAAGCCGCTCCCCCAAGTCACCCTAAGTTACAAATGGGATCTAAACTAAAAATCAATTAAGAGAGTGGGAGCAGAAAGTCATTTCATTTCCTGTTCCACTGAAAAAAGAAATCCACCATATCGCAGATCCCAGAGGAAACTATCTTCCAACATCTGCTTACTAAAATCCTTCATAAAACTTCAACAGAATTCATACAGGATGATCGCTGTTCAGAGGGCCTAACCCTTCCCAAATTCCTGCCCAGAAGATGCTACAGAAATCCAAGAGTCAGAGAGACATCAAAAAAAGAAAGAAAGAAAGAAAGAAAGAAAGAAAGAAAGAAAGAAAGAAAGAAAGAAAGAAAGAGAAAGAAAGAGAGAGAGAAAGGAGAGCGAGAAAGAGGAAGAGAGAAAGAGAGAGAGAAAGAAAGAGAAAGAGAGAGAAAGAGAGAGAAAGAGAAAGAAAGAGAAAGAGAGGGAGAGAAAAGAGAGAGAGAGAGAAAGAGAAAGAGAAAGAAAGAGAAAGAGAGAGAAAGAGAGAGAAAGAGAAAGAGAAAGAGAAAGAGAAAGAGAAAGAAAGAGAAAGAGAGAGAGAGAGAAAGAGAGAAAGAAAGAGAAAGAAAGAGAAAGAGAGAGAGAGAAAGAGGAAGAGAGACAGAGAAAGAGAAAGAGAAAGAGAGAGAAAGAGGGAAAGAAAGAGAGAAAGAAAGAGAGAAAGAGAGAGAGAAAGGAGAGAGAGAAAGAGGAAGAGAGAGAGAGAGAGAAAGAGAAAGAAAAAGAGAGAGAGAGAAAGAGGAAGAGAGAGAGAGACAGAAAGAAAGAGAGAGAAAGAAAAAGAGAGAGAGAGAGAAAGAAAGAAAGAAAGAAAGAAAGAAAAGGATACCGATGCCTTGCCGAACTTGGCAGCCTGCAATGCAGCAGCTCCATTGGCTGGCTGAGGAGAAGGGCTCCTCCGAGAGCCTCTAGTCCAGCCCGACCACTCACCGAGATGGAGAGTCAGATTGATGGTGTGGGGGTACTGGACGCCGGCCAGCATGGTCTGGCTCTGCCACCAGGTGGTGTCGGCCTGGTTGTTGTAGTCGGTGAGGAAGGCAGCGCCGTGCTGCAGGTGAGGCTGGGAGGCGTCGCACAGGTGGCAGGACTTGGTGACCCCGGTGACGCCGGTCTGCACGCAGTATTCCTCGGCCGGGCCGCCGCACGTGTTGGTGGCCACCACGGTGGCGTTAAAGGCAGCGTTGACGAACTCGGGCATGCAGCGTTGGGCTCGCCCGCTCTGCTCATCCGCGCACTCGTCCATGGCGCCGCCGCACGGCCCGATCAGCAGCAGCAGCAGCAGCAGCAAGCGCAGCCCGAGGTTCAAGCGGACGTCCATGCCCGCGGCTTTCCCTTCCTTCATCCCAGAAGCCGCGACTGCCCGCCCGCCCGCCCGCCTCCTCGCTCTCTCTCCGCTGTCTCCCGAGGAAAGACGGGCCCGGCTCGCTCTGCAGCAGCGCTCACAGCCACCGAGCGCGCCGAGAAAGCTTGGAGCGCCCGCCCGCACGCACGCAGGCACGCACGCAGGCAGCCTCTCTCCGCTCTCTTTGCGAAAGGGTGGGGGCACCGCGTTGCACGCTGGGATACGCAGCCCTCCAGCAGAGGAGGAGGAGGAGGGGGGGGGTTGAGAGGGGAGGCGAAGCTTGGCGGCGGGGGTGAGGGGGGGGGGGGGAGAAAGGGCTTGACCGGGATCCTTCCAGGCGCGGGCTCGTCCCACACCCCCGCCGCCTCTTGGAATGTCCCGAATGGGGGAAGGATTCCCGCGTGGGAACTTTTTGCCAAAGAGAGAGAGAGAGAGAGAGAGAAAACAAGAGCCCGCAAAAGGGAAGAAAGGAAGAGAGAGAGCAGCAAAGCCTTCAATTTCCTAACCCTTCCGCCCAGGCCAGGTTCATTCATTCATTCCTCGATTGATTGTATGGTTTATTGCTTTCTTTTTTTTATTTCAGTATTTTTTATGTATTGACTTATTTGTTCCCAGCGAAGCCAAAGTTGTGGGAAGCGCTGCAAAAGAAGAGCGCGGCCACTTGAGGGAAGGGAGCTCCTGCCTGCCTGCCTGCCTGCCTGCCTGCCTGCCTGCCTTGCGCGTTTTTTTGCGCGGAAGGGAGAATCCTGCAGAATCCGGCGGAATTGATTTCCAAGTCGGGAAAAGCGCAGCGGTTGAAGTTGTGCTCTAACTTCGGAAGGACAGCAAGGAATATGCTTTTCATTGTTTTTAAGACAGACAGACAGACAGACAGATAGCATTTTAAGAAATGCTTTGAAGACGGGACGGGTTCAGTCGCCGCTGCGTTTGCAAACCCCGCCGGCACTGATTTTTTTCTCAACTGGACGTTGGTTTTATAAACGGCTTTACGAAAAATAAATAAATAGTTGGAGGTCTCGGCGGGCGAAGAAGAGAGATTACACAACCGCTCTCTGGGAAGATGTGAACTTATTGATTTATTTTTATTTGTCAATTGCTGACAAGATAATAGGTATCAGTAAAAACATAGTTATGAATACACAGATACATATAAGGATATAAGGATATATATAACATATATATATATATATATGTTTTCTTAAGTTTTCGCGGGTACTTACATGTATGCTGTTCAGCTTCGTTCAGGTATTATCCCACGATGTGGGATAATACCCAAACAAAGCTGAGCAGCATTATCTATCTATCTATCTATCTATCTATCTATCTATCTATCTATCTATCTATCTATC
>BLBF01000052.1:11879928-11916444 GCA_015471245.1 Laticauda colubrina | reverse complement strand
ATCTATCTATCTATCTATCTATCTATCTATCTATCTATCTATCTATCCATCCAAATATAAATATATATTATATTATAAGCTTTGAGACCCACATCCATACAGAAGCCTGATGATGGCAGATGAGATTCTGCTGAAACGTTGCTACAACTTTAAAAGCATTACAATGACGTGGGATAATACCCAAGGGAAGCTGAACAGCACATATGTGTGTGTGTGTATGTATATATGTGTGTGTGCTGTTTTATATTATGTATTATAAGCTGTGAGACCCAGATCCATACAGAAGCCTGAGGATGGCAGATGAGATTCTGCTGAAACGTTGCTACAACTTTAACAGAACTACAATGACGTGGGATAATACCCGAAGGAAGCTAAACAGCACACATGTAAGTACCCGCGAAAGCCTAAGAAAACATATATATGTATGTATGTATGTATGTATGTGTGTGTGTGTGTGCTGTTCGGCTTCCTTGGGGTATTATCCCACGTCATTGTAGTGCTTTTAAAGTTGTAGCAACATTTCAGTAGAATCTCATCTGCCATCATCAGGTTTCTGGTATTGAGTTTGTATGTTTGTATATATATGTGTATATATATACATATATACATATATATATTAGTATGTATGTATGTATATGTATATATATAAAACAATAGGACAGGGATACGCACATTAAGACTTGGCGGAAGTTAAATCAGAAAATCCTTTTGATTAAATTTGTTCTCTGAGCATTAATAGTCACAACAAGATTTCCAGTGTTTATTCGGATATGAGTCAATTTGACTTCAATCCCATGTCCCTCAAATCTATCTACATTTAGCCGGTCTCTGTTAGATAGGAACAGGCTCTTGATTACCTAGTACAAATAAATAAAGCATGAGTACTATGTATTTTCAATCTTTTCATGCTTGCATTCAGATTTGAAGGTGAAACAGCCAATAGTTGAACCACACCCTTAAGTATCTTGGCTGAGTACAGTAATTTAATCATGCTTTCTTAAATGTTAAAGTTGGGGAATATTGGGAGAAAAACTGAGATAAATCAGTAGTACTCTAAAAACGTTTCAAATCATTCACAATTCAATCATTTGGAGAAATACTCAGGTAACAAAAGTTCCTATGAAGTGATCTGCCATTTATTCAAATATAAACGCAATAGTACATCTTTTAAAATGCATGTCCTTACATTTCAATCTTTTGAGATGTAAATGCTCAAGCTATTTTACATGCATATTAAAAATATACAGTTTATTAGATTTTTAACTCACTTTTATTACTTTATAAGTCACTCAAATTAGCAAAAATATATCTAACAGTCCTCCTATTTTCCCCACAACAACCCTGTGAGGTGGGCTGGGCTGAGAGAGAAAGGTTAGGTTTCATGCCTAAAGCCGGATTACAACTCACAGTCTCCCAGTTTCTAGCCTGATGTCTTAACCAACACACCAAACTAGCTCTGATTTGATATAAAGTTTCAAGAGATTTGAAGGTTCTGGGATCACAGTTAATTATTGTGATACTAAAGTTATTATAGCATATAATATAGGTTTTTGGTGTGGATGATTGAAGCCCCCTTCTGGATAATATAGCTATGCATTCATTGCTGTCAAGTTTGTGTCCTTTGTTTTCTGTCATTTTATTTTTTAAATTAAATTGTTCCACACGTGTTTAACTGTGAATCTCCAAATCACTGGAGTCAGGCATTTAATAAATAAATAACATTTAATAAATAAATAACCCATATGGCCAGATACATTTTGTATTTACATACATTTTGGATATCACTTATGTACCACTATTCCAATATTTTAAGATGAATCTGAAGATCTTATCCCAAATAACCAACTATTTTTATTTCAACACAGGAGAAAGGAAACAAAGGAAGAAAAGAATAGTCTGGCTAATCATGAGTTAAAATGAACACATGTAAATTACCTACAGTTGTGCTTATATTTGCAGTAGTTAGAGAAAATCTTAAATTCAGTTTCATACTTCATATGCAACAAATCAAACTGTAAGTCAACGTTGATTTTTCCCCTGCTTTAAACCTAAAAGAGTACCTATCAATTATTTTAAGTGAACCAAAGTGATCATGTAACTGTAGTTCCTTCTGATTCTGTGGTAGGTATGATTTGATGATATATATTCTTCCAAATGGAATTAGTGACAGATTTTATATTCCTCGGGTCCAAGATCACTGCAGATGGGACTACAGCCAAGAAATTAAAAGACGCTTGCTCCTAGGGAGAAAAGCTATGGCAAATCTAGATAGCATACTAAAAAAGAGAGACATCACCCTGCCAACAAAAGTGTGTATAGTCAAGGCTATGCAATGTATGGCTGTGAAAGTTGGACAATAAGGAAGGCTGAGTGCCAAAGAATTGAGGCCTTTGAACTATGGTGCTGGAGAAGAGTCCCTTGGATTGCAAGGTGATCAAACCAGTCAGTCCTAGAGATCATAACCCTGACTGCTCTTTAGAAGGCCAGATCCTGATGATGAAACTCTAAAATACTTTGGCCACCTAATGAGAAGGAAGGACTCTTCACTGGAGAAGAGCCTAATGCTGGGAACGATTGAGGGCAAAAGAAGGGGACGGCAGAGAATGGGGTGGCTGGATGGAGTCACTGAAGCAATCAGCATGAACTTAAATGGACTCTGGAGGATGGTAGAGGACAGGAAGGCCTGGAGGGATGTTGTCCATGGGGATCACGATGCGTCGGACATGACTTCGCGAATAACAACATTCTTCCAAACATTCACCAGTCACATAAGCACTTCTTCTGTTTCAATGAGCCTTTTTTAACAGGAGATAATATTTATGGGGAACATTACATATAATGATTTAACCCAGGGCCATTTTAAAAACAATAACAAATTATTTAAGAAAGAATTATACAATCAAGATTTGACAATATAACTTCAAATAGGTAAAATGAGGACCCAGATTACTAGCGGCAATAGGCTGACTCTGTATAGATAGTCTTTGATTTAGAACAGTTCATTTAGCGACCATTCAAAGTTTACAACATTGAAAAAAGTGATGTATTATTGTTTTTCGCACTTAAGACCATTGCAGCATCCCCATGGTCATGCGATCAAAATTCAGATGCTTAGCAACTGACTCATATTTCTGACCGGTTGCAGAGTACATGATCACCTTTTGCAATCCTCTGACAAGCAAAGTCAATGGGGAAGCCAGATTCACCTAACAACCCATAGGACTAAATAACTGCAGTAACAACTGTGGCAAGAAAGGTTATTAAATGGAGCAAAACTCACTTAAATATTTCACTCAGCAAACAGATGTTTTGGGCTCAATTATGGTCATAAGTTGAAGCTACCTGTAAAAAACTTTAAAGCTATTGAACACCAACTATAAAATATTTACAACCATCATAGTGAATAGACTGAAGAGACTTTTGAATGAATATATACACATAGACCAAAATGGATTTCTCCCAGGCAAATTAGGAACAATCTGAGGACAGTAATAGATATTTTAAAATATTATTATGCCCACCCAGAGAAATAAGTATCACTTGTCTTTTTAGATGCTCAGAAAGCATTTGATAATTTGAATTGGCAATTCATGATACAGCAAATTTATAATATGACTTTAGGAACTAAATTTGAGCACATAATAATATATTCCAATCAGAAGGAAATATTGTTTTATAGTGACTGGTGAAATTACCCAGAGCTTATTTCTAAGAAAAGGAGTTAGACAAGGTTGTCTACTGTCTCTTCTGCTTTTTATATTATCACTCGAGATCCTCCTTAGACAAATTAGGCAAAATTCAAAAATAAAAGGATTAAAAATCAAAAAAGAAGAACATAGATTACAAGCTTTCACGGATGATATGGTCTTTGTCACTGAAGATCCAAGAGAAACAGGAAAGGAGCTCATTAACGAATTAAAAAGATTTGGGGAAATAGGTCTGAAAATTAATAGAAAATGAAACTCTTGTCCAAAAACTTAACGAAATTACAACAAATAGAACTAGAAAGAATAACAGGACTACAAACAATAAAGAAAATGAAATATCTAGGTATATGGCTGACCATGCAATGTAAAACAATAAAGGAGAATAATTATGAAAAATTATTACAACAAACAAAAAAAGATTTGGAATTATGGGCTAAATTGCAATTATCTTTACTAGAAAGAATAGCAGCTATTAAAATGTCAGTCTTACCCAAATTTTTATATTTATTTCAAACGATCTCTATTAGACTAGAGAAATATTTTTTTAATGAACTTAATAAAATTACACCGAAATTTATTTAGCTAAGCAAAGAACCTAGAATAAAGATAAAATCATTACAGGATATAAAAAGCAGAGGAGGATTGGGTCTTCCGAATTGGAAGTTATGTTATAATGAAGCAGCATTAACCTGGACAAAGGATTGGATCAATTTAACTAATAAAAGAATACTAAGTCTAGGAGGCCATGACCTACAAAGAAGATGGCATGCCTTTTTGTGGGAAACAGGAATGAAGAAACAACATTATTTTCATAGACACCTAATTAGAGACACCCTGTTACAAAATTGGACTAAAATCAAGAAGAAACACTACATGAAGATATCAATTTGGTTATCTACGATGGAAGCTATTATCCATCCAAACAATTTAGACTTAGCTGAGATGATAAAATATAAAGAAGTAATAGATACAAAGGAAATCTGAAATCGATGCAAGATCTACAAAAACAAGGGATACATATTGACTGGTAGGCATTTCTTCAGCTACAAAATAGATATTAAAAAGATATTAAAGACTTTGGAATATATTTAAAACCACAACAATTAGATAAAATACTAATAGGCCCAGATAAAAAAATATTACAAAAATTTATAAATACCTCCTGGAGGTGGAATTAAAGAAAGAGATTGTAAAAGGATGTATGATAGCCTGGGCCCAAAATATAGGGCATAATATAAATTAGACAGAATGGGAAAGCATGTGGAATTGAAATTATAAGTTAATGAAATCAACCGCATACAAAGAGAACGTGTACAAGATGTTTTACAGATGGTATTTGCCTCCTTCGAGATTAGTGAAAATGTATCTTAACATGAATCTGACATGCTGGAAGTGCAAGAAGAAAGGTACATTTTACCATATGTGAAATGGGTCTCTTGTCTAGAGACCCAAAAATATTGGCTAAAAATCAAAAAATGGTTGCAAGAGATTACTAAAACACAAAAAGAAGTAGAACCGGAATTATTTTTATTGGAGATATTTAAGAAAAAATACAGGAGAAATATAAAATATATAAAGCCCATGTCACACTGAACCAATGGATGCAAAGAGGATGTAAAACGGACAAAAAACCTTGCCATCGAAAACGCGATGTACTCACTGCCTCCGTTTTGCTTCCACTCTATCTGTCCAGCATCCCTTTATTGACGTTTCCTCCGCTCCAAAAGTTTTGGGTTGCCCAAAACTTTTGCGCGGAAAATGTATCCAGTTTGTCCGTTCTGCATCTGCTACGCATCCGTTACGCATCCGCTATATCCGCTAGGCATCCGCTGCGCATCCGTGCAACTCGCATCCGCTCGGATGCAGGGAGGAAGCAGAACGGACGCGGAACGGATGCAGAACGGATGCAGCACGGAAACAAAGCATTTAAAATGGAAAAAAACGTTCACAGAGGGGACCTATCTCGGATATTAAGGATGTCTAGAGGATGCCTAGAGGATGCCTAGAGGATGCAAAGGGACACCTATACTGCCTATAAAAAGGGGGAGCAACTTGTCTGCATCTCACTTTCAGATCAGCAGCCCACCTGTGCAGACCTCTGCAGCCTTCATCTGACTCTTCCTCTTCCACAGCATCCAGTCATGTCCACCGTGGATCGTAACACAGTCCTTTTGGCAGCCGCCATCCTTCTGCAACAGTGCGAAGCCATCTACAGGCTCTGTGACTCTACTACGGGAAGAAAAAGAGGTGGCCAAGAAGCGTCTGGGTCCGAAAATGGATCGGGAGAAGAGCAGCGTACGGACTGTACAACAAGCTGATGGTGGAGCTCAGGAACGAAGACACTCGTGCATTCCAGAACTTCATGAGGATGCCTCCAGCCATGTTTGACGAAGTTGTGCAGCGGCTGAGACCCAGGTTGACCAAGGCAAACACCAACCTCCGGCCCAGCCTGGAACCTGGGCTCAAGGTGGCACTCACTCTGTGCCACCTGGCCTCAGGGACCACCTACAAAAGCATGCAGTACGGCTGGAGGGTGCCACACAACACCATCAGCATTGTGGTCAGAGAAGTGGTGCAGGCCATCATGGAAGAATACAAGGAGGAGCTCCTCCAGTGCCCCTCCACTGAAGAAGGATGGAAGAAAGTTGCAGAGCAGTGGTATCAGAAGTGGAACTTCCCCCACACCGTTGGAGCCATAGATGGCAAGCACGTGGCCTGCAAAGCTCCAGCCAAGTCGGGGGCCACTTATTTCAACTACAAGGGCTTCTTCAGCATTGTCCTCTTTGCCATGGTTGATGCTGACTACAAGTTCATGTACATCAATGCTTCAGGCTACGGCTCATCTTCAGATGCCCAGGTATACAACGCCAGTCACCTCAAGGAAGGGCTGGAAGGCAACCTCATAGTGGGCTTCCCAGATCCAGACCCCCTGCCCAACGACACGCAAGATGTGCCCTACTTCATCGTGCGGGATGACGCCTTCTCCCTCAGAACCTACCTCATGAAGCCCTACACCTCCAAACTCCTCACCCGTGAAGAGAGGATCCAACTACAGGCTGTCCAGGGCAAGGCGGGTGGTGGAGAACGCCTTTGGCATCCTGGCCAACAGATTCCAGGTACTTCTCACCACCATGCAGCATCGCCCAGAGACCATGAGCAGGATCGTGGAAGCTTGCTGCATCCTGCACAATCTCATGCGCACCCGCTACCCAGTCTTGCAGAACAGGCTTGTGGACCGTCAACAAGGCAATGGGGACATGGAGCCTGGGAAATGGAGGCAAGGGCGAAACCTGATCGACACTCAGGATGTGCAATGCCCCAACAGAGCCTCACGGGAAGGGAAGAAGCAGCGCAACCTCCTGAAACACTGGTGCAACTCCCCAGCTGGAGCAGTGGAGTGGCAAGACAGGATGGTAGATGCTTAATGGATGCTTCCTTCAGCCTGTCTCATCACACTGATGAGATTGGGCCATGTATGTTGGGTGGGCCTACAATGAACAGGGCGTTTAATAAAGAGTTGTGTTTGTGTTGACATGTGTGGATCAATGCTTACATTGTTATTGATAAAAAAGGGCCATAGGTATGGCACCTGGGAGGGTAGACCATACAGTCCCACTATGCTTGCAGTGGAGGTTTATCTATCCCACAGCTATTAGCCATCCCAAAGATATCCCTGCTCATTCCACAGGTATCCCTGCCCACCCCACTGCTATCTTAACCCATCCCACAAGCATGCAAAGGCTTAAACCATTTCTAAAAGTTTCCACCAAGACTTTATTGAAAAAAAGAAATGAAGCAAGTGTGTGAATCAAAGATAAACTTTATTGAACAATAAGCTGTAACAGAAAAATGACCCAAGTCAAGTGTCCAAATAAAGTCCACAGGTAGCCAGCTACCCGGTCTCTGGCACGCTTATCGGTCACTCGGAGGTGTGCCCAGTCTCAGGGGTGAAGGGTCCAGGTGCTGTGGTGGTGGGTGGTGCTGGAGTGCCTGGCCCCGAGAGGACAACAGGGGACGGTGTGTTGAGGAAGGTGTCGGACAGCTGGCTCAGCCCCGTGATGCTGAGAGGTCCTTCCTCCATTCCATGGGGTGTCAGCCCCAGTACTGATGACAGATGTACTGAGGCCGGGCTTGGCTGTGGGATGGAGGAAGGAGCAGTGTAGTGGGGCTGTCTGCTCTGCAGCTGGGTGAGGACTGTCGTGGGTGGCATCATTGGCGTGGGTGGCATCGCTGTCGGCATTGTCGTGGGTGGCATCGGTGGCATCAGTGGAACCGGTGGCAACGGTGTCACCCGATGACTCTGTGCCTGGACTGGGAAGGGCTGCTGCCTATGCTGCTGAACCTCCTGGTAGCCGTAGCCCTGGTAGGTGAGGGCCTGTGGGAAGCCTTGGAATGGGAGGGACATCACCTGGGGTGGAGGAGCAGACCTGGACTGGGTGGGAGCAGGTTCCTCTGGGTCTGGAGGGTTGTGAAGCAGCTCCGTGATCTGGTCCTTCATCAGCTGGTACTGTGGATCCGCCATTTCCTTGAGGGTCTGGTTGACATAGGTGAGGAAGGGCTTGCGGTTGGAGGAGTCGGAGTCGGTGTGGACCAGCTGAGAGAGGAGATCTATGCTGGTGCGGATGGTGTCCCTGATCTCCAGCAGGACAGTGTGGCTCTGCCCCTCCTGCTGTCCAGCTCTCTGCCTTTCTGCGGAGGCGGAGCTTGGGGGGGTGGATGCAGCTAGGACTGTGGTGGACTCGATGTCTACTTTCTCCCACCGCACCAGGGAGTCCTCCATGCACTCCACCACACTTACCACATCTGTCCGCGGGTTCTCCGCCGTGGCACGCTCCACAGAAACCTGCCTGGAGACAGGGACTGACTCTCAGCCAGAAGAGGACTGGCTCTCAGCAGGCTGCCGGAGAGAGAGGGTCGTGAGAGGGCTGCTGGTGTACCTCGGTGGCGGACCTCACCCTCCAGGAAGCTGCACCTGGCCATGACGTAGGTCTCTCTGTCAGCTTAACCCTGGCCTGGCCAGATTTCTTCAGGTGCAGCTTTCCGTACCAGGTGTGCATTTGCTTCCACCAGCCGAGGAGCACCTCCGAAGTGTAACCCATACTCTCCGCCCTCTCTCTCCAAGCAGCCTGCTTCCACTTGGTGTCCCTGTACAGCCGGTGTCCCTTCCGCCACAGATAGTCGTTCTCTCTCAGCCACTCCAGCACCTCATCCTTGTGCGCCTCCTCAATATAGTATTGCCTCCTCTTCCGTTGCTGCATATGCCTCTTCCTCCCTTTGGCAGGACCAGATGGGCCCTCATCAGAGGGGCTCCCAGGTAGTAGGGGCTGCTCCTCCACACCACCAGCAGCAGCAGCACCACCAGCAGGATCATCATCAGCATCATCATCATCCTCACCAGCAGGATCAGCATCAGCATCAGCATCATCAGCAGGATCAGCGGCAGCACCAGCAGGATCAGCAGCAGTAGGACCAGGATCAGCAGCAGTAGAGTTAAGCACTAGCAGGGCCAGCAAGTCCAGGAGCACGAGCAGGACCAGGAACACGAGCAGGACGAGCAAGACCAGGAGCACGAGCAGGACGAGCATGACCAGGAGCAGCTTCAACAGAGTAAGCACCAGCAGAAGCACCACTGCCAGGAGCAGCTTCAGCAGAAGAAGAGTCAGGGGCAGGGGGCGGGAGGTTGGCCCTGTCCCTCTTGCCAGGGATGGCGGCAGGCTGCTGAGGCTTTTGCTTCCTCCCCATGGTTGTGGGGTTGCTGGCTGGCAGGGAGGCTGGCAGGCACCAAGGCTGGCAGGAAGCCAGGCACGAAGGCTGGCAGGCAGGCACGAAGGCTGGCAGGAAGCCTGGCAGGTAGGCTGGCAGGTAGGCTGGCAGGAAGCCTGGCAGGTAGGCTGGCAGGAAGCCTGGCAGGCAGGCAGGCACCAAGGCTGGCAGGCAGGCATGCTGGCAGGGCAGGCAAGGAACTCGAAGTGTCCAGCAGCAGGTCTTTCCTCGGAATGCCGGCCACGTGCGAGCTGCTTCCCTTTATAGCCGGGGGGCTTACGCAATGCATCCCCCCCGCATGCGCAATTAACGTTCGGCATCCGTTCCGCTTCCGCTGTGCATCTGTTAGGCTTCCGCTCTGCATCCGCTTCATCCGCTGTGCATCCGCTTCATCCGCTAGGCGTCTGCTCTGCATCCAATCTTTCCGTTCCACGTCCGCTTTGCTGAGGCCCCCCGGAAGCCTAGCGGATGCCCCATCCGCTCTCATCCGCTTCCATCCGCTGGGCTTCCGTTCCGCATCCGCTTTGCATCCGCCCTGCGTCCTCCCTGTGTCCGTGTTATCCGCTCCGGTTATGCAAATTTTTGCCCCTTTTGAGAGCGGATACAACGGATTTTACAACGGATGGAACAATTTGCTCGTCCGCTGTGTCCTTTTTGCATCTCTTGGCCAGTGTGATATGGGCTTAATATTACATATTCTGATGGCAGCTAGAATTGCTTCGGTCCAATGCTAGAAACACCCATCTATACCTTCAGATGAATTGGTTATTCAAAAAATAATGACGTGCTGAGATGGACAAACTAACGATGTTAAAAGAAAAAAGAGACTGAATAGTATAAAATTTGGGGAAAATGGTATGACTGGATCAAACAAATATCATTAAAAGATTGATGAATTAAGGATAAGCAATACTTAAGTTAAATGTTTATAGTCACATAAATTGTATATATTTGAAAACAACGTACAAAATAGCAGCATAAGAAAATTGCCACAGTTTGTTGAATTATTGAATTGTCGAATTTAAGAGATTTTACTTTTTACTTGTTCTATTTATTTTTGTCTTTTTTTAAAGCTATAAAAGATCAATAAAGTCTATTTTTCAAAAGAAAGCTTTAAAGAGTGCTGTAAAGCACTATGAAGCATTATATAAGTCTAAGTGCTATTAATCAACATATATTAAAAAGTCAGAGAAAAATGAAGCACATTTACACTACAAGTTGAATTCCTAAAAAAAAAATATTTGAAAGTCTGCATCCTTGCCTATTTATGGAGAGGGGAAGGAAACTAATTCTAATGTTCATAACAATATGGGAGGAACTTATTCTGCAAAACAAAATGGTTTAGGCTGATTTGCTAAAGATGCCTAAAAATCCTAGGCCAGAAGAAAATACACATTTCCACACCCCCCCCCAAAAAAGCTATGACAATAACAATAGGGCAAATCCTAATTATGTAGGTTCAACGTCCATTTTCTTAAGCTGCATTTCCAAGTTAAAGAATTGGAGAATGCATGGCTCTTGAGCAAGATATATAAAAAGTCTAGAGGGCATTTTGAAATAAGCAGCAACAAGCAGCAACAATTACACTAGTCCTTTAGCAAACAGGACATTTACAGGAAACTGATAAAGGTAGAATTTAGTGATAGAATCTCGTTTTGTGATCTTATTTAGAGTGTGACTAGGTTGGTTACTATTAAGTTCAACCAATACAAACACACACACAATAGATATTCTTGATATGGAAACTTAAACCTTTGATGATTCCAGGCATTATGAGTCAAGTTTCCCAACTGCATTCCAGATTCTTGTTCTCAATCATAGTGAAGTGTGATAAGGTGTTATCTGATATTTAGGTATTAATTGCATTTATGACAGGTTCTTTTTAATGTTTTCTTATTGTTGCACTGCCTCCAGCAGCTTTTCACACACAAAATTCTTAGTTGTTCTTTTAAAGCAATCAATAATAGATATTGCTGCTGATATTATCAACCTATAAACATAAGCAGCCAAATGATAAGACATTTCCCTTTCTCTTGTTCATGTTTAATTTATCCTAGATCAAATCTGATCTAAATGATAATATTGTCATCCCTGTAGTAGATTGGTCCTGCCAGACGGGGCTAAGGACTAGTTCTGATTTATGTTCCTAAGTCAGAGACAGTTATCACCATGGAATCTCCATAGCTCTTTTAAGATTCAGGAATGCAAACAAAGATTGAGTTAGCTGTTGTGCAAGATCTCTGTTTGCTTTTTAAGGAAGACAGGACTAGGTAGGGAAGGCAAACTGATTATATATACTGATTTACTGTAGAACTGAGGTACAAACTGATGGAGAATGGAATGAAATTCAGTTTGTGCGTTGTTTTTAGTTTTCATTATAGAACAACCATCATACAGTGTATTAATGGAATGACAGATTTACCGTATATACTCACATATAAGCTGATCTCGCATATAAGCCGACCCTTAAAAAACTGCCCCAAAATGAGGAATTTTGCAAAAACTCGCATATAAGCCGACCCCCAAATACCATGGTGTTCAACCCGATAAAGGAAAATCTGGAGACCCATGAAAAAAAATCTGGAGATGGCGTAATTACGATGGCGTAATTATCAACATTTCCCCAAGAGCTGGGAATAGGTAAATTATCACTATTTTCGAGTAGATCCCAGCACAGAAACACCCCTCCCCCAATTAACTTCGATCTGTCAGGCTATCCTGTTCTGAGCAACATGGTGGCGATCAACCGCCGAGCTCAACGCCCTGCGAAGATGGGCCAAGACCAAGGCTCACCGTCAGAAAGATTCTGGGAGGACAGGGCTTTGGGCGCGACTTCCCTGAACAACAGAAGTGAAGCCCAGAGGGAAAAGGCGGCGGGGCAAAAGTTGCGGTTCATCGTCCATCCAGGGAGAAAAATGGCGCCCAACCATGCACGTTTTACTTGAGGCAAGGGCTGCTAAGGGCCAGCTGACAGTGCGAGAGCCAAGACTCTCATCGCAGGAAGCCATTACGCTAAGTCGCTGCTCCGGCGCAAATCGAGGCACAGCCACCGATAAATCAGATTTATGCGCATATAAGCCGATCCCCAAATTTGAAAAAAAAAAAAAAAGCATTCTAAAGTCGGCTTATATGCGAGTATATACGGTATTAGTTGTAACCCAAAATAAACATTTCAGAATATGATGCTTAAAAATATATTTTTTACAAGTTTATGTTTTAACATCATCTTGAAAATGGTTTAGCTAATTGTAACTACAAGGAATTTTATTTTTTTTATACAACAAACATTATTGTTCTTTTCTGTGTCATAAATACGGAAAGTGGTGTCCCACTGTTGCTGTTGCTTTAATATGCTTTAATATTATTAAACATGCAAAACATTTGATCCATAGAGGAGATTGTAATTATTTTCATAAATAGGGGATGCAAATCAGACAGTAGAGATGATACAAATGGACTCATTGCTGTCTATTACCTGCAAGATCTTTGCCCACATTCTCCTGAATAGACTTGTCACTGTGTCACAAAGAAACTTTGCAGAGATGCACTGTGACTTTCAGTCAGAATGAAATATAGCAGACATAATATTTGCTCTTAGGCAAGTCCAAGAGAAGTGAATTGAATAGAGCAAGACTCTTTACTCTGTCTTCATTGACCCACCAAAGGTATTTGACATTGTAAACAGGGAGGGTCTCTGGATCATCCTGAGACATTATAGATGCTCAAGGAAATTCACAAAGTTGTTTTAGCTACTCCACAATGACAGGACAAGTCAGATTCTTTACAATAAATGATATATCACCTGCATTTGCCATTTCCAGTGGTGCAAAAATGATTTCCTATTCAATCTGTTCTCATTTGCATGTTGTCACAAGCTGTCCAGGGTCTGAATGTAGAGTGTACATCAGGTGCCAACTGAGCAACTTTTGATGACTCTCTGATCTTTGCTACTTGAACACCTAGGTTCATCCTCACGTTCTAAAAAGTTCATTGGCCGAAACAGGACCCCACCAGATGGAAAAAAGGGTGGGGCTGGATGCTCTTCACAGCTCAAAGAGAATGGGCGTATCAGGTACGTACCAATGCCCTTTCTCCTATGAGCTGTTCAGAGCATCCAGTAGTGGGACATACCAAAGCCTGTCCTATCCTACGGGAGGGACTCTGTCTGGTCTGGAATCTCCTCCTGGTCTCTGTGAACTCGTTGCAGAACTCTTCTGCCAAAGGAAGCCTCAGCAGAAGCAAACACATCAATTTTGTAGTGTCTAATGTAGGGTGATAGGGAAGCCCAAGCTGCGGCCTGACAGATTTCAGTTATTGATGCCTGTGTGGACCATGCTGCCGAAGTTGCTGCACTCATTGTTGAATGAGCTGTTATGTCCCTAGGCACCTGCAGAGATTGGGTCTGATATGTTTTTGCTATTGCCGCCCATATCCAATGGCCTATCGTAGATGGTGAAACCTTGTAACCTTGAGAATTGGGCTGAAAGGACATGAATAAAGCCTCTGATTTCCTGAAAGCCGCTGTACGCTTGATATAGATTCGCAGAGCATGCCTCACATCAAGCTTATGCCATTGTCTTTCCATCCCCTGTGATGGTCTGGGACAAAAATTTGGAAGAATAAGCTCTTGTGCTCTATGAAAAACCAAATTGACCTTGGGCATAAATGTGGGATCGGGACAAAGGACCACACGATCAGCATGAAAAACGCAGAGATCTTGTCTGACAGACAAGGCTGCAATTTCTGAGATACGATGAGCGGAGGTGATTGCTACCAAGAAAACGACTTTGTACATGAGAAATTGGAGATTTGACGTTTTCAAAGGTTTGAAAGGACCTTTAGTGAGAGCAACAAGGACCTTGTTAAGGTCCCAGGTGGGATAATGGTGCACTGCCGGAGGGTGAAAATTGGTGGCTCCTCGAAGGAAAGATCTTATGTGTGGATGATGTGAAAGAGAACTGAGGCCCTCGTGAGTGAGAACTGATGCCAAGGCCGCCACCTGCCTTTTTAACGTATTAGGTGACAACCCCTTATCGAGTCCCTCCTGTAAAAACTCTAGAATCTGGGTGACAGAGGGAGAGGCAGGATCAATCTGAAGCTTACTATACCATTTGCAGAAGGTTGACCATGTGGTGTTGTAAATGGGAATTGTTGAGGGGCATCTGGCAGCTAGGAAAGTGTTGATAACTCTGTTGGAAAGCTTTTCGCTCTTCAAACCATTCCGCTCAACCTCCAGACGGTCAATTGGAACCATTGAGGGTCCAGATGTTGAAGGAGCCCCTGAGTTAATGAGATTCTGTCTGACGGGATTCTCCAGGGGGGGGCTACCAAGAGACTGCGGAGGTCTGCCAACCATGTCCGTCTGGACCAATAAGGCGCCACTAGAAGTAATTCCACTCTCTCATCTAGTAACTTCTGGATGACTTTGGGAACCAGCGGAAGTGGAGGGAATGCATACAGGAGCCCTGGGGGCCAACGACAGCGGAGTGAATTGAAATTCTCCGCCCCTTGGGATGGGTACCTGGAAAAAATTCTCGGGAGCTGAGTGTTGAGAGGGGAAGCAAATAGGTCCACCACTGGCTGACCAAATGTCCATGCCACTTCTTGGAACAGGGATGGGTGGAGGTGCCACTCCAATTGATCTATGGTGGCCCTGCTTAGTCAGTCTGCCTGCGTATTCTGCAGACCTGAAATGTGTTCTGCTTTGATGGAAAGTATGTTTTTCTCCGCCCAATGACACAGGCGCTCCGCTTCCTGCATTAGCTGCTTCAATTGTGTGCCCCCTGCTTATTTATGTGAGCTTTGGCTGTTACATTGTCTTGTTAGTGTCAGTATGTATTGACTGCGTACCTGGGGGAAGAAGTTACGAAGGGCCAGGTGTACTGTGTGAAGTTCCAGCCAGTTTATACTGCATGACTGTTCTATGTCGGACCATCGGCCCTGGGTTGTGAGCGACTGGACGTGAGCTCCCCATCTGAACAGACTGGCATCTGTGGCGATGGTGAGCCTTTGTGGTTCCTTGAAGAGACAGCCTCTGTTGATAACCGGTTTGGACCACCAGAGGAGAGATTTGAGAACCTTGGGCGGGACCCTGACTTTGTGTTTGGAGTTGCTTTGGCCGGATCGCTGGTACGGTAGCAGGAACCACTAGAGGGATCTAGTGTGAAGGCGGGCCCAAAGAATAATAGAAATACATGAAATCATTTTGCCCAACAATTTTGATAGGTCCATTAAGGATACCCTCTTAAGCACCCTGATCTCCTTAACCAATTTTTGAATGCTATTTAGTCTATCTGGTGACAGATAAATCTTACCTTCCACTGTATCTATGACCGCCCCTAAATGAATTAACCGAGTCAAAGGTGTTAATTGACTCTTCTTCCAATTTATTAAGAATCCATGCTCTTGTAGGGATAATAATATGTTCTGAGTGTCTATGACTGCCTGATGAGTGGAAGGAGATAAAATCAAAATATCATCAAGATAACACTGGAGGCATACCGGGATGTTCCTGAGGTAGGCAGCTAGCACTGCTAGAACCTTGGTGAAGGTCCTGGGGGCAGAGGCTAATCCGAATGGAAGGGCTACATATTCAAAGTGGTGGTTATTGTAGCAGAATCTCAGAAACCTATAATGAGAGGGCCGAATAGCAATATGCAGGTACGCCTCTGTCAAATCTATGGACGTGAGCATGTCCCCTTTCCTGATGCCCAGTAATATTGATTGGAGGGTGTGCATTTTAAATTTGCGATATATTAAGAAATGGTTGAGACATTTCAAATCTAATATCGCTCTCCATCCCCCCAAATTTTTTGGCACAGCAAAAAGATGTGAATAAAAACCTTGCCCTTGTTGGTTGGTCGCTACTGGTTGGATGGCTCATATATCCAGTAGATGTTGGATAGCGGAAACCATGAGATTACGCTTGACCGGGTCTCTGGAAGGAGGGTATGTCATGAAGGAATCTGGGGGAGTGGATCTAAACTCCAGCGCGAGTCCAAATCTAACCGTATCTCTGACCCAGGCGTCAGAGGTAGAGGAGTCCCATTGGTCAGCAAATAACTTAAGACGTCCACCAATGGGAATTGGGTCCCGGGAGTTATCTTGGTCGCTGGAAGGGCCTGTTCCCTGTTCCCCGAAAGGATCTTTTGGATTGACCACCCCTTCTACTGCTATCCACTGAGTCGGACCTATCTGGTTGTTGTCCTGGTCTAACTGCTGGGGGTCTCTGGTATCTGGAAGAGAAGGATCCCTGATAGAAAGATAGAAAGGATTCCCTCCGAAAGGACTGGGGGCTTCTGGGATCTGACTTCCGAAAAAGAGAAGGGAGAATTTTCTTCTTGTTGCGTGTTTCAATTAGTAGCGGATCCAGGGAAGGGCCAAACAATCTATCTCCCGCAATGGGGAATGAGGCCAGCTTGGATTTGTGTTTGAAGTCGGCTTGCCAGTGTCTTAACCATAGCAAGCGACGCACTGTGACATGTGAGGTAATGGCCCTTGCTAAAAACTTGACTGCGTGATAGGTAGCATCGGCAGAAAATTCAGCGGCTGCCGTAAGTTTGGCAATATCTCGGTGTGCCCTGATGTTAGAAGAAGGAGCGTGTTGTTTCAAAAGCCATCTAAGAGATGACCATGTAAAGAAGGAGGTGGCCGTGGCTGATCTGATAGCCCACACGTCAGACTGATGAGCTTTGCATAGGGCTAACTCGACCCATTTTTCCTCTGGCTTTAAGGCCTCCAGTGCCTCACTGGGAATAGAGGGGGACGCGGAAGCCACTATAGGCTCGTCTACCTCGGGGATACCCAGTAACTTTGCAAAATCAGGGTCCAAGTTGAAATATTTCTTATCATGTCCAGTTGGGGAGGTGTATACCGCTGCAGAAGCCCACTGCTTCTGCACCAGGTCCGAAAATATGGGTGGAACTGGAATTACCTCTGCTTCAACTACCGGTTGGTTGAAGATTATGTCCTCTGGTCTCTCCCCTGAAGGGTCAGGTGTGTCAGATGGTTTTGGCTTGTTTAGGCCTGCAATGTTCTTTGCCTTAAACAAGAGAGATTTGAAAAGCTGTGGCCGGAATAAGCCTGTAAAAGCAGGCTGGTCAGGAATAAGACCTTCATCCTCAGACATTTCCCCTTCTAAGGGGTCTGCCTCTGATAGGGGCTCGCTATCGTGCATTGATCCCACTTCAGACTCGGCCATTTGAAAGATTTGATCTACTTCCTCCTCCTCCTCCTGCCCTTGGAGGGGGGTCTCCCTCTGTAAATGTACCTGGGTCTGGTGTTGCTCCGACCTGGTCAGTGACCTCAGTGGTTGGGGCTCTTGGTTGATAGCCATAGGGTAAGGTCTGGACATTACAGCGTGTTGGAGCCACGCTGCAATCCCTTGGCGAATAGTCATCTCCATCCAGGCTTTCATCCTTTCTGGGATCTCCTCAATGAAACTGTCACACTGGTGAGGACCAGTGGCTGTCGGAGTGAATGTGGCTTCGGGGTCCCGTCTGGTTGGTGTTCCAGACACTTGGACCTGTTGTCCTTGTGGAGTCAAGCTGCAACTGGATGAAAGGGAGAGATGTAGGGGAGGAGGAGGGAGTGAAGAAACTGACGGACTGGAAGAGGAGGCACCCTGAGATACAGCGTGGATCTCTCGAGTATGCCTGTCTATTTGCTTTTGTAAGGCCTTATGGTGCCTTAAGGCATCCCTTTCTGAGGCTTTAGAATTTCCACTGTGTTTTGATTTGGCTTTTGCCTTCAAGCAAGGGGCCTGAGAGGTGCTACCATCTGCCATTTTGATTAAAATTAGAATAACAGTAATTGAATATAATTTGTGTACAAGGCGGTTGGCACGCCCAGGGTCCAATCTGAGTCAAGAACGGTTGTCCTGATAAAGTTCTTATTGCCCCCTTTTATTTTATTTTATTTTTTCTTTTTTACTGGTGTCTATATACATATAAAATGAGTCATATCTCAGTAATAATATTTTATTGAAGTTAAAATATTATACTGTAAAATAGTTTGTTACCATGAGTGATTATTATGATTGTAATAATTATTATATTATTGCTATAATTGCTTTGTAATTGCTCCTATGAGCAGTGATATATACATATTCCAATATTAATAAGAGAACAACCAAGATTAATGTGTAATCCAATTAGCCAAATAGCGAATGCCTGAGGCCCAGATTGATGATTGAAAGGGCCTTCAGCAGTTTCCATGCACAGGCGGACATTGGCCTAGGTGCTTGCTGCTGTGCCACTGAGAATAAAGCTCTGAGGGTTAAGCCAACGATTTTTAAAGCAAATTAATTATCCTCGAGTGCAGGTAGCCAAAACGAGGGTAAAATAGCTCTCAGAATCCTGGAGGGATTCTGCTGCTTCGAGCAGAAAATACCTCACACAGCTCAGGAAGACAGACAAGGTGCGCAGCCACGAGGTGGCACTCATGATGGCCTCCAGCAGTTAAAGTTTTTTCGTGCGCTTCTCAGCAGCAACTTCCCACCTTGCAAACGAAGCCAGAGCTCAAATGAAGCCTGAGCTCTCAAATCAACATAACGGTGGAAAAGAAAGGGGAATTAATACTAATTAACTTCCCCACTGAAGAAACAGCGTTCGGAGGGGAGGTAAAGGTGATACAATTTTTAAAAAGCAAAAGATCAAGCTGCTAGCAAGGAAATGGAATTAAAGACACAGCGGCAATCAAACTGGCAGAGGTAAGGAAATTTTGGCTGTGGGGAGGTGGTGCAGAGCAGCTCCAAAAAAAGCCTCCCACCACCGTTTTTTTTGGGGGGGGGGGGGCGCAAACAGCACTTCCCTTAAACAGGACTCTCAGACTGATAAAGGATTGGGAGAAGGCTAAAGACAAAAAAAAAAAAACCCAAAGGAAACCGAATTGCAATCAAACCTGCTAATATTCCTCTTTCGGTCAAAGAAGCATCCAAAGCACTGCCTGTCTCGCATGAGGCTGAGCAAAAAACTGGGGAATGCTGAGGAGGAGTCACGTGGAGGAGGAGGAGCATTCCACAAATCAAGCTCAGCCTATGAATGCGGAAACTGAAGCACCTCCCACGACTGGATGCTCTGAACAGCTCATTGGAGAACAACAGGTCCAAGTCACCACCTGCTGTGACAGCCTGTTATTGCATGCTACAATTTGGAAGGATTTGCTATAACTATTCCCATATGCTGATATGGCTTGGAGCCCTGGGTAGAGCTTGGAAGAAGAGAGGGTAGAGAACTCAACCTTTTTCTTCTTCAATTAATGACAATAATGAGGAGGAACTCACATGTTCACAAATCCAGCAGTGCCATTCAAATTGCTTTCCATCTTCTTATTCACCCTGTGGCGCCATCCTAAAATTGAAAATTGCTTCCACCTGGCCAAAGTGTCATCTCCCTCTTTACAGACCTCGGTAGCCAAGGAATACAACTGGAGGGACTTCTAGTGTAATAAGAATCATGAGAACCATTAAAAGCCATCTTCCTCTGCAAAGTAACTTTTCCATATTCCTCAAAAATCTATGCATGCATCCATCATGCAAAAAAGAAAGCCATTTGCAAATGCAAATTCAGTTCCCTGCTGGCCATGCCCCTTCATTAGGGCTTATTTTTGGGTTGGGGCTTATATAGCAATAGCACAGACTTAGCACCGCTTTATAGTGCTTTACAGTCCTCTCATATTGGCCACATGCTTAAAAATCAGACCAGGGTTTATTTTCGGGGTAGATCTTATTTTTCAGGAAAACACAGAAATTACTCCTTGGAGAAAGCCATCGGGGGCGGGGGGGGGAGAAGAAGTACATCATTCTCCTATCTTGTAAGAAAGAAAGGGGACCAGAAATAATGAGTTTACTCTATATAACTTAAGAAAAATAGATTCTCTCAGAAGAATCCAGATATATCTATCTATCTCTCCCTCTCCCTCTCTCTCCCTCTCACACACGCACACGCACACACACCTTCTGAAAATCCTCTCATTTGGGAATGGAATTGATTTCATTGATTGAAAAGGTTTTCAAATAGAATCCTAAGATTAATTAGAATTCAAATCGAACATAACTAGACTTGTAATTGCACTTTTCTGCCTGAAGAGCAGAGGCAGAAAAAAACTAGAATAAATCAAGATTTTTTTTTCTTTCCAGTTGCACTCAGATGATTTAATCTTGGAAGACTAACAGGAGGAGGAGGAGGAAGAGGAAAAGTGCTACCCTGTGGGCTTCATTGCTCCAGAGGATTCCCACTCAGAGAATAACCTGAAGCTTTGGAGGACAAAAGATGAATTTGCCAGGAATCCATCACTGTTTGATGAATGAAGAACTGGAGGAAGCTCTTCAGGCAACTGCACAAAGAAATGAAGCCAAATAGAGACAGCTTCTTTCTCTGGCCAAGATACAGTAGGAGGTTCCATATCTTATCCAAGACAGGCAATGCCTGTCTGTGAAACAGAGTTGAGAATTAGTGGTTTTCTTGGAGAATCTTTCTGTGCCAAAAGATTGAATAATTGCTACTGTATTCATTGTCATTCCATCTTACCTTTCCAGCTATTGGTCATTCAGTCAAATTTACTGAGCTTGCCAAATTCCCCTCAGACTCAGTTTCTATGTTTTACTGGATGCACCACGCTTGAAAGTGAAGTGTGTTTCAGATGATCCTTTGCCTTTCGGAGAAAGAGAATTCTTCAAAAGAATCTCTTTATGAATAAATAAGACCTTAGTAATATCCAGGACTCTGTCAACTCCAGCTTCATCATGTCTTATATCAAACTGCTGCATATTCATTGTTAGTCAGGGATATCGAACTGAAGGCCCAGAGGCCAAATCTGGCCCGCAGGGTGCTTAAATCTGGCCCATAGGGCCAGCCTGGAAATATCAAGTGACCGGCCCGTGGTACCTCTGATGGCTAAAACGATCCGTGTGTATCCCCGACGCCATTCTTTCACTCTCCGTGGCCTCCTGCAGCACTCTGCTGGCTGAAACCGGCCCGAAAACCAGGCCTAACATGGGCTGAAAAACAGGCCCAATAGAAACTGACAATGGGCCAAAAAATGAGCTAAGATCAGGCTGAAAACAGATGAAAAACGGCCCAAAAATGGGTCACTCGACTGGCAGAGTACTACAGGAGGCCATGGAGGGTAAAAGCTAGGCACAGGGTGGATGCGTGTGGACCTCCTACATACCATTTTGGCTGGCAGGGTGCTGCAGGAGGCCATGGAGAGCAAAAATGAGATGCAGAAAGGAGATTTATTTAAGGAAATACATTGTGGAGAAAGGGAAAGCCTAGCACCTAATTAACAATATCTTACTAAAGGCCCTGTCACACTGGCCGACGGACGCAAAACGTTTGTAAAAAGGACACAGTGGACGAGAAAAATGTTCCATCCGTTGTTATCCGCTCTCAAAAGTGCCCCGAATTTGCATAACCAGAGCGGACAACACGGAAAGAAACGGACGGGGGGAGGATGTAGGGCAGATGGAAAGCGGATGCTCCACGGAAGCCTAGCGGATGGAAGCGGATGAGAGCGGATGGCACATCCGCAAGGCTTCCAGGGGACCGCAGCAAAGCGGACGCGGAATGGATACAGCGGATGCAGAGCGGAAGCCTAGCGGAAGCCCAGCAGATGCCTAGTGGATGCCTAGCGTTCAATGCGCATGCGGGGAGGATGCATTGCGTCAGCCCCGCGGATATAAAGGGAAGCAGCTCCCAAGCAGGTCACCATTTAGAGGAAAGACCTGCTTCCAGACACAGCTCTCAAGCCTGCCAGCCTGCCTGCCTGCCAGCAACCCCACAACCATGGGGAAGAAGAGAAAGCCTCAGCCATCTGCTGCCAGCCCTGGCAAGAGGGACAGGGCCACCCTCCCACCCCCTGGCCCTCACTCTGCTTCTGCTGGGGCTTCTGCAGCACGGGCTCGCTCTTCCGGCACTGGGGCTTCTGCTGCTTCTGCTTCTGGAGGAGCTGATGCTGCTGCTTATGGCAGTGGTGCTTCTGCTGGGGCTTACTCTGCTTAAGATACTTCTGGCGGTGGTGCTTCTGCTGGTGCTTACTCTGCTGAAGCTGCTTCTAGCAGTGCTGCTGGTGCTTACTCTGCTGAAGCTGCTTCTGGCGGTGCTTCTGCTGGTGCTTACTCTGCTGGCACTGCTCCTGGTGCTGGTGCTTCTGCTGGTGCTTACTCTGCTGGCACTACTCCTGGTGCTGGTGCTTCTGCTGGTGCTTACTCTGCAGGCGCTGCTCCTCGTCCTGCTGGTGCTGCTGATGCTAGTGGTCCTGCTGGTGCTCCTGGTCTTGCTGGTGCTTCTGGTCCTGCTGGTGCTCCTGGTCCTGCTGGTCCTGCTCATGCTCCTGGTCCGGCTGGTCCTGCTCGTGCTGCTGGCGCTGCTGGTGCTTACTCTGTTGCTGCTGCTGCTGATCCTGGTCCTGCTGGTCCTGCTGGAGCTGCTGCTGCTGCTGGTCCTGCTTTTGCTGCTACTGTTGCTGCTGCTGCTGCTGCTGCTGCTGCTGGTGTGGAGGAGCAGCCCCTACAACCTGGAAGCCCCTCTGATGAGGGCCCATGTGGTCCTGCCAAAGGGAGGAAGAGGCATACGCGAGAACGGGAGAGGAGGCAATACAACATCAAAGAGGAACATGAGAATGAGGTGCTGGAGTGGCTGAGGGAGAACGAGTATCTATGGCGGAAGGGACACAGGCTCTATAGGGACACCAAAAGGAAGCAGGCTGCTTGGAGAGAGAAGGCGGAGAGCCTGGGCTACACTTCGGAGGTGCTCCTCGGCTGGTGGAAGCACATGCACACCTGGTACGGGAAGCTGCACCTGAAGAAATCTGGCCAGGCCGCGGTCAAGCTGACGGACGGAGAGAACTACGTCATGGCCAAGTGCAGCTTCCTGGAGGGTGAGATACGCCACCAAGGAGCAGCCCCTCTCACAACCCTCTCTCTCAGGCAGCTTGCTGGGAGCCAGTCCTCTTCCGGCAGAGAGTCAGCTCCTGTGTCCAGGCAGGTATCTGTGGAGCGTGCCACGATGGAGACCCCCCCGACAGCTGTAGTACCCGTGGCGGAGCGCGTGAAGGACCCCCTGGCGCAGTGGGAGAAAGGAGATGGCACTTCCACCACAGCCCAACCCACATCCACCCCCAGCTCCACCTCCACAGAAAGGCAGAGAGCCAGACAGGAGGGGCAGAGCCACACTGTCCTGCTGGTGATAAGAGACACCATCAGGAGCAGCATAGATATCCTCTCTCAGCTGGTACACACCGACTCCTCATCCTCCAACCGCAAGCCCTTCCTCACCTATGTGAACCAGACCCTCATGGACATGGCGGAACCCCAGTACCAGGTGGTGAAGGACAGGATCACCGATCTGCTTCACAACCCTCCAGACCCAGATGAACCTGCTCCCACCCAGTCCAGGTCTGCTCCTCCACCCCAGGTGATGTCACTCCCATTCCAAGGCTTTCCACAGGCCCTCACCTACCAAGGCTACGGCTACCAGGAGGTCCAGCAGCACAGGCAGCAGCCCTTCCCAGTCTAGGCACAGGTTCATCGAACGCCACCGTTGCCACCAGTTCCACTGATGCCACCGATGCCACCGATGCCACTGACGCCACCGATGCCACTGACGTCACCGATGCCATCGACGCCAGTCCTCACCCAGCTGCAGAGCAGACAGCCCCACTACACTGCTCCTTCCTCCACCCCACAGCCAAGCCCGGCCTCAGTACATCTGTCATCGGTACTGGGGCTGACACCCCATGGCATGGAGGAAGGGGCTCTCAACATCACGGGGCTGAGCCAGCTGTCTGAGAGCTTCCTCAACACACCGTCCCCTGTTGTCCTCTTGGGGCCAGGCACCCCAGTTGCGCTTCAGACCAGCACTCCAGCAGCAGCCACCTCCACAGCACCTGGACCCTTCACCCCTGAGATTGGGGACACCTTTGAGTGACCAAGAGGAGTGCCAGAGACTGGGTGGCTACCTGTTGACTTTATTTGGACACTTGACTTGGGTCATTTTTCTTTTACAGCTTGTTATTAATAAAGATTATCTTTGCTTCACACACTTGCTTCATTTATTTTTTTCAATAAAGTCTTGGTGGAAACTTTTAGAAATGGTTTAAGCCTTTGCATGCTTGTGGGATGGGTTAAGATAGCAGTGGGATGGTCAGGGATACCTTTGGGATGGGTAATAGCTGTGGGATAGATAAACCTCCAGTGCAAGCATAGTGGGACTGTATGGTCCACCTTCCCAGCTGCCACACATGTGGCCCTTCATTATCAATAACAATGTAAGCATTGATCCACACATTTGAACATAAACACAACTCTTTATTAAATGCCCTGTTCATTGTAGGCCCACCCAACATACATGGCCCAATCTCATCAGTGTGATGAGACAGGCTGAAGGAAGCATCCATTAATCATCTATCATCCTGTCTTGCCACTCCACTGCTCCAGCTGGGGAGTTGCACCAGTGTTTCAGGAGTTTGCTCTGCTTCTTCCCTTCACGTGAGGCTCTGTTGGGGCCTTGCACATCCTCAGTGTCTATCAGGTTTCGCCCTTGCCTCCATTCCCCAGGCTCCATGTCCCCATTGCCTTGTTGGAGGTCCACGAGCCTGTTCTGCAAGACTGGGTAGCGGGTGCGCATGAGATTGTGCAGGATGCAGCAAGCTTCTACGATGTTCCTCACGGTCTCTGGGCGATGCTGCATGGTGGTGAGAAGTACCTGGAACCTGTTGGCCAGGATGCCAAAGGTGTTCTCCACCACCCGCCTTGCCCTGGACAGCCTGTAGTTGAAGATCCTCTCTTCACGGGTGAGAAGTCTGGAAGTGTATGGCTTCATGAGGTAGGTTCTGAGGGGGAAGGCGTCATCCCCCACGATGAAGTAGGGCACATCTTGCGTGTCATTGGGCAGGGGGTCTGGATCTGGGAAGCCTATGATGAGGTTGTGTTCCAGCCCCTCCTTGAGGTCACTGGTGTTGTATACCTGGGCATCTGAAGCTGACCCGTTGCCTGAAGCATCGATGTACATGAACTTGTAGTCAGCATCGACCATGGCGAAGAGGACGATGCTGAAGAAGCCCTTGTAGTTGAAATAAGTGGCCCCCGACTTGGCTGGAGCTTTGCAGGCCACGTGCTTGCCATCTATGGCTCCAACGGTGTGGGGGAAGTTCCACTTCTGATACCACTGCTCTGCAACTTTCTTCCAGCCTTCTTCAGTGGAGGGGCACTGGAGGAGCTCCTCCAGGTATTCTTTGATGATGGCCTGCACCACTTCTCTGACTACAATGCTGATGATGTTGTGGCACCCTCCAGCCGTACTGCATGCTCCTGTAGGTGGTCCCTGAGGCCAGGTGGCGCAGAGTCAGTGCCACCTTGAGCCCAGGTTCCAGGCTGGGCCAGAAGTTGGTGTTTGCCTTGGTCAACCTGGATGTCAGCCGCTCCACAACTTCATCAAACATGGCTGAAGGCATCCTCATGAAGTTCTGGAATGCATGAGGGTCTTCGTTCCTCAGCTCCACCATCAGCTTGTTGTACAGTCCATACTCTGCTCTTCTCCCGATCCATCTTCGGACCCAGACACTTCTTGGACGCCTCCTTTTCTTCCCATAGAACAGTTGAAAGAGCCTGTAGATGGCTCTGCACTGTTGCAGAACGATGGTGGCTACCAAAAGGACTGTGTTACGATCCATGCTGGACATGACTGGATGCTGTGGAAGAGCACGAGCCAGATGAAGGCTGAAGAGGTCTGCACAGCAGGCCTGCTGGACTGAAAGTGAGATCCAGGTGAGTTGCTCCCCCTTTTTATAGGGAATATAGGTTTTCCACTATGTGTCCTTTTGCATCCTCTAGGCATCCTCTAGACATCCTTAATATCCGAGATAGGTCCCCTATACAAAAGTTTTTTCTGTTTTAATGCTTTATATGCGAGCTGTATCCACTTTCATCCTTTCTCCGTCCGTGCTACTAACGCTGCGCGTCCGTTCCATGTCCGTTTAGCTTCCTCCCTGTGTCCGCTTTCTGCTGGAGTGGATTTGAGTTGTGCGGATGTGCAGCGGATGCCTAGCAGATGTAGCGGACGCGTAACGGATGATGACGGATGCAGAATGGATGTTCCCCGTATGCATTGCGGATGCAGAATGGACGCGTTGGATACATTTTCCGTTCAAAAAGTTTTGAGCAGCTCAAAACTTTTTGAGCGGATAGAACCTCAGTCGACGGATGCTGGACAGATAGAGAGGAAGAAAAATGGACGCAGTGAGTACAGAACGGATGCGTCGCATTAACCAATGGATGGCAAGTGTTTCTCTCCATTTTACATCCTCTTTCCATCCGTTGGTGCAATGTGATATGGGCTTAAGAGATGAGTCAGCCTGTATTCCATGCATATGTACCTGGAAACAAAAACAGGAAGATGTAATCTGAGATTAGATGTTATCGACAAAGAGCCGTTAGACTAACAGGTAAAGGAAACACAGAATGAATCCCTAGTTCTTACCTATATTCCACTGTTTTTTTTATAAACAACTCATCATGGTGAACTGAAGAATCAATGCTGTTAAAACCACACTTTAACAAGGGGAATGATGTTTACTACCCAGAACAAGACACTAATAAATACTTGAGCTGCTTTGATCCAGTTGCAGAAGAATCCATAGTATCATTCAGATCTTAGAGGAGAAATTATTATCATTGAAGTAAAAGTAGAATACATGGACTAAATAAAGTAAGTTTGGATCGAATGCAAACAAGCATTCAGAAGCAAGAAAAAAGAACATTTCCTTTTAATGAACAGTGAAACCTTTTCTCATATTGATCCTCATCCAAAAGAGAAGTTAAATTCTGAACTTAGCGATAAGCCCCAAACATGCCATCGTGTGTGTGTGTGTATCTGTTTCTGAGTGTGAGATCCTGGCCACTGCAATTTTTAATGGGTGGGTGACCTTTCTTAGCTGGGAATTTAGATCTTACTCAGAATTAGAAGGGTTTAAGGGTGGATTGGGAGCATTTTACCTTTCAAGGGGAACAGCCACCATTATTTTGCCAGTTTCAATTTGCAAGTTGTTGCTGTTAGACTACTGGAGGAGCTATAAACAGGGATGTTGGGCGTCCCATTTAGTTTTTTTATTATTACCTTTATTGTCAGAGTACAACGTGTACAATGAAATTGGCTGAGCCTCCCTTCGTGCACCCACCTCCAACACAACTCACAGTGAGGACAGAAGTCCCTAATCCAGTCCCAATCTTATTATACTTGTTGCGCAATACGCCTCCCCCACAAGTCTATCATACTATGCTGACATGAAATTATTTTCCATTCATAAGTCTGACAGCCCATGGGTAGAAACTGTTCTTCAGTCTGTTGGTGTATGAATATGCTATGCTTCTATATCTCCTACCCAAAGGTAGGAGAGTAAAGAAGTGCTGACAGGGATGAGAGTCATCCCTGAGAATTTTCCTCACTCTTCTAAGGCAGTGAGCCCAAGAGATGTCATCTAGTGGTATCAGGGAACAACCCACAATGTTTTGTGCTGTGCTCACCACCCTCTGTAATGTCTTTCTATCCATGGCTGTCAAGCCAGCATACCACACCATAATGCAATATGTGAGGAAGCTTTCTATTGTGGACCGGTAAAAAGAGGTCATGAATCATTGTCCCACTTTATTCTTTCACAAGACCCTAAGGAAATGGAGTCTCTTTTGTTCCTTTCTGGCCACTTGGGTTGTGTTGATTTTACAGGTATGATCTTTGCTGAGGTAGACTCCCTGGAATTTAAATGAAGAAACTGTGTCCACACAGCCCCCCTCGATGTCAAGTGGGGTAGGTTCCTCTCTCTTCTTCCAGAAGTCTAACACCATCTCCTTTGTCTTGCTGATGTTCAGGTGCAGGTTGTTTTCTAGGTACCATGAGGATAATTTTTGAACCTCCCCTCTGTACATTGTTTCATTTTCACCTGCAATTAGATCCCATACGGTAGTATCATTTGTGAACTTAATGATCACAGTGGATGGGTCAGATGACACACAGTCATATGTGTACAGTAACTTCAGGTAGGGACTGAGCACACAGCCCTGTGCTAAGCTTCAGGGAGCTGGATGTGACAGACCCAGCCCTCACTGTTTGGGGTTGGCCTCTCAGAAAGTCTTTTATCCAGTCGCAGATGAAAGAGGGAAAATCCAAGTCATTCAGCTTTTCAATAAGAATGCTTGGCAGGATAGTATTGAAGGCCGAGCTGTAGTCAACGAAAAGCATCCGGACATAGTTTCCGGGTTTCTTCAGATGGCTCACTACAGAATGTAAGGCAGTCACTATTCCATTGTCTGTTGACCTGTTCCCCCTGTAGGCAAACTGATGTTTGTCAAAGTCTGGTGGGAGGCATGTCCTAAGATATTGGAGAGCCAATCTTTTGAAGCATTTCGCCCGTGGTTTATAGTGTGATACAATACCCAATCTCAGCCATTTTGACAGCAAAAGGCATGGATTGTGATATCTTAGAACTGAAAGCTGTGAGACTATAGGATTCAGAACTATCCCAGAACTATAGAAAATACTGTTGACACATAGTTAGTACAATTCAGAGCCTCACTCTTAAGGTAATATTAAAAGGTATGTGATTTTGATATGTATTTCAAAATAGTGATGAAATGATGGTGTATTGGATAAGCTAATGATTCTCACTAAATAATACATAGTACACAAGAACATTTTTATGAATGTCCTTGCTTTATTGATTGCAATATGAGGCTTTGCTTACATGCATACACATACCACTCTTATATTCACCAAAATTTATCGAAGTAACTGATCAAGAAGCCTGAGAAGAGTGGAGAAGATAGATCAAGATTCAAGAGCCATGTCATGTGTATACATGGAATGTCTTCCAGTCAGTTTTCTATCCATCCTTCTCCTTTCGTAGGCTGCCAGCACCAAATTTACTCTGCACTTCAGTTTTATGCTTGTTGGTCAGCTAGCTAGATTTTATTGATTGATGTACAATTTTCACTTCATGGCCAGCCTTCAATTCCGGGCTTAGTTTCAGTTGGTTCAAGCTTGCTCATTAATCATGTTATAGAAAACATCTGAAGAACAAACTGAAGTAGACCCATGATGAATTTTGACTGTCCAAGGGAAGAAAAGGAAAGGAAAAACAGCTCAGTAACAGCAAAAGAGAGCCTGTGTTGTCTGAGACAAGAGTCGGAAGCGGTTTGGCAAGGTGTCTGGAAAGGCTTAGCAGCAGATTTTGAAAACAGTTTAACAACAGACTTCAGCAAAGTACAGCAAAGTGTACCTAGAGGAAAAGCATGTGATAACTACATGCCACATTGGAAAAATTACAGGAAAAATTAGGTGTGTAAAAAAAAACAACCAGTGGTGTGGGGGTGTGAAATTAAGCTCACTGGAACAATCAAATGTGAATCATCTTCCTCAAGATCCCAGACCAAAGCCTGGCCAGTCTGGTTGTTGGTTGTACAGAATTTCTATATGATTATAGAAACTGCTTAAATGATCTGCTTGATTTTGTGTCAATGATTTCATATCTATGGTTCCCAAAAACCCTAAGCCTAAACCTTCCAAGTCAAATCAAGTCTATTTAATTATGGTCAATGCCCAGCAAAATAGAAGAGAGCAAATTGTCCTCAGAGACCTTTTGGGTCAACCATATCATTGCCAGTTGTTTATTTCTGATATTATGAGACATTTCTGCTATTAATTATTAAACTATTGAGGGAGGTTTTCTAAACTGTCACCCAAAAACAACCCCCCAGGTTGTCCCATATTTTTATAATAATGTTATTTTATCAATTAATTTGGTCTTTGCACATTTAGCAAGCATTCTACTACTGGGATTTTTTTGCTACACAATGGTGGAAGATGGAGAAGCAGGGAGCTCTCTATCCTCCACATTACTAAAAAGAAAAATACAAACTGCCTTCCAAAAATATTATCCTCCATTTCCATCTCTCCATTGCGAATACTCCAGATTTAATGAGCATATGACCTGTTGAGTAAGATGGTGATAAACTTGTCATAGTGGAAAAAATTAGTAATATAAAGTTTATATAGTCTAAACCTACATATATTGATTGTATTGATACTGGTCATTTGTGTGAATATTCTAAAAATACTTCCAGCTTGCAAACACTCCTCTTATATAGAAAAATGCAACCTTGTTAAAGATAAGAGAGATAGTTTTTTATTTTTCTATTTGATAAAGTTACAGAGCAAGTTTATTTTTATTTTGAACTTAGATATAGGCACTGCCAAACATTTCAATAACCATATACTATAGTTTAAAATAGACAGTTTCCATTTCAGGTATAAAAATAAACTTGTTTGCTTTACAAACACTAGCAGTGGTGCAGTGGTGCTGATATGCAAAATATTAAAGTGCAAGATTGCCCATGATGTATATTCTCTGGTTCTCTAGAACAGCGGCCCCCAACCTTTAGGTCACCAGGGACAAGTTCCACGGAGAGAGGTTTTTTCGCAGACTGGAGAGAACGTGGTTTTGTGTGCTGCCTGCATCATGCGGATGGGGCTTTGCTTGTTTGGGTAACCCGGTTTCTGGCATGCCACAGCAATGGGGACCCGTACCCTAGAAGATCAAGAAGATCTGCACAAAGCAACGCCAGAGACAATCAGTTGCATTGCTGAATTGGACATCCAGTTAGGAAGCCACTGTTGTATCCCCATATAAGTTTTGTATATAATTACATGGATTGCATGGTATATGTTTATTTCTGTCCTGTTCTCATTATACGCTAAATAATAATAACTGAGAGGCAGTCTGCAATGGCAGAGCTAGGCCTCTTTGGGAAAAGAAATCTGCAGTTTTTCTAATTTGTTTTATATCTTCTCAAAGGCATTTTCCTGCAGTGCTGGGATACAGAAAATGGCAGAGCAGGTGGCTGTTGACAGAATCCCCAAGAACACCTGTAACTAAAAGAGATCCAAGAGGCAGTGCTCAAAATTCTGCAAAAAGGGCATTGCACCAGGAACTGGACACTTCACATTTCCCAAAGAAGAAAATAAAATTATTGAATGTGAGGAGAGGTATGTATCAGTACCTCAGTAACTAAGCAGGCACCTATCTTGCCATCCTGATGATAGAGATGCATAGGACAGCTGCCTTAGTGTCTTGAAAGGAAGAGGGAATGCAAGCCTAGCTCAACTTCCTTTGAACAGAAATAGCACATCTCTAAGTATCAGATGCTGGTGAGAATAAAATTCGAAAGTAACTATAAACTTGCTATATGGACTGTATGATTCACTAGTGTGGTTCTACGAGGCATCATCTTGACTTTGATCTGATCCCATGCCAATTCTTGCTCTTTCGAGGACTTTTTAGACAAAAGCAGTCTCCAAATTAAGGAGAAGAGGAGGATCAAAACTTCCTTCCAATGTTTACCGCTTGTAAGTTTTCTGTTGGGAATCAAAACATCGTTGACGGAAAAAGGAAGGGCTTAGCTATCCAAAGATATCAGTCTGGCATTGCTAGGATGTAAAAATTCAGGACCAAGTGATCACTGTTAGGACCCCATAATGCTCAATGGTAAGGAGACCTGGAATCTCTTTGAAAACTCCAGGGCTTTTGTGAACTCATCCATTTATTCCTGGGCTTAACTCTCAGTTATACCTTGTCCTCAATGAGTGAAAACTTTTTATTTATTTATTTGATTTGTCAATTGCTTACAAGATAATAGATATAATAAGTATATAGATAGTTATGAATACATAAAATGGGTACATATTAGAAAAATAAAAGAAACAATAGGACAGGGACGGTAGGCACGTTGGTGCGCTTATGCACACCCTCTACAGACCTCTTAGGAAAGGTGTGAGGTCAATAGTAGACAGTCTAAGATTAAAGTTTTTGGGGTTTGGGGAAGAAACCACAGAGTCAGGTAGAGTAGTCCAGACATTGACCACTCTGTTGCTGAAGTCGTATTTCCTGCAATCAAGTTTGTTGCGATTAACCTTGAGTTTGTATCTATTGTTTGCTTTTGTGTTGTTATGGTTGAACTGAAGTATTCATTGACAGGACATTGCAATGTATGATTTTATATACTATATTTAGATCGGACTGAAGGTGGCATAGTTCTAGGTTTTCTAGGTCCAGAATTTCAATTCTGGTGGCATAAGGTATTCTGCAACAACTAGAGGAGTGGAGAACTCTTCTTGTGAAATATTTCTGGACTTTCTCAATTGTATTAATATCAGATACATGATATGGGTTGCAAACTGATGAGCTGTATTCGAGTATAGGTCTAGCAAATGTTTTGTATGCTCTAGTTATTAGTGTGATATTACCAGAGAAGAAGCTACATAGGATTAGGTTAACAACTTTTAATGCCTTTTTGGCTATGTAGTTACAGTGGGCTCTAGCACTTAGGTCATTAGAGATGAGTACTCCAACATCCTTGACAGAGTTTGAATCATCAACAAGGTCTTGACTATTCAGCCTGTATTTTATTTTCTGATATTTTTTTTGCCAATATGTAGGACAGAGCATTTATTTGTTGAGATTTGAAGTTGCCATTTGTTTGACCATTCTGATACATAGTCGAGGTCTTTTTGAAGGGTAGCAGTATTGTCTGTGGTGTTGAATAGCTTTACATCAATCAGCGAAGAGAACACAGTTGCTCTTAATATGATCACAGAGCTCATTTATGTAGGGTATGAAAAGAGTTGGTCCTAGAACACTGCCTTGGGGGACACTGTTGACAGGTACAGAATTTGATAGGACACTCCCAATTTTGAGCATTTGTTGTCTGTTTGACAGGAATGCTTCTATCCAGTTATGCAGGTTTCCAGATACCAGAAGATTTTAGTTTTAGGAGTAGTTTGTCGTTTACCACTGAACCAAAGGCTTTACAGAAAGTCTATGTAGATTGCATCTATTGGTTTGCCCTGATCGAGTTGTGTAGTCTACATGATAACTACATGATAGTTTTTTCCTGAATCCAAATTGTTTATTAGAGAGTAGGTTGTTTGTTTCTAAGTGGAGGAAGATGGATTGGTTAATAATTGATTCCATGACTTTACAGGTGATGCAGCATAAAGAGATTGGTCTGTAATTTTCAACTAGGCTGGGGTCTCCCTTTTTGAAGATGGGGATGACCGTGGCTTGTGATCATAGTTTTGGCAAGGAGCTGGTCCTGAAAGATTTTTCAAAGATTATGCTTAGAGGTTCGGCTATGGCGGTGGATAGCTTTTTGAAGAACTAGGCACATATTCCATCCGGTCCAATAGATAGGGATGGTTTAGATTGCGTAGTGCTTTTTCAACATTGTCTTCTGTAAAATTGATATGTATTAGATCATTGTAGTTGTCTATAGTTCGACTAGGAAATACTCGACATGATCCATTGCTGTTTTCAAATACTGAACCAAAGAATGTGTTAAAGAGGTTGGCTTTAATAGTGTCATCATTGCAGACTTTACCGTAAGGTCCTTTCTGGGGTGGGATGGACCTTGAGTCTTTTAGTTTGTTGTTTACAAAATTGTAGAAAGCGCAGGTGGAATTGGTACATAGATTTTCTTCTTGTTTAATGTGACAATTGGTGCATTCAGTCTTTATCTGGTGGCATAAATTTTTGTATCGGCTTTTGAAGTTGGCAACGTGACCAGACTTGTTTTTCCGCCAGAGTGATCTCTTTTTGGATTGAAGTTTCTTTATTGTTATGGGTAATTTTTATTTCTGGTTTTGGGAGTTGTTATTGGTACATGTAGTTTGATGACTCTTTTGACTTCAAGTAAAAATATGTTGTAATGGTCTTCTACAGTATTGCATCCAGTGAATAGAAATTGCCAATCAATGGATGAGAAATTGTTGAAAACTCCAGGGCTTTTGTGAACTGATCCATTTATCCCTGGACTTAACTCTCAGTTACACCCTGTCCTCAATGAGTGAAAACTTCCCGTTTAAGATGTCAGCTGAATTTCACAAGAGCTGCTGGGTTCTGGACATTTTCATTCCTTATTGGTGTTAAAAAAACTGGAATGATCATTTTTCCAATTGATAAAGAAATAATATTCTTAAATTTCTGAATTTTCTTAAATTGGATATACTAATGTGGCCATGGAACACACAGATCACGAAAAACCAAATCATGGTTAAAACTTCAGCTTTACCCCAAAAGTACTATTTTTCCACTTTGGGTTTTCTCCATCCTAGAGATTTTGTTACAAGATCTAAGTATGTTCACATGAGTTAAACTGATTCTGAAAAAGACGCTTTAGTCCATTCCTTTTCTTAGATGCCTTCTTCTCTGTTTTAGGGTATTTTAAAACTGTTTTTCCTGTCTTGGAAGAAAATTGAGAAAGGCTAGGACCATAAATGTTCAATTGAAGCAAAGTTATTATGGAAAAAATACTTTAGTCCATTCTTTTCCTTAGATTCCTTCTGATCTCTTCTGGGAATTTTAAAACTATTTTTCCTATTTGGGGAGAAAACCAAGGAAGGCTAGGACCACAAACGATCCAGGAACTGGTGTTCAAACTTCTCCAGAAACAATGTTTCAGGTGATTTTTGCAAGTCGCAACCTAGATTTTGTGAACTGACATACTGTAGAATATTTGTCAACAACTAGATAAAATTGAATATTGCCCTGCCAGGATGCAGGCTCTGCATGGATCATTTCCTAAAAGCTTTTTATCGGTAATGACTACTTTCTCCCATATTCATTTACTAGCTTGATACTCGTGCTTTGCTACGAAACAATGTAGTCGGGCTTAGTTTTGGGGGAGAAAAATAAGGGGAAAAAATTCTGCCTCTCCCTACCAGCATCCATCAGTTTTCATCTGGCTAGCATCCTGTCAGTGTATGAGAGAGTTGAGGAAACTGAAACAGTATTTGCTATGTGAGCAAGAAGGAGACAGCAAGGAGCCTGGGTGACTTCGGTCAACTGTTTTGTACTAAAGCTGCTTGGTGCTCTGAAACTGAAACTCCTCTCCTCTGTGTTTTGCATTTGGAACAGATTTATTTTCAGGTGGGTAGGTGGAGTAGAACTCCTTAGCATCAGAGCATGTTAATAATAATATATGAAATACTAATGCTCTGATGGTCATTTTGAAAAACTCTTTCTTAGTGAGTACCTAGAAGCCAAGAAGAACATACGTGCCAAATTTCAAGTTTATAGGTTTTATGGTTCTGAAGATTTAATGATGATACATGAGTGGTATTTTGCTTTTATATATATAGATTTTACAATATTTATAAAAATATATAAATGCTATTTTAAGTACAGTATTTTGGTACTCCTTGAAAAAAATGCAATATAAAAATATATTTAAGAACTGGTAATTTGGACTCTACAGCTGGACGTATTCAATTTTTTCCAAAGGTTGGGGAGTCATTTTCAGCATCAGAAACTTTAAAAAAAAACCATTTGAGTTATTGTACTGAAGTCTACTCAATAATCATAATACTTTAAATGTTATACATAATAACAGAAAGGTAAGAAATATTTTTTAAAAGTTATTACTTTTAAAAAGTTACTTGACTTTCAATACATTTTTATACATTTTGTATTTTTATATGTACACAATACATAAACTCTTCAGGTTTATTAAATCCTTCAGACAGTTACTCATGCCCTGCTCACCTCATGATTGGATTATTGAAATGTGCTGTACATGGGGTTACCCTTGAAGACCCACTGGAAAATACAGCTGGTTCAAAATGCAACAGGGTGTTTAGTAATAGCGATAGCACTTAGACTTATATACCACTTCACAATGCTTTACAGCCCTCTCTAAGTGGTTTACAGCAGTGGTCCCCAGCCTTTTTTGTACCAGGGACCGGTTTCACGATTATTCATTCTTCCATGGACCAGTACCTGAGTAATGCGAGACTCCACCGCTATCGGGACAGCTCTTCGTTCGAAGCCGCCTGTTAGGGATAACATTGTTTACCCTAACTGGTTTAGGTGAAATAATAACTATGAATCATAGTTAGTGTATGTTAGAGTGTATGCAGCTTTAACTGTGAAATAGTAATTAAAGGAGTGGTTAAGAGAACAATATAAAAGTAGCAAGACTACGGCTTGCTCTCACTCTCTCTGG
>BLBF01000052.1:11866019-11879918 GCA_015471245.1 Laticauda colubrina | reverse complement strand
CTACATGGTAAATGAATATTGGACTGTTATTTGACTATGCCATAAACTTATTCTGGAATAAAATATATTCTTGATAGCACAAGCGTATCTGTTATTTTTACTGTATGTTAATAAACATACAAGCTTAGCTCACTCATTTATCTGTGTGCCTATCTGACTAACGCTGCACATTCTGTTTAGCTTGTCTACCTAACCCTGGTTGGGGAACCCAGGCTTAACACCGCCCCCCCCCCTTTGACGAAACTAAGGCGTGAGGATTCCTTCAGCACCCAAACGCTGCTTTCCAACCAAAAACCCAGAAGCAACCAAAAACCTGGAAGCGCCGTCGAAACAAGATGGCGGTGCCCAAGCTTTGCGGCCCAGTACAAAATGATCCACGGACCAGTATCGGTCCGGGGACTGGTGGCTGGGGACCCCTGGTTTACAGAGTCAGCATATTGCTCCAAACAATCTGGATCCTCATTTTACCAACCTCAGAAGGATGGAAGGCTGAGTCAACCTTGAGTCTAGTGAGATTTGAATTGCCAAATTGCAGGCAGCCAGCAGTCAGCAGAAGTAGCCTGCAGTACTGAATTCTCATCACTGTGCCATCACAGTAATGTCACCACTGCTATTCGAGTGGCATTGGTTGTCAGTTAACTTCCAAGTGCAACTAAAGGTGCTAATTATTGCTTGTCAGATCCTATACATAGAGCCTCGGTATCTCATTGATGACTATCTTCATTCATCTCTGCCTGCCCAGTACATTCTGGCAGTCAGTGCCTTTAGGTCCTTTTCATTATACATTTGTAATCTTGTGGGATCGAGAAAATGTGCCTTTTCTATTGCAGATCCCACTCTCTGGAACAGCATCCCTTTAGGATAGTGTACTTTCTCCTGGAGTTCTAGAAAGCCCTGAAACTTTGGTCCCAGGCCTGGGTTTGATTTTTATTATTTGTGTAGGGCTGTGTTTTGCTTTACTATTTATAAGATTATTTTTAAAATAATGTATTTTATTTAACACATCCCACTTTTATTTTTCCAAATAGCTCAGGATGGTGAATATATCCAACAAACCTTCATCTTCCCATTTTTGCCACAACAGCAACCCTATATGAGGGAAAGTTGGGCTTACAGTGATCAACTGGCCAAAGGTCACCCAACTGGCTTCCACATTTAAAGCAGAACTAGAATTTATGATCTTCTGCTTTCTAGGCGAAAAGTCTCGTTTTAGCTTGGCACCTTAACCACTGGACCAAACTGGATCTCTGTATGAGATTATATGCTAAAAATCTAGCTATAACAAATGGAAAAGAGAAAAAAAGAGAGTTTATATAAAATGTATCTCATTGATATTTGTCACCAGAAAAAGATTATCTAAAATATAAAGGTACTTCAAATTCACACTGAAAATAAGAACAAGGGACTTTTTATCATGCTTGGTGGACATGTAAAAAAGTTTAAAAAAATACATTTGTTAATTTAGAAGAATTTAAAGATTTATATTCTGAATCTAGAAATATTTATTTTGGGGACTGATTGACAAAAAGTTAGGAAAAAAATACATAGAACTTTAAATGTATGGTTAACAGCAGCAAGGTTTTTATATGTGCAACGATGGAAAGATTTGACATTACCCATAATGGTAAAAATAATGGAACTTGCCAAGATGGAAAAAAGGCACAGATTAATTTGGCACTACTTATATTTTTGTCTTTTCTTTTTTTCCTCATCTTTTTTAGTTACTGTTAATCTTGTTTTAAAAAGTAATGGTTATAAAAAACGTAGGTCAGCTGCAGGAAGGACTTGTTAAGGCCTCTGAAAGTTTTCCAAATTGAAACAATATTGGGCAGTTGCTCCATTTTTTTTTTTCTATTTCTCTGTTTATGGAAGCATCAACAGTTTCTTTGTATAGCCTGTTTTCAATATGCCTTTGCGGATGGATATTCCTTACAATATCTGGGAAGACAGACCAAGCTTTTTTCTGGCTTTGATGTTTTTTCCTACTTTTGTAAGTTGCCCAGAATCCACTGGAGTTGGGCAGCGAATAAATTCAAGTTAAAAAAATAAAAATAAATTAAAAGGATATTAAAAAGATCCGCTTCGATATGGTGCGGGGAAAGACGACGGAGCGAATAACCGTTCGGAGGCAACAGCTAACGGCCCTCCGTGAGGGCACGGGCACGCGCCTTCCCCCCCTCTGATTGGTTGCGCACGTCGAAGCGCTTTTGTCCCGCAATAATTAGTTCCCGTCGAGGGAATGGTGTGACGTCCTCGTGGCAGTCGCGAGCCCGAAAAGGCGCGAGCCGCTGAGGAAATGGCGTCGATCGTTTCGGATCACCTACAGAAGGAAAGTGAAGCCAAAGAAGAAAGGGGAGCTGCCGGCACGTCTCCTGACTTTTCGGAGAGCCCACCTCGAAAGCCGAAGAGCCACCGTCTCCTTCGTCTCGGCGGGGAGGAAGACCACGGGGAGGAGGAAGCTGGGCCGCTGCCGAGGGAATTCCCGTCCTACCTGGGAGCGCTGACCGGCCGGGAGAAGGTGGCGCTGTATTGCGACAACCTCTTGAAGGGTTGCAAGGTGGGTCGGAAGCGGTTGAGAGCGCGGGCGGTACCGGTGAAACCCCGGCCTCGTGTGACAGGGCGAGCTTTCTGTGCTCCTTCGAAGGGATCCGTTGAAGTGTACTCATTATGCTTGCCTACTTTTATCTTACTGTACGGAAGGGATTTTTTTTTTTTTAAATGTTCGTTTTCTGAATGTGTGTGTGTGAGAGAGAAAGAGAGAGAAAACCATTGGTTGTAGTGAGGCTTAGAGAGACTGCGTATGCATCAAATAGGAAAGAAAAAACATCTTTGAATTCATTCCAGAAATTAAATGGGAGATAACATCAGTAATTGGCATGTTTGAAATTAACCGCCTAGTCCCAGTAAAATTTCTCTCTAGCATATTTTGCAATAAAGTTATAGCTTCTGAATATTAAAACATATCCCGTGTGTTATGGTTAAAATATGGATCGCTATAGATAAAACTATTTTTTCCCAGATAAGACATATTCCAGAATAAGGTGGTTAAAAAGTGTTCTGTATCAGAGAGTCCCTTAAGCCTTTGGGACATGTTTGAGTCTGATTCTCAAAAAGAGATGCAGTCTCTCTTCAATTCTGCTCCTCTGTCATTACTATATTTAATATATGGAATCAGTAATACCAAACACGAGATGGGCTTGTGTGAAATGTATCATCCACAGGATTTTCTCAATGTTAAAAAGTTCTGACTTCAGATTCCAGTAAACTCGGTAGCATGGAAATGACTTGCTCCTGTTGCCAATCCTTATCCTGGTGACATTGCTTCTGCTCTCACTCACTGCTGACTGATTTTCCATACTCAGTCATTGATAAGGAAAAAGTGCATCAGCAGCTGATGGTAGAAACATTCACCCATCATGTCACTGATTGGGGCATTTCTGAATGCATCACTTCAACTGTCTTCTTCAGCTCTTCCACTCATTCTGGGGTAAGAAAACCATAAGAATATAAAGGACAGAATTATGAAAAGAGCACATAAGTGAAGACTTTGCATCCCTTTCTTTTCTTTGTTTATATAAGCTGCCTTTTGCAACTGACTGATGGTGAATTTGTCAATGGGATGGTCTTTTTCATAAATTTATTTTCTGCCCATCTTGCAGTTTGAGGCAACTGACAATTATTTCTGTTATTTAAAAGGCAGAGGATGCCAATGAAGCTGTGAGTAAGTATCTTGTAGAAAAATTGAAGATGAAGGAAAATTGGCTTGGAATTTGGAAAACCAACCCAGAACTTTTTTTTGTCAATTCTGAAGAGATTCCCATACCTTTTATTGGAGTGCTTGTTGAGGTAATTAAATGTATTTTAATATTATTTTAAAGCTTTCTAATAAAACTATAGCTACGATCAAAAAGATTGTCAATAGTTTGCACCACCACACAATGGTCTTTTTTTTTTCATTGGAGGCCATCCAAGCCATAGATATTGACTGGATCTGACATAGTGAATTTTGATTATAGCTCATTTTAAAAGTTTTTGTGGCTTAAATAATTATGTGTAGAATGGTTTAAATGTTATTGAATACCAGTATAATGGGTAGAGCTTTTCCAAGCATAAGACATTCCACCTATAAATTGGATTATATTCTCTGGGGCTTCACATCTGAGGTGCTAGCTGTATTTCCATTTTTTCTTACCAGAGACCCTGGTTGTCTCTGATAAGTTGTTGATTGGATATAAAGGGTTTTCTGGGTCCCATATTGCAATATCCAAACCAATTTATTGATACTAATAGAGGCTTTTTAAATAGCAAACTGCAGTATGTGCGGATATTTAAAAGTAACAACCTCTTCTTATGCTTCAGTCTTTTAAAAAAGTTGCTCCTTATGCTTCAGATTAGAAAAATCATTCCTCATACCCTAAAGATTGATGCAGGCTGCAGTTATATGCTAAGTGTACAATATTTTTGGCAGTATTATATACATGTGAATGAGATTTGTTTGCGAAAGCAGACCTTGGAAAACTTTGAATAGTGAACTTCTGTTCCACAGACATGAATTGTCTTCACCCAGGATAAGAGGCCCCAATAAATTCTGTACCCGTGCTGTTTTCAGTTATGCATGGGAGAGGTGGGCAGGATAAATTCATATTTCTTTAGCAGTGATATAAAATAAGGAAAGAACTACTACCATATATATTCTTCAAATATATGAGGTTTCGATACTATAAAAATCAAAAATTATGAAGTATAAAAGTTTTAATATCACCTATATTTTATAATCGTTTTATTTGTGTTTTACATTCTAGGTTACCTGTAAACTGCCCAGCAATCCTTCAGCTAATTTCAGTGTTTCTGTATCTATAGCTGAACCTTTTTCCTCTAATATTGCAAATATTCCAAAACAGTTAGTTGATGAAATATTCAAAGAGATGGACTATTGTGTGCCTCTTTTAGAAGTATATCCTGTTGAGAGACAGGATAGTGTAGTGTTTGATATAGCCAAGGCTTTAGAAATCGTGAGGTATGTTTTTCTCAAACTCAATTATGAATGTTTGTTTTAACATTTTAATATGTTTCTTACTATATTAAGATGATATTAAGTTGATGTTAATCTGTATTTATAATTAATATGTTGATTATAAAGCTAAAATATTTCATTGAGATTCAGATATTATGAACATTTATTTCATAACTCCAAAAGATGGGGAAGAAATCAGTATAACCCCCATAGAGCACATAAAGTTGGCCCTTCCTTAATTCTAGTATTGTAGCCCATTTACCGATTTAGAAACGACATTACACTGTGGTTCATGTTTAACTAGTGATTTTAGTAGGACATCCATCTCCCTTCCACATGTGCTGCTTCCAGACCTGGTTTCTCTTTTCCTATACCTAGACTTTACACTTTCATACCTAGATGCATAACTTCACGTTTCTCTCAATATCGGCTCTGGAATGTAAATCACACCAAGAAATCACTTCCAAACTAAAGGCCCGGTCCCACTGCACTTACGGATGCAAAGGGGATGTAAAACATTAAGAAAAGCTTGCCATCCGTTGGAAAACGCTATGCATCCATTGTGTACTCACTGCATACGTGTTTCATACACTCTATTCATCGAGCATCCGTCCACTGCGATTTTATCCATGCAAGAAGTTTTGAGCTGCACAAAACTTTGTGAACGGATGAACTTTCCGCCGCGTACGATGTACATCCGCGACATATATGAGCAACAAACATTCTATGTCCGTTATCATCCGTTAAACGTCCGCTGTATCCTCTCTGCATCCTCTGGCCATCCCCTCAACTCACGTCTGCTGCAGCTGAAAATGGAAAGAGGGAGGAAACAAAAGGTACATGGAACGTCTACACAGCGTTAGTAGCATGGAAATAGACGGACTAAACGTTTGTATCTGGGATGTATCTCGTATATTTAGGATGTCTGCAGTATGTCTAGAGTATGTAGAAGGACACCTAGCGGACAACCGATATTTTCGATAAAAAGGGGGAGAAAATCATCTGGATCGCTGGGATGGTGGACCATACAGTCCCACTATGGTTGCACTGGAGGTTTATCTATCCCACAACTATCCTTATCTATCCCATAAGCATGCAAAGGCTTAACCATTTTTTCAAAGTTTTCACCAACACTTTATTAAGTAAACAAAATGAACCAAGTAAACTAAGTGTCTTAAGCAAAGATAAACTTTATTAACTTTCTTAGGTAAACTTTATGACTTTATTAAATAAGCAAAATGAACCAAGTAAACTGTATTAAGTGTCTTAAGCAAAGAAACTTTATTAAACAAGTAAACAACTCAGTCTCTGAGACTATTCTGAGTCACTCTGAGTCATGTCCATTGTCTCAGCTGTGAAGTGGGCAGTGACTGTGGATGTGGCTGTGGCTTGAATGCTGGTCTGAGGCGCCATTGGGGTGCTTGGCCCTGAGGGTACAACAGGTGGTGGTGTGTTCAGGAAGCTATCCGAGAGCTGACTCAGTCCCGTGAGGTTGAGAGGCCCTTCATCAAGGACTTGAGATGTCAGGCCCAATACTGATGACAGATTGTCTGTTGATGGGCTTGGCTGTGGGGTAGAAGAAGGGTTGGGAGGAGTGTAGTGGGACTGTCTGATCTGCAGCTAAGTGAGGAGTGGCGTCTGTGGTGTCCGATGAACCTGGGCCTGGACTGGGAAGTTCTGCTTGTGCTGTGGGAAGTCCTGGTAGTCATAGCCTTGGTAGGTGAGGGGCTGTTGAAAGCTGTGGAAGGGCTGTGACATCGCCTGGGATGGAGGAGCATACCTGGACTGGGTAGGAGCAGCTTCAGCTGGGCCTTGAGGGTTGTGCAGAAGTGCTGCGATCTTCTGCTTCATCACCTGGTACTCGGCCTCGGACAGGTCCCTCAGTGTCTGGCTCACGTAGGTGATGAAGGGCTTCCAGCCCAAGGATGCTCTGTCCAAGTCGACCAGCTGAGGGAGAAGTTCTGTGCTGGTCTTCATTGTGTCCCTGATCTCCAACAGCACACTGTGGTCCTGGCCCTCCAGTCTGCCTCTCTGCCTGCGTCCTGTGGAGCTGGGGGTGGGGGTGGGTTGGCCTCTTCCTCTGGTGGCTGCTGCTTCTTCCTCCATTTGTGACAGCAGGGCATCATCCTCCATGGGATCCTCCAAGTCCGCTGGAATGGGGAGTGCAGCTGTTGAGGGGGTCTCTGCTGTGGGGCCCTCTGAAGACACCTGCCTGGACAGGGTAGCTGGATCCTGGCTGGAAGAGGACTGGCTGTCTGTGGGCTGGCTGAGGGAGAGGTGTCTCAGAGGGGCTGCTCCTCAGTGGTGGATCTTACCCTCCGGGAAACTGCACCTGGCCATGACGTACTCGTTCTCCCTCAGCCATTATAGCATCTCATCCTCATGCTCCTCGGAAACAGTGTACTGCTTCCTCTCTCCCGTCTCCTTCCCTTGCCTCTTCCTCCCTCTGGCAGGGGCTTCAGCATCAGGGCCTTCTGGAGATTGTTCAGGGCCTTCAGGGGCTTGAGCAGCAGGGCCTTCAGCAGCAGGGCTTTGAGGGGCTTGACGGCCTTAGGGCTGGTCCACCACAGCAGCAGCTTCAGAGTCAGTGCCAGGGGGTGGGATGCTGGTTCTGCCCTTCACCTTGCCAGGGCTTGAACGAGTAGGCACGGACTTCCTCTTCTTGTCTGACTGACGAACCATGGTGTTCCTGCAAGATGTATCTGGCAGCACGTCTTTCCCCTGTATGCTGGCTGTGTGTGTTCTGCATCCTTTTATATCCGCGGAGCGGATGCAATTCATACCCCCCGCATGCGCAGTGAACGCTTTGCATCTGATATACATCCGCGCGGAATCCCGTTTGTTTCCTAAGCGTGATGCATCCGCTTCATCTGCTATGCATCCTCCCCTTCCGCTATGCGTCTGCTTCGCAATTCTCCCCCGGAACCCCTTCGGAGGTGTCACCCGCTTCCATCCACTAGGCTTCCGATGAACATTCATTTAACATCCCCGCTACATACTACCCAGGTCCGTTCTTTTCCGTTCTGTTTATGCAAATTTTCACCACTTTTGGGAACAGATGAAAACGGATGGAGCCACCCCCGAAATTTTGCTCGCCCGCTGTGTCCTTTCTGCATACGTTTTACGTTTGTTGGCCAGTGGGACCTAGCCTTAAGACTGCCTTTTTAAAGACTGGTTGTGATAATACAATTGTGCAAGTCTGGTTATGTTTACCCATTCTCTGATGTAAATTGGTGTGTGTATATTGTCTGTGTATATACCTGCTTCATTGTTGGATTTAACCAATATTTCCTCTTTCATTGCTTTGTTATTATAGATTTTCTCTCACTCCATCCATGGCATTTTCTTTACATTAAAATCCATCCTGTTCATTTCATCCCATTGCTTAGATCTTTTTGAATCATTTCTGATCTAATTAATGACACTTTCAGCTTTATGTCATCTGTATATTGTATAAGTAGCTCTGAAATTCTTGGAAGAAGGTATTGTTAAAATAAATAAAGTTGAATAGGACAGACAGCAATCCACTCAGTTTTGCCTTTCAGCTAAAGTGGAACTTTTAATGAGATCTCTTTGGCTTTGGACATTTGGCCAACTATATATCTAACAGTAATCTCATTTAGGCTTTATTTTACCATTTTATTAAACAGATTATTATGAGGTACTCTAAAAGATTCTGCTGAGGTCCAAATAAACTACATGTGTTGATGTTATCCCCCAATTTAAAACAATTAAGAACATTTGAAGAATAACTCAAAACAGAACTTTAGTATATATATTTACATATAGAGAGAGATCCACATTTAGTGAAGTAGCTTGTAAGATAAAAAAAAAGAAACTGATTATAAAATAATGATTCAGTTGTTAAATTAATAGAGTATTAATATGCACCCATCTACTATGGCATAAATATTGAGGTAACTGAAAGGGATCAGTGTATAAATACTGTACTGAAAATATTAAAACAAAGAAAACAAAATATTACAACAAAGTCTACTGTCTATATTTTGAAATACCTTTTCACTCCCTGCATCCTTTTTATAGAACATTAAAATATAAATATAGTATCACTGTCATTTTTACTTAGATTTTTCTATGACTTTCTTTGGAGAGATTGGGATGATGATGAAAATAGTGAGACCTATGCTGCATTAATGGAAGAGAGAATTAAAATGTGAGTAGAATATGCTTAATTCTCACAACAGGAAATGAAGTATTAAGGCAGAATTTTAACAATCATACTTGAAGTAGTGCTAGAAACTTCCATATTAAAATGTTTCCCTACAAAAATATACATATACATACATATGACATCCACATTAAAGATTAACCTTTTTCAGAGTAAAGCAATGAAAAATGTGTGAACAATGTCTTCAATTTATTTGTATTTGTTTTCTCAATGTATATGTTACTTCAGTTACTGACAACATTTAGAATTATCCAACATTGATAAATCTGGTTAAAATATAACATTACAATACCAAAGTCAAACTACCTGTACATATATAAGCACAGAATCATCAATTTATATTTGACAAATAATCCAAAATGTGAGAGAACATTAAAATATTGGTGGTGTTGCAGTAATTAGAATGTTCATTCCCGGAGTTTGATTATGACCAGTTGAACATAGCCTTCCATCCTTCCAAAGTCAGTAAAATGATGATCCAGATTGTTGTGGGCAATATACTGACTCTTTAAACCACTCAAAGGGTACTTACTGTAAAGCACCATGAAGCGGTATATAAGTAAATGCTTTGCTATCCCAACCTGCAGGACCTACTTACTGGAACAACATCCTCTTTACATATTCAAGTTGAAATTATACAGTTTTCCTCTCAGACACATGGGGTTCAAACTTACACTTGGGGTTTAGACTGGGGATTGCTTTATAGCATTCCAACCCATAGTCATCACCTTATTTGCAGTTATAAGAATAAAAATGGATTTTATGATATGCATTTTCAAAAGTTGAATTTCTATTTGTCTTGATTTTTTTAGTTGGTGTGATATTCAAAATGGAATTATTCCAGCTCCAATTGCCCATCGCTTTAGAAGAAATTTGGAAAAATATAAGAGTATGCATTTGGAATTAATTCAATACCAAAGTAACATCAAAGAGGAGCCCACAGCAGAAGAAGCTGTTGAATGTTGGAAAAAATACTACGAACTAATAATGCTGTGTGGCTTGTTGAAAATATGGGAAGATTTACGTTTAAGGTAATTTCATTTGTTGTGATCTATTTTTTTTATTTAATTGTCAACATTATTTTTATTAATTATTACATCATGGTTTAGTCATAAATTTGCTAATTCTTAAATGTTATTCTTGACATTTTTTTTCTTCAAAAATAAGTTCTATTGAGTTTATTATTCCCATTTATGCTAATGGAGGATTGATTCAATGTATTGTAATTTTCATTTATTTAATGAAATTTCCATTAAAATCAGTCAGAAACGCATTTAGGCTTTTCTCAGGCAAGCTTGAGATAAATAGGAATGCAACAATATAAGAACTTCTGATTTATTGTAGAAATACTAAGAGTGTCATTACAAAATAATTCCACTGTAAACTGTGTATCTAATGCTAGTTCTCTTTATGCTACATCAGTGTTAAATTCTAATAATTTGCATCTTTTCATTGTTTGATAAAGATCAAACAATGTCTGCTTGCTTTTGTCCATTTGAGAACTAGCTTGACAAAATAAATTAAAAAGAAACAAAAAAAAACCCCCAAATAGTTCCCATGCTATAAATAAACGTCAGAAAGATGCAACATCCTAAGAAACAATGGTATCTGTTAATACACTTTCAAGATACTAGTATTTTCATAAGTAATAAGATACCATATTTTGATAAGTGCACATTTATTTTAAATGGAATATATTAAAATATTGTTCGAGAAGTTTTTGCCCTTATTTGCTCAAATTAAGCATTAGAAAATACGAGTCATATAAAATTAAATACATTTAATTCTGCAGATTAAAAAACTATCCTGTTTGATGTTATTCAGTCCTAGTTCAATTTATTTTGTAGAATTTTATTTCCCTGAATTTCACACTGCTTTTTAAGCTGTAAAAATTAAATTCATTTAATATATTAAGCTAATTTAACTTGGAAATTAATAATAGCAGATTCTGTTTTTCATCATTTTTTTAAAAGCAAAGATTTTATACTTAAATGAATTGTGTAAAATTGGTTACATATTTTTTTAACAAAACCTCTTGCTAGATGTATCCCCAGTTCAATAATTCATAATTCTGTTAGCTTCCCATTTAAATAATAATAATTTGCCCTTCAGAATATCTTATATAAATAAGGTATTGACTAATAATTTGAAAGGTTTTTAGAATAATTAAGTGTTTTCAAATATTATTTAAGCCACAGTTTAAATTTTGAGTACTAAAAATACATATTTTATTTCTTCAGAAGAAAATATGTCAGGATTTGTGGCTTAGTTTTTAATGTGGTCCATTCATTATTTAAATTATAGGTAAACCCTGTCAAATAGCAAAAATCGTAGAAATTTAATTTCTTTACACATATTTGGGATGTGTTTTCTGAAGCAGATTTCTCTGCCTTTCAGTATAGCAAAGAATTTCGATTACAATCTTTTTTTCCTCAAGTGGGGCATATTTATATTTAAAACATTATCTTGTTATATTTATTTAAAAGAGCCAATTAAAGCCTTATTCTGTATTCTACCTGTACTGTCTAACCCAGGATATGGATGGTGGGGTCCCACAGGTCTAAAATTAATTGTGATAGAATTCATTTTCAATTTCAGAGCTCATGGACCCCTGGCCCCAAGGATACTGAAGCGTAGAAAAGGACACAGACAGGATGGGGAAACTGTAACTTACATTGTTGCAAAAACAGTGACAGCAGAAGTGGTAAGAAACTTTCAAGTGGATGATAGTTATTCCTTAATGCTGCATGCACTAATGTGTGTAAATATGCAAAGAAGTAAAATTTGGCATTAAGATGATTCTTTCGGGTCATTGGGAAGACATTTGCTCTGTTTTAATATATTTTTCAGAACCATAATAAAAATATGATAGTTGCGGGCTTGGTGCAGTTATATAAAACTCTGTACAACAGGATTAATGCTATTATATAAATCAGGGGTGCTAAACTCAAAGTTTGACACCCCTGATTTAGATATTTCATGAACCTTAGCAGGAGAGTTCTTGCATGGAAGAACTGTCTTCATAAAAATTTGCAAACATTAGTTCAGAATAGTAACTTACATTCTAAAATTGCCAATCAATGAAAATTGTATATGTTTTATAAATGCCTGTAGAAAATATTGTTATGTTCCATTAAGTTGCATTACATACATTGGGGTTTGTTCCCAGGAACAATTTATATAACTGAAATGTAAGAACCATTGCAACATTATTTGAATTTTGTGTTAAACTTCAATATTTTATATTAAGGCGATTCTAAAAGAGTAAATAGCAATAACAGTAGAACTTACATCCTGCTTCATAGAGTTTTACAACACTCTTAAAGTGGTTTGCAGAGTAAGCATATAGGCCCCAACAATCTGGGTACTCATTTTACCAACCTTGGAAGGATGAATATGTATGTATGTATGTATGTATGTATGTATGTATGTATGTATGTATGTATGGTATTCAGGTATTCGGGTATTTTCCCACGTCATTATAGTTGTGCTTTTAAAGTAGTAGCAACGTTTCGGCAGATTCTCATCTGCCATCATCAGGCTTCTGTATTGTGTTTGTCTGTGAGTTAAACTATTACAGTTGTTTCAGTTTTAAATTTGGGACTAGCCTACTGCTGTGCCGGAATGGTTTTTTCTTCATCCTGATTGGTTGGGAGTCTTGGTCTGTGTTTATTGGTCTTGGAGTTTGCCGTGTTCTGCTTGATTGGTGATTCTAATATCTTCTGTCTGTTTTGTGACAACCAAGGCATATATAAAGTCCCCTGTGCATCATGTCCTGCCACATACATTGGAAAGACCAATAGAAGAATAAGTACCCGCCTGGATGAACACAAAAGTGCAGTAAAAAAGTTGGAACACACTTCCTGACTTGTCCAACACATGAAAGCCACAGGTCATAACATCAACTTCAATGGCACTAAAACCCTAGCCACTATAGAAAATCCCAGCCACAGAATTATCAGACAAGCCATAGAGATTGAAAAAAGACCTGAAAGCATGAATAGAAGAGATGACTCCACCAGACTGTCAATTATTTGGAAGCCTGCACTCACAAACAAAAAAATCTCTACACCACAAGCCAGGCAAACACCTGGGCACAAACAGATCCCCCCTGATACCTCCAGCTCAAACACACCCCAACCAGGCACCCAGATGAAACCTAGCTTCCTAATAAATGATAGCCGTCCATTTACTCGGAGCCAGGCTGCACTAAAAGCCTCCAATACAGGAACACAATGTTGCCAGCCAATCTAGACATAAAAAACCACAAAACAGACAGAAGATATTAGAAACACCAATCAAGCAGAACACAGCAAACTCCAAGACCAATAAACACAGACCAAGACTTCCAACCAATCAGGATGAAGAAAAAAACATTCTGGCACAGCAGTAGGATAGCCCTAAATTTAAAACTGAAACGGCTGTGAAAGTCTGAATCACAGACGAACACAATACAGAAGCCTGATGATGGCAGATGAGATTCTGCTGAAATATTGCTACAACTTTAAAAGCACAACTAAAATGACGTGGGAAAATACCCGAACAAAGCTGAATACCATCCTATTTTTATATATATATATACATACATACATACATACATACATACATACATACCCGCGAAAGCCTAAGAAAACATATATATATATATATATGTGCTGTTCAGCTTCCTTCGGGTATTATCCCACGTCATTGTAGT